>SKCR01021663.1:0-346675 GCA_019454045.1 Zanthoxylum bungeanum
CTGTTTGTTTATTTCGTGTCGAAACTTAAAAGTTTCCGATTTGTGTTTCGAAAGTGACACATAACCATAACGGGATGCCACATCCGTAAAGGTCATGAAATATTCATATCCACCTCTAGCCTAGCTAGATATGGGCCCACTTGCTTCACTATGAACTAGGGCTAACAGATCGGTGGCACTTGTACTTTTACCAAGTAAATGTGTTTTAGGCACTTTGCCTAATAAACTGGATTCGTAGACTTTATTTGATTGGAATCAAATTTGTCCTAGTACCCACTCTTCAAAAGTGTGGATATACGATTCTTGTTTGAATTGTGTCCCAGACATCAATGCCACAATATGTTTCAACTGATTAAATCAGTTCTAGCTATTTGTTTGTCATGTTATATGTTTGAGATTTATTTATATTCAAAATATAAATGCTGTTATTCACATCTAATGTGTTTATCTCAATATCATCTTTATATAATAAAACACTTTAGTGTTCTAGAATATAAAGGTAAATCTGCAACAGATTATACACTGATATAAAGATAATGTTCCTAGTCAAACTAGTTACATTATAACAGTTTCCTAATTTAAGTATGTACCCGAGGATAGTTCCTGAAATTAGGTATCTACGGTTAAAACAGCGACTTTCATCTCGTTTTCGATTCGCAGATTAAATCTCAATCTGAAGTCAGTATCCTGCTCATAGCAGATTCTCAACATCAGTACATATCTATGTATCACACTAAGTATTTAAAATCCAATTTTAATACTAGTAGCGAACATATTATGACAAACATATTTGAAGTCAGAGCCTTGCCCGTCTTCAATTCCTTCATGTCTGCTTTGTCCAAATGGCAGTCACGCTTCCGCGATCCCGTTTGCCACATTTTAGGCAGACATTGTTGGACAATTATGACCCATAGCGTCACTATTTATACAGATCATGGTATTGTTGTACAAATTAACTATGTGACAAAGGAGATTTCTCTTTTATCATTTGTGATTAGATCACCAAGATGAATAAATGATAGGAAGTCCTTATGATTTGTTCCTGGATTGAGATGATATGAGACAGTATCAGTCCATGAAGGATAAATCATTAAATATCCCTAGTCAGATTATTATCGAGATTGGACATCGATAATGCGTAAAAGACTAGTATTACACTTGTGCACGTTGTGGGGGCATAACGGTATAGTTCTCATATATTTGGGTATAAGATACTCATGCAAGTGTAATAGGAGCTTGTGTTTTACCGATGGTACGGAAAACAGCTTCGCTCTGGATAGACCCCTTCGGAATTCCATTGGTAGTATAACTATGTGTCTATGGAAGTCCGAATTCAGGGTAGGTGTATTTGGTCTTAACTTGAGACTTGCACCGCTAATACTTGCGACAATCAATATACTTTGGTTTTGGTCGTCCAGGGCTTTAACCGGTTCTGTGTACGCCTCTTCTGGGTATATTGAGAATCGTAGTGTATTGGGTGTGATGTTAAGATGGAAGTATCACTTCAGTTATAGTGGAGATGATGATCACGTAGGATACATAACTTGTTCTCTTATATGCTGCAACTATCGGGATATTATGACTAGGTCATGTATATCCGATTAAAGAGACTAGTTACCAAAGATTCGATATGTGCTTCGTACGAGGCAGACACATTTCCAGCCCCAGGCCTTGCACGTGACCATCCGATACTGGATCGACATACACAATACTACATATACTACGCCTGATATAGATCGTTTATTCCTGTAAGCATGTTTCTGGAGAATTGGGTAGGCATGTTGCTTTGCTAGAAGCCAACATTGTCTTGTAAATCGGTTTAAACGTAGTACTAGGTACTTACATGTTCGGATATTCCGACGACCGTATTTACTACTAATATATCCGGGGATCTCATGGGTCGCTTCCTGAAGATTCACCGATGACGTATGACTCACACTTTAATTAATCTGGGATTAATTAGATAAAAGAGAAATTAATCCGAGATAAAATATTATTTAAACAGAGAGAGCGATTAATTTGGAATTAATCGATAAATTAATATATTCGATATATTAAACGAAATTGGATTTCGACACGGAATTAAAATCAGATTTTAATTTAGGCGAACAAATTAATTTAGAATTAATTCGTTAGCGACGTGAATAGTAATTACGCTAGGCATGATTATTTAATTAAATTAGATTTAATTACGACGCAACGGAAAATTCGTTAATTCGGAATTAGCGAATCCGCGCACGGGAGTGTTTGCGGAACCACTCGTATTTGGAATCGAAGTGGGACCCGTAAGTCACATCTAGCGTCACATCATTTGTCAATCAAGTGATAAATGTCTTTCACTTTGAGTGATTGACACCAGTCACTATTCATTGATTGATGTAAGTGCTTGGAAAGTTAAAAGGCTTGTACCTTTGACTTTGGAAGATGAGTTTTTGTATTTGTTTTTTGGAAATTCAAAATACAATATACAACACATTTTTCTTCCCTCTCTCTCTCACTTGTGTATTCGGCCAAGGGCCAAACACATATTCTCTCCATTTTCTTTTTCAAAACCGTGAGCTAAGGAGAAGAATTAGAAGATTTGTTGCAAATCTTCAAGAGTGCTAGCACACAAAGAGGCATACAAGGTGATAGGGAAACTCACTTGTGAGCATGGAATCTGAACACCTAAAGCTTAGAGCTTGAAGATGAAGATGGACTCCAAACTCACCCATGGCCGAGAGTTTCTTCAACAAAGAGGAAAAAGATTTTCTTCGTCGCATCCAATCCGATCAATGTGAGTATGATTCCGCCATATTTTCATTGTTGTATTCACTTGTTTCATTGCTTGAAAATGATCCTTGGGACTTAATAGAAACCCAACAATGGTATCTTGAGCCATTTTTAACATGAAACTTGATTAGGGTAAAATTTGGGTAAAAATGATTTGAGCATGTTTTGATGAAATTGATTGTTGATATATGCTTGAATGATGATAACATGGTGTTATGCATGATCAATTTGATGAATATTGAGTTGGATCAATTTTTCCCTAATGACTTAGCTTGGCCGAAAGTCATGCTTGCCCTAAAGTCTTGGAATTTTTGATTTTGATTCATTTGATGACTTGATATCAATTGGAAATTGTTGATTGTGGATTTAATTGGATTGAAACCGAATCAATTTGTAAAATCCCCAAATTGCCGAGAGTTAAAGTATGTGAAAATGGGTTTGAATTTTGATAAAATGTGTTGGACATGTTTTGTTGTTAATGAGCATAATTAATTAGGCTAATTGATGTTTTAGAAATGTAAATTGGGTAATTAATTATGTAATACACTTTGTGTAATTAAATTGTGAAATTGAAATTTTGTAATTTAATTATGTTAGGCTAATTTTGGAAATTGGGCTTAAATGTTGTAAATGGGCTTATTGGGCTTGGTTGTACCAAGTTAGGTTTAGGCTAAATTGGTTGGATCCAATTAGGCCCAAAACCGTTTCCATAAAGTTCAAATGCGACTAATGGACCTTAATTATTTAATTGGGCCTAATGGGCCTAAATTGATTTCTAGGTTTATAGGGTTATTCCTTGATTGGGCTTTGGTTATTGGGTTTGACCCAAGTTGACCAAAAGTCCACGCCTTAAGAAATTAATTGAAAGCCCATTGGACTTTAATTAAATTAACGTTGGACTTTAATCGGGCTTTGAGACCCGTAACGATTAAATTTGGAATTTAAGTCGTAAAGGTTCGTGAATAAAGTGTAATATTTAATTTGGAATTAAATAGTGAATTAATATTAAATACAAATTGAATTGGATTTAATTTTGTAGTTTAATTTAATTCAAGAATTCGTACTTTGAGTACTTATTCGCAAAAACGAGTTTGACTCGCACAAAATCAAATCGTTGTTTGAACATTGGATGGTCATTAATATTCAGATTAATTAATTGGATTAGATTAATTGATAACATGCTTGTGTGAATACATGATTGCGATACATTAATAATGTATATCGGATGGATATTAAATGGCTGGGGTAATTTTGGAAATTGTTGTAATAAATTTAGAATTTATTAAATTGGACCTGCGTGTCCAGCCTATTACCTCCATACTCTTTGTATTTCTCTTCTCACTTATTCCCCTCAATGTAAATGAGGTTTCTTTAGAAGTGTTATGTAATCGGGTAGAAGTAATACTTGTGCTAGCGAGAGAGAGGAAAGGGAGAGATTTGATCTAGGATCAATGTGTTAAGTATCCATCTACATATCTTTATTATTTATTTATACACGCTTTATTATGTGTTTAGAATGCATGTATAAGGGTGTATGATGATGAGACCTTAACAAAGATAATAAATTGGTTGCCAATTTGCACACGAAAAACCTTCACAAAATATTAAGCGTTTTTCCTTCCATTGAGTGATTCTTACTCAAGATCTAAGACTGACATTGGTTTGTTGGCCAAAGTCAAGGCCTTTGTTTGTCGAGGATGTGTTTGAATCATGAGAGCTTTGTTCCATATCAGTGTCTTGTCCAAGTCGTGATTTGTTGGCCAAAGTCAAGATCACTTCTTGTCCATTGACATTGATTACGAAGCTTTCCAAGGTGAATGGGTCACGCTTAACTGGGATCACTAAGTTTGTTATGCCAAAGCCAAGGCTTAGTTGATTCAGAGGAAAAAGGTTAGGCAATATATTGGATAAATTGGCATATATAAGATATATGTTTCGGACTTGGATGTCCACCTACTGGATCTAGGAATTGGATAAGATCCAATTGATCTTAGAGATCTACCTAGTTAAGTATCATACAATTTGTTGGCCAAAGTCAAGATTGTGTGTTATTTAACGGGATCCTAGCCCACTAGGAAACACGGTTTCTCGAGTACTCGACAGAGGGTTAGAGGCTCGCCGAAAAATAGTGGGAGGCAAGAATTAAATTTGCAATATTCGTTTAATTACTTGCCATACGCGCTCAATCACAAATCATTCGTCAAATAAATTAAATGTTAGTTGGACTAATACTTAAAACGTTGTTTTAATAAACAGTTGGACTGTATTCAATCTATTAAATTATAATTGAATATATAGTTGGACTATAATAATCATTATAATAAATAGTACCTAAATCGTTGATTAAATAGTTGGACTATTAGAATTAAGATAAAATTGAAAGATTGGCATTTAAAACATAATCCTCGGGAAAATGTATTTAAATGGTATAATTTTCAAATTGGAATAGTTTCAGGATAGTCCTGAAAAAAAAATAATAAGTTACTTTATTTGATAAAATAACATATTAGGCCTAATCCCGGAGTTAAGCAAATAGTATAGCATAATCTTTGGAAGATTTATGTGATGATAACTTTAGTGTTTAATCCATTAAGCTTGTCAAATAGACTCCTTAATTTCTTTATCAGAACTAAGGGTTAGATCCTTAAAGTATGATATTGAAATTGAAGGATCTTCATAAATCTATACTTAGATTTTAGAAGTACTAAATTGCAATAAATAACTCTTGGAGAGTTAATGACTATTCTCAAGGAGACAAAGTCAAAGTTTGCAATAAGGCAAGAAGCGTAAGGCGCACCTTACTTCGATATTCTAGAAACCCGAGATTTGGCAAAAGGCTTCTGGAATATTGAAAAGGGCAAAGGCAAAATCATTATAATCTTCTGGGAAGATAAAAGACATATCCCAAAATGTCTGCCTAAATTGTGGCAAACGGGATCGCGGAAGCGTGACTGCCGTTTAGACAAAGCAGACATGAAGGAATTGAAGACGGGCAAGGCTCTGACTTCAAATATGTTTGTCATATATATGTTCACTACTAGTATTAAAATTGGATTTTAAATACTTAGTGTGATACATAAATATGTACTGATGTTCAGAATATGCTCTGAGCAGGATACTGACTTCAGATGAGATTTATCTGTGAATGGAAACGGGATGAAAGTTGCTGTTTTAACCGTAGATACCTAACTTTAGGAACTACCCTTTGGGTATGTACTTAAATTAGGAAAAAACATTATCTCTATATCAGTGTTTAATCCGTTGCGGATTTACCTTTATATTCTAGAACACTAAAGTGTTTTATTATATAAATATGATATTGAGATAAACACATTAGATTTGAATAACATAATTTATATTTTGAATATAAATAAATCTCAAATATATAACATGACAAACAAATAGCTCAAACTGATTTGATCAAAAGAAATTAATTGTGGCATTGTTGTCTGGGACACAATTAAACAAGACTAGTATATCCACACTTTTGAAGAGTGGGTACTCGGACTGATTTGATTCTATTCAAATAAAGTCTACGAATCTAGTTTATTGGGCAAAGTGCCTAAAACACCTTTACTCGGTAAAAGTGAAAATGCCAGCGATCTGTTAGCCCTAGTTCATAGTGAAGCAAGTGGGCCCATGTCTAGCTAGGCTAGAGGTGGATAAGAATGTTTCGTGACCTTTACGGATGTGGCATCGCGTTATGGTTATATGTTTCTTTAGGAACACAAATCGGAAATTTTTATAGTTTTCGACACGAAATAGTCAAACAGATCGACTAAAGTATTAAACCATCACGGTTAGACCATGATGAAAATACTTAAGCAATAAGTTTCTAATATACTTGAAAGAGTATAGCATTCTTTCAAAGAGGACTCCTCCCGGAACACGTCAATGGATACGCATTAAACAGTGCATAACTTATTTAGAATAAGGTTCCATAAACATCTGTTTGACAGATATCATATTAGATATGAACAGGAAAGAAACCAGGTTTCTCATTCCTGACAATTTGGGTATGCTAGGCATATGTTTGGATGATACCAAACTAAAACCCAAATTGGATAAGTGCAAATTGTAGTTATCTTAGGGATACCAAATTATAGTACTTTTACAACTCGCATGAGAATAATTTAATTGTTGCTCACCATGCGGTTTTCCTAAGAGGAATACCTATATGCAGTGGTAAGTGAGAGGATAGTAAAAATCGATGAAAATCGGAGTAACACTATTCCAGGTACCAAATTCCTAATGGAACATAAATAGTTCATCAAAGATGAAACTATACCAGTAATCTTCGAATACACAAGAACCGCGTAATTCGGAGAGAGTCAGAAAACAACCTGGGGTATGGGTTTCTGATCTCACCTCATAAAGATGTCAATCTTTTGAGGAACACCAACTGACTACGTATGAGGAAGTGATACAAGGTATCGACTCCCTATTATGGCAAAGTGCCATGATATCCGAAATGGATCCCATGTATACCAACTATGTTTGGATACTAGTTGATGTACCGCAAGACATTGTGCCTATTGGTACTATATAAGTCTTCAAGGAAGACATACATGGAAGGCAACATACCAACGTGTAAAGCTAGGCTTTTAACGGAAAGGTATCGTTATCAACATTGTGTTGATTACGATTCAACCTTTTACCTGTTGCCACTGTAAATCCATTTGGATAATGCTTGCCGATGCTGCATGTTTCATTTATGAAATATGACAGCTGAACGGGAAAATCGATTTCCTGAAAAGGAAACCTTTTGGAGGATGTTTACAACATCCTGATGGTTTTGTCGTACCAAAACTAGCAAACAAGGTTTGCAGGTTATTCGATCCATGTTTGGATTGAAGCAAGCATTGAGTTCTTGGAATTATCGTTTGGATGTAATCATAATAGTTTATGATTTAATTCAAAACGAAATGATTCTTATGTATATAAGGAGGTTAGTGGGAGCGCGCTGACAATAATGTCCTATAAATAATGATAATACATCATTTCTTGGAAATGATATTCCCATAATAACAATCGGTGAAAGCTTGACTTTTCGAGAAAATTCTCCGTAGAATTCTTGGGAGAAACAACCTTTATTCTAGGAATAAAGATCTACTGGTTAGATCTAAATGTTGTTAATACTCTCCGAGAACTCATACATTGAAAAATATACGCGACCTGGTGTCTCATACGCTTTGAGCATATGGAGTCACAATCAGGTCAATCCAAGTGATACTCACTGAATTGATATTAAGAACATCCTTTAGTATTTTATAGAACTAAGGATTTGTCTTAAACTATGGAGAAATGAGAACTTGAAGTGACTGGGATTGCTACTGAGAGTTTCCCAACCGATAAAATGACTACAAGTAGTTAAAACGGTACTATACAGTTTGAATAACGGAACAATGAGCTGGAAATCCTCCAAGAAAGATATTGTTACCGAATAAACAACAAAAACGGGTTATTGCTGCAGCTGGGGCAGGGGCAGCAATAGAAGTCATTTGGGTCGATAATAAATCTAATTAGATTACATATAATTCTGTTAGCAGCTGAGCTAGGCTACAACACAGGCTAAAGAATTAATGGTCTCATCAACGATCCAGATAAATACTTCGACTATTCATCTGATTCGTTCGGATCATACATCATGGCGATGTGATGATCGAATAAATCGCATCAGATGATAATCATACAAATCCACTGACGAAAACCTTTCCTCAGCAGTTTGAGCGAACCGTACATAGTTCGGATGTAGGACACTCGAGTGACTGGCTATAGGCCAAGTGGGAGATTGTTGGACAATTATGACCCATAGCGTCACTGTTTGTACAGATCATGGTGTTGTTGTACAAATTAACTATGTGACAAAGGAGATTGCTCTCTTATCATTAATGATTAGATCACCAAGATGAATAAATGATAGGAGGTCCTTATGATTTGTTCCTGGGTTGAGATGATATGGGACAGTATCAGTCCACGAAGGAAATCATTAAATATCCCTAGTCAGAGTATTATCGAGATTGGACATCGATAATACGTAAAAGACTAGTATTACATTTGTGCACGTTGCGAGGGCATAACGACATAGTTCTCATATATTTGGGTATAGGATACTCATGCAAGTGTAATATGAGGTTGTGTTTTACCGATTGAACGGAAAACAGCTTCGCTCTGGATAGACCCCTTCGGAATTCCATTGGTAGTATAACTATGTGTCTATGGAAGTCCGAATTCAGGGTAGGTGTATTTAGTCTTAACCTGATACTTGCACCGCTAATACTTGTGACAATCAATATACTTTGGTTTTGGTCGTCCAGGGCTTTAGCCAGTTCTGTGTACGCCTCTTCTGGGTATATTGAGAATCGTAGTGTATTGGTGTTGTGATGTCAAGATGAAGAAGTATCACTTCAGTTATAGTGGAGATGATGATCACGTATGATACAAAACTTATTCTCTTATATGCTGGCAGCTATCGGGATATTATGACTAGGTCATGTATATCCGATTAAAGAGACTAGTTACCAGAGATCTGATATGTGCTTCGTACGGGGCAGACACATTTCCAGCCCCAGGCCTTGCACGTGACCATCCGATACTGGATCGACATACACAATACTACATATACTACGCCTAATATAGATCGCTTATTCCTATAAGCATGTTTCTGGAGAATTGGGTAGGCATGACGCTTTTCTAGAAGCCAACCTTGTCTTGTAAATCAGTTTAAACGTAGTACTAGGTACTTACGTGTTCGGATAGTCCGACGACCGTATTTACTGCCAACATATCCAGAGATCTCATGGGTCGCTTCCCGAGATTCACCGATGACGTATGACTCACACTTTAATTAATCTAGGATTAATTAGATGAGAGAGAAAATTAATCTGGGATTAATTACAGAGATATTTTATCTGGGATAAAATATTATTTAAAGAGAGAGAGCGATTAATTTAGAATTAATCGATAAATTAATATATTCGATATATTAAACGAAATTAGATTTCGACGCGGAATTAAAATCAGATTTTAATTCGGGCGAATGAATTAATTTAGAATTAATTCGTTAGCGACGTGAATAGTATTATGCTAGGCTTGATTATTTAATTAAATTAGATTTAATTACAACGCAACGGAAAATTCGTTAATTCGGAATTAGCGAATCCGCGCCCGGGAGTGTTTGCGAAACCACTAACATTTTCAATCAAAGTGGGACCCGCAAGTCACATCTAGCGTCACATCATTCATCAATCAAGTGATAAATGTCTTTCACTTTGAGTGATTGACACCAGTCACTATTCATTGATTGATGTAAGTGCTTGGAAAGTTAAAAGGCTTGTACCTTTGACTTTGGAAGATGAGTTTTTGTATTTGTTTTTTGGAAATTCAAAATACAATATACAACACATTTTTCTTCCCTCTCTCTCTCACTTGTGTATTCGGCCAAGGGCCAAACACATCTTCTCTCCATTTTCTTCTTTAAAAACCGTGAGCTAAGGAGAAGAATTAGAAGATTTGTTGCAAATCTTCAAGAGTGCTAGCACACAAAGAGGCATACAAGGTGATAGGGAAACTCACTTGTGAGCATGGAATCTCAACACCAAAAGCTTGGAGCTTGAAGATGAAGATGGACTCCAAACTCACCCATGGCCGAGAGTTTTTTCAACAAAGAGGAAAATGATTTTCTTCATCGCATCCAATCCGATCAATGTGAGTATGATTCCGCCATATTTTCATTGTTGTATTCACTTGTTCATTGTTTGAAAATGATCCTTGGGACTTAATAGAAACCCAACAGACATTTTGGGATATGTCTTTTATCTTCCCAGAAGATTATAATGATTTTTCCTTTGCCATTTTCCACACCCTAGAAGCCTTTGGCCAAGCCTTGGCCTTCTAAAATATCGAAGTAAGGTGGGACTAACGCTACTTGCCTTATTGCAAACTTTGGCTTTATCTCCTTGAGAATAGCCATTAACTCTCCAAGAGTTATGTATTGCAATATAACTTCTAAGATCTAAGTATAGACCTATGAAGATCCTTCAATTTCAATATCATACTTATAAGGATCTAATCCTTATTTCTGATTAAGAAATTAAGGAGTCTATGTGACAAGTTTAATGGATTAAGCACTAAAGTTATCATCACATAAATCTTCCAAAGATTATGCTCTACTATTTTCTTAATTCCGGGCTTAGGCCTAATATGTTATTTTTATCAAATAAAGTAACTTATTAGTTTCCAGGACCATCCTGAAACTTTATTCCCAATTTGAAAATTAAACCATTTAAATACATTTTCCCTAGGATTATGTTTTAAATGTCAATCTTTCAATTTTATCTTGATTCTAATAGTCCAACTATTTAATCAACGATTTAGGTACTATTTTTATTATAATGATTATTATAGTCCAACTATTTAATCAACTATAATTTAATAAATCAAATACATTGTTTACTATAATCCAATTATATAATCAATTATAAATGAATAGTTTGAATACAGTCCAACGTTTTATTAAAACAACGTTTAAATATTAGTCCAACTAATATTTAATTTATTTGACAAATGATATTTGATTTGAGCGCGTATGGCAAGTAATTAAACGAATATTGCAAATTTAATTCTTGCCTCCCACTATTTTTCGGCGAGCCTCTAACCCTCTGTCGAGTACTTGGGAAACCGTGTTTCCTAGTGGGCTAGGATCCCGTTAAATGTCACACAATCTTGACTTTGGCCAACAAATTGTTTGATAATTAACTAGGTAGATCTCTAAGATCAATTGGATCCCATCCAATTCCTAGATCTAGTAGGGGGACATCCAAGTCCGAAACATATATCTTATATATGCCAATATATCCAATATATTGCCGAACCTTTTTCCTCTGAATCAACTAAGCCTTGGCTTTGGCACAACAAACTTAGTGATCCCAGTTAAGCGTGACCCATTGACCTTGGATAGCTTCGTAATCAATGTCGATGGACAAGAAGTGATCTTGACTTTGGCCAACAAATCACGACTTGGACAAGACACCGATATGGAACAAAGCCTTCATGATTCGAACACATCCTCGACGGACAAAGGCCTTGACTTTGGCCAACAAACCAATGCCAGTCTTGGATCTTGAGTAAGAATCACTCAATGGAAGGAAAAACGCTTAATATTTTGCGAGGGTTTTTCGCGTGCAAATTGGCAACCAATTTATAATCTTTGTTAAGGTCTCATCATCATACACCCTTAAACATGCATTCTAAACACATAATAAAGCGCTTATAAATAAAATAATAATGATATGCAGATGGATACTTAACACATTGATCCTAGATCAAATCTCTCCATTTCCTCTCTCCCGCTAGCACAAGTATTTACTTCTACCCGTTACACCACACTTCTAAAGAAACCTCATTTACATTGAGGGGAATAGGTGAGAATAGAAATACAAAGAGTATGGAGGTAATAGGCTGGACACGCAGGTCCAATTAATAAATTCTAAATTTATTACAACAATTTCTAAAATTGCCCCACCCATCTAATATCCATCCGATATACATTATTCATGCATCGCAACCATGTATTCACACAAGCATGTTATCAATCAATCTAATCAAATTAATTAATCTGATAATTAATGACCATCCAATGTTCAAACAACGATTTGATTTTGTGCGAGTCCAACTCGTTTTTACGAATAAGTACTCAAAGTACGAATTCTCGAATTAAATTAAACTACATAATTAAATCCAATTCAATTTGTATTTAATACTAATTCACTATTTAATTCCAAATTATATATTACACTTTATTTGACGAACCCTTACGACTTAAATTCCAAATTTAATCGTTACGGGTATCAAAACCCGATTAACGTCCAACGTTAATTTAATTAAAGTCCAATGGGCTTTCAATTAATTTCTTTAAGGCGTGGACTTTTGGTTAACTTGGGTCAAACCCAATAACCAAAGCCCAATCAAGGAGTAACCCCATAAGCCTAGAAATCAATTTAGGCCCATTAGGCCCAATTAAATTATTAAGGTCCATTAGTTGCATTTGGACTTTATGGAAACGGTTTTGGGCCCAATTGGATCCAACCAATTTAGCCTAAACCCATCTTGGTACAACCAAGCCCAATTAGCCCATTTACAACAATACAAGCCAAAATCCAATTTAAGCCCATTTAATTAAATACAAAAATTCCAAATTTCATATTTAATTAAACTTAAGTGCAATGCCATAATTAATCACCCAAATTAACATTTCTAAAACATCAATTTACACAATTAATTATGCTCTTCAACATTAAATCATGTCCAACAGAATTTAACAAAAAATCAAACCCATATATACATGCTATAGTCTCGGCAATTAGGGGTTTTTTAATATCGATTCAGTTTCAATCAAATTAAATCCACAATCAACATTTCCCGAATGATTCCAACTCATCCAATGAATCAAAAATAAAAAATCCAAGACATTTAGGGCAAATATCATTCTCGGCCAAGCTAAGATTTTGGCCAAAAATTGTTCCAAACCATTTTTCTTGAAATTGATCCAATCAAACTTCAATTAAACATCATTTAAACATATTCAATCAAACAATTTAACCAAATCATGCTCAAAATCAATTTACCCAATTTTAAGCCTTAAATCGGTTTCATGCTTTTAACAACGCTCTGATACCATTGTTGGAGTTCTACGGTCCCGAGGATTGAATATCAAGCATAAAACATAAATTTTAATACATCAAGAAGTTGCGGAATACTCACAATGATGGGTTTGAGCGATGCGGTGACGAACAAAAAAGCTTTTTGTCCTCCTTGAGTGCTCTCGGCAGTGACTGATTTTGGGTCCTCCAAAATTCGGCAATGGTCCTCCATGAAGCTCCAAGCTTCTCAAATGGTATTCCAAGCCCACGGGTGGGTTTCCCTATCACCTTCGCAAGACTCCGATGTGTGCTAGCACTCTTGATTTTTGCCACAAAAATCATCAATTGCTTCTCCTCCATTGTTCGGCAGTGACCAAAACAGAAGGGGAAAATTCAGCCCATTGGGCGTGAATGAAGAGAAGAAAGAGAGGAGAGAATGTGTTGAATGATTTCCAAAAATCAAAAACTTAAATGATATACCAAAATTTGGTATATGTTTCATTTAATTTCTTACACATTTGAGTGTCCAACACTCTTTCACCAACCAACTACTTCCATCACCAAAAAGGTGATAAAGTTGACTAGTCGAAGTGACGATTGATTTGACGCTTGACGTGACTTTCGAGCCGCACTTAAGTTCGCAATGCGAGTACGCTCGCAAACACTCCCGAGCTCGGGTTCGCTAATTCCAAATTAACGAATTTTCCATTGCGATGTAATTAATTAATTATGCTTAGCAAAATCACTATTCACATCGCTAACGAATTAATTCTAAATTAACTCGTTCGCCCGAATTAAAATCTAATTTCAATTCCGCGTCGAAATCCAATTTCGCATAATATATCGAATATATTATTTTAATCGATTAATTCCAAATTAATCGTTCTTTCTCTTTAAATGATATTTTATCCCAGATAAAATATCTCCGTAATTAATCCTAGATTAATTTTCTCTCTCATCTTATTAATCCCAGATTAATAAAAGTGCGAGTCATACGTCATCGGTGAATCTTCGGGAAGCGACCCATGAGATCCCCGGATATGTTGGCAGTAAATACGGTCGTCGGACTATCCGAACACGTAAGTACCTAGTACTACGTTTGTACCGATTTACAAGACAAGGTTGGCTTCTAGCAAAGCGCCATGCCTACCCAATTCTCCAGAAATATCCTTACAGGAATATAGTGATCTATATCAGGCGTAGTATACGTAGTATTGCATATTTCGATCCAGTATCGGATGATCACATGCAAGGCCTGAGGCTGGTACAGTGTCTGCCCCGTACGAAGCATATATCGGATCACTAGCAACTAGTCTCTTTATTATCGGATAATCATGACCAAGTCATATTATCCCGATGGTTGCAACCCTTAGAGAACCAGTTCTGTATCCCTGCGCGATCATCATCTCCATATGACTGGAGTGATACTTCCATCTTGACATCACACCCAACACACTATGATTCTCAATATACCCAGCAGAGGCGTACACAAAACCTGTTAAATCCTTGGACGACCAAAACCAAAGTATATTGACTGTCGCAAGTATTAGCGGTGCAAGTCTCAGGTTAAAACCAAATACACCTACCCTGATTTCGGACTTCCATAGACACATAGTCATACTACCAATGGAATTCCGAGGGGGTCTATCCAGAGCGAAGCTGTTTCCCGTACCATCGGTAAACACAACCTCCTATTACACTTGCATGAGTATCCTATACCCAAATATATGAGAACTATGCTGTTATGCCCTCACAACGCGCACAAGTGTAATACTAGTCTTTTACGCATTATCGATGTCCAATCACGATAATACTCTGACTAGGGATATTTAATGATTTATACTTATGGATTGATACTGTCTCATATCATCTCAATCCAGGACCTAATCATATAGACCTCATATCATTTATATATCTTGGTGATCTAATCACAAATGATAAGAGTGTGTAGGCACTGCATTTTTGCATATAAATCCCGATAATGAGTCTCATTTGAAGGCACTACCTTTTAAGTTGCGGAAGCCGCGGGAAACGGACGTCGGAAGGGAAAAGATGGAAATCAGTAGTTTGTCGAATTTGACTCGCTTGTTTAGCTTCGAGCTCGCTGGTGGACCTCCGTTTTAAAGCACCTTTAGCCTAAAAAACCCTCAAACATTTAACCACGGCCCAAAACACTCACAATCACCTAACCTTGGCCCAAAATCCCCGCAAGCCCCTTGGCCTTGACCTAAAACCCCCGCAAGCCCACACACCTAGCCCACACAAACTAACCACCCAACCAAAGGCCCACACGCCCACAACAAGGCCCACACGCCCAATCACCCTAATTACACCCAAATTAAATAAAATATTAAATAAAATATTAATTAGATAATGTATTTGAATTAAATAAAATATTTAAACCATTTACCAATTAAATAAAACATAATATATAATCATACCTAATTTAGACAAATCAAATATATTAACTTCCTTACTAAACAAAATCACATACTAAATTAAAAAGATGTCATGCCTAATTAAATCACTCATAACCAATTTAAAGATATTGACTTCCTAATCTAAACCAATCTCGTCTCCATCAAATCTTTGACTTTCCTTGCTCAACACTAAATCAAATCCCTTCCTTGTGAGACAAGGTGAAGCCCTAGCCCTTCTCTATATAAACCACACTTTTACAAGACATCTCCCTCTCCTAGTTCACGCCCATCACAAGAAATAAAGAAGCAACGAATTTCCAACCCCCTCTCCAAGCTCTCTATTCACGCCAATTACAAGAATAAGTAACAAAAAATATTCCTTTCATCTCCTCCACTCCATAGCCGAACACATGACTCCCCTCAACCCCTCCATAGCCGAAAATAACAAGCCTTTATATCCTCCTAAAGCCACCGAAACCAGCCCTATACAGCAGCCCTCCACCACCGAAAATTACAACCAAAAACCGAACTGCAGTGAACACAAAAACTGCATTGTTTTACACGCCCAAACAGCAGCAAAATCCTCTTAAAAGAGTCCCTAAAATCCTTAAAAGAGTAACATAAAAACTGCACTTATAATCATTGAAATAATCACACAAAACTGCAGAGTAAAAACCCACAAAAAACACTCAAAACAGTCCGTGGAAACGTCAAAACAGTGACATGAACAGTGAGCAGAAAATACAGAGGAAACAGCAGCAAAACGTAGGCCAAACAGTAAGCAAAACAGTGAGCCAAGACGCTAAACCAGTGAACCGGAGAAGTAGAGTTGCTTTACCCTTCCGATCTCCGTGAAACGCAAGTCCGAAAGTCGGCAAAAAAGGTTAGACCTGAGGGTATTTTCCACATTCGTTTTTTGTTTTATTTTTATTATCATATAGTATTGTTCGCATGATTGTTAAGATAAAATGCATGTTGTGGCCCTTGAGTAGATAAATATGCATGTATCACGAAATATTGTATGTTGTGGACTTGGAATAAAATAAAAGATGTGTCAACTCTCGCGGTATATCGGATGGAAACCCGGACATAAATTTCATAGCCGATTCCTAATGGACGGTAGTATGATCTGTACTCAGGATACAACTCCACGTACCGCTTGAGTAAACGGCGCCCTCTTTTGTTTTATGTTGCTTCGGTTTATTTATTTTTCGTCATTTGAATTCTGCATGTTACTTTTGTATGCATGATTTAATCAAGCGCATGGGCTTAGTAAGTGCGATGAAAGGTCCCCTATTTGGAGGGGTTTAAAATCCTTTACCACGATGCTTTGCCGCGCCGGTTGATGTGTGTTCGGTTGAATGCAAGATACGTTCAATCGGGCATACTAAGTTTGATATTATTGTTTTTAATTCTTTGTATGCATGATTCAATCGAGCGCATGGGCTTAGTAAGTGCGATGAAAGGTCCCCTATTTGGAGGGGTTAAAATCCTTTACCCCGATGCTTTGCCACACCGGTTGTTGTGTGTTCGGTTGAATGCAAGATACGTTCAATCGGGCATACTAAGTTTAATATTATTGTTTTTAATTCTTTGTATGCATGATTCAATCGAGCGCATGGGCTTAGTAAGTGCGATGAAGGGTCCCCTATTTGGAGGGGTTAAAATCATTTACCACGATGCTTTGTCACGCCGGTTGATGTGTGTTCGGTTGAATGCAAGATACGTTCAATCGGGCATACTAAGTTTGATATTATTGTTTTTAATTCTTTGTATGCATGATTCAATCGAGCGCATGGGCTTAGTAAGTGCGATGAAAGGTCCCTTATTTGGAGGGGTTAAAACCCTTTACCACAATGCTTTGCCGCGCCGGTTGATGTATGTTCGGTTGAATGTAAGATATGTTCAATCGGACATACTAAATTTCATATAGTTATCTTTATCCTTGTACTCATTGTAACAAAAGGCGCATTGGCTTATTGTGTTGGATTAAAAGGTTCTCCGTTTGGGAAGGAAAGCCTAAAAGGCTACCTTTACCACGATATTTACCGGGTCTTTCATCTATTGATTACATCGTTTATCCCTGTCTTGGCTCGACCTATTGTCATTGGTGTACCCATATTCCCAGCCCATAACACCTTGAAGCCCATTAATGTACACGCACAAAGTCCCCTGCCTTCACGCTAACCACTCCTTCAGCCACGCACCACACAAAAAACCATAAGCAGCTCTTTTGCATCAACACGTAACCCTCACCCTGCACGTTCACAATCACAGGTTTACATACTTCCTCAACGTAGCGCATTAACAGCCCCCTTAGCCACTCAGCCCTTACGCTAACGCCACACCCCCCACAAACACGTTCACAGCCCTGCCTCAACTCAAGCCTAACGCGCAATTACCCCTAAAAACTGCCACAATCCAACACTCCTCACTGCCCAGTTCTACGCCTCTCACTGCCCAAATTAGTCACCTATCCACTGCCTGAAACCGCACCCTAAACGCCACCTATTAGTCTCAGCCAGCGCGTAAGGCCAGCTACACCATTCATGCATGTATCATGAAATCCCATATAGTTATTCTTATATTTGTACGCATCATAATGAAAATCATGTTTATTCCATTGGTTGCATCATTTACCTTAGTCTTGGCTTAACGTATTACAATTCATATATCTATGTCATGATAACATTTGAGTATTATTTCTTGTGGTATATCGGATGGAAACCCAGACATAAATTCTGTAGCCGATTCCGAATGGACGGTAGTGCGGTCTGTACTTGGGATACAATTCCACGTACCACTTGGAAAAGTGCTCACATGTGTGCTTGTGTGGTTAGTGTGTGTTTGTTCTCGTGAATACAATATGCCAATGAAGTCGTATGTTGTTGCCACTTTGATGTACTTTCAAGCATGCAATCTCAGATGTGAAATATATGTAAATTTAGGTGTAAGTTTTATTTTTGTATGTGTGAATTAGAAGCAAGATACTCTTGGAAATAAGTGTTACTTAAGCTTGATTAAATTATCACACAAATCCTTTCATTACAAGTGACATAAGTAAGGGACCATTCCAAACCCAACGGTTTGAGGTCTTCCCTTGCGAGGGGTGAGTGCGGCCTTAAATCTCATTTTCTTGGTTCACACCGGGTGGCGACTCCATTATTCTCCGGTTTAGTCCTCCGTGGCTACTCCGTACTCCCGACTAGGCCGCGAGCCTAGGACAGCATGCGTCGCCCAGTTCCTGTGTCCCACAGTCTGGCGACTCCACTGGGGATAGAGAATCGGCCCCGAAATATTGTCTTGTAATGTTTTGATTTATGTTCTAATTGAACGTGTCTATAATGGATGAAATGGGGGTTTAATCAAAGGCATTTTGAGGCTAGGTAATGGTTTGGTGTCTTTCTTCACTCACTACATTTCTAGAAGGAAAAGCTGTGAAGGCACCTAGATAGCCATCTACTGGTAGCCTATTGTGATTGACTAATTTGGAGGACTCGTTGTTTATTCCTGACACCAAGCGATAAGAGCCTAAGAGGCTTGGGTATTTAAGTGAGCCTTGCTCCACCCTCCCTCTAGGGAATCTACAATGGGAAATCCATTTGACAGTCAGTCACACACCATAGCTCATTGGCACGTACCTTAGTGTATAAAGAAGGGTGCGCTCACTTGGCCGCTCGAACCCTTGATTGGGGAGACCTAGTTATGGGCCATCCTTCGCCGGTGAGAGCCTTTTTCTACACTCTTGTGAACCTACCCATAGACCGGGGTTGTATGGTTAAAGTAACAATTATTTCCTTGAGTATGTGCTTGTGGACCATCCTCATTTGGATGCAGTTGGACTATTGTCAGGAATGCGAACTTGCTGGGCCATTTAAACTGGGGCGAGTTCGTACCTTATGACCATTAGGCCCAAAGCTTCTGAAATGTTGATGGGCCATTCTGTAGAAATCATTGTTTTATGTTTGCATTATCTTTATTTTATGCTTGTGTTTGGGAACATCGTCGTTTGGATCCATTTGGACCATTTGTCATGGGATATGGGCTTGTTGGGCCATTTAAACTGGGACAAGAACGTATTTTATGATGATTGGGCCAAAGGCTTCTAAGTGTTGATGGGCCACTTTGTGCTTGTGTTCGGAACGTTACCATTTGGATTTAGTTAGGCTCTTTGCCATGAGATGTGAACTCGTTGGGCCATTTAAACTGGGACGAGTTCACTCCTATGACAGTTAGCCCAAAAGCTTCTGAAATGATAACGGGCCGATTTATTTGAAAATTTTAGTTGATTTAGTATGTTATATATGTTACATGCATCTCATGCACCCCATGCATACATACATCATGCTAACCCTTGTGTTCTGAAAGCCATCATAGATTCCCGTTGGGTTAGGGAAGAGGGAAGACTTACCAAAAGACCGGTAACAGATATGAGTACATCCGATAATGAGGTATCCCGGATAGATCAGTTGGAAAATGGTTTCTCCAAGATTACCGAACAGTTGCAAGCCTTGACCATTGCCATGGCAAATATGGTTGTACCCCGTGCTGGGGGAAATTCTGAGAATGTGAGGCGCGAGGAGCCTCCGAATGGGTTGGGGGATGATATCCCCACTTTTGATGATGACATGGCAGAGTATACAACATGCAAAGTGATTGGGTCTCAGGCAGAATTTCAGAAGCTTCGGGATCAGGTTGAAACAGTTACACACAAAATGAGGGGTAAACATAAAGAGTTGTTAGATTATGAGGCAATGAACTTCGGAGAACAGCTGCTAGCTCAGTTTAAAATGCCCGACATGGCCAAGTTTAATGGGAATGGAGACCCGAGAGTCCATCTGCAGCAATATGTCTCAGTCATGAGTTCAGTGGGCCTATCACAGCGCCAAGTCCAAAAGATGTTTGGGATGTCACTCGAGGGGGCACCTGTGGTTTGGTATCATAGCCTTGAGAAGAAGGTTAAGGAAGATTGGAGGGAACTAGCTGATGCTTTTCTAAAGCAGTATGTTACAGACTTAGAAATTGACTTGTCACTCTGTGATTTAGAGAACACTAAGCAGAAGCCAGAGGAAAGTTTCAAAGAGTATGTGGATCGCTGGAGAAGCTAGCTTTTGAAAATGCAGACTCGGCCTTCAGAGAAAGACCAATTTAAAATGATCATCAAGGGAACCAAGCCCTCTATTTATGGTAAGCTGGGGATGATGACTTCGATGATTTCTGATTTTCGACAGTTGAGGGAATCTGTCAGGGATATTGAGGAAGAGGAGGCTGAAAACAGAAAGTTTTATGGCCAGAATAAAAGAACTTTTGGGGGGCCTTTTGAGACCAAGCCCGCTACTACTGAGGTCGCTACCGTCAGAAACAGGCAATTCTCCAACCTTGGTAGACATTTGTCAAGGGTGTTTGAAAAGTTACAGGGACAAGGACTCTTGAAACCATTAGAAAGCAAACAACTTCTACACCCCCCACCGCCACACATAAATATGAACCTTTATTGTCACTTCCACCGGCTACATGGCCATGACACCAACAACTGCACCCGCCTCAGGCATGAAATTCAAGATCTCATAGATTCCCATAAAATACCCAACCCATGAAAAGAATAACCCAACACACACAAAAACCCTCTACCAAACTACCACTCCGTTCCACCACCCACCTACATGATCAACTCTGGATTGCCCGAAACTTTTGTCCTCCAAACCCTCAACCACCAAGCTTCTTACATGGATGACAGCGAAGAACCATAGGCCAAGGAAGAAGGCAGTGCTGCGGATGATAGAGCTGTTCCTCCTAGTCTATTTGATCCTGCATTTTTAATAAAGACATTGATTTAGTCTACCTGTTCGAACCATTTTCTTAAATGATAATAAAGATGTTCATTTCACTGAATCTCTTCTGCAACATGAGTATATTTGAGAAAAGTATTCAACCTTGGTACTATGGAATCCAGTGATGAACACGGGGAACCCTCGAAATAAGCAAACAGAAAAGATAAGATAGACATTCAGAAATTGGGAAATAGAGGAAGTGAAAATATCAGACTTGGAAGGGAATTAGTTCACCGAGCCGATCAACGTAGACAGATTGAAGCAGTAGTTTGCCTGAGGAAAAGAAGACTGAGCAGTCGCCAAGAGAATTGGCAGAAGACCTAACCCAACGGGATAGAAAATTCACTCATACATTCATGCATACACGTAACATATTTTGCATTCTTTTTTGTGTTTGTTTTGTTATGTATTCACAGGTTTCAAAGAAGAAAAAGAGAAAGTGGCAAAGACAAGCCAACTAGAATCAACAACATATGAGTAGTAGTTTCAGGGATGAGTCCCGGGGTTGAGGCCCATATCAGTTTCAGTCTTGGGGATGAGTCACAGGGGCGAGGCCCACATCAGTATTAGCTGGGGGCGAGGCCCATATCAGTATCAGTTGGAGGTGAGGCCCATATCAGTATCAGTTGGGGGGAGGCCCATATCAGTATCAGTCTAGGGGCGAGGCCCATATCAGTATCAGTTGGGGGTGAGGCCCACATCTGCATCAGTTTGGGGTTGAGGCCCATATCAGTTTCAGTCTCGGGGATAAGTCCCAGGGGCGAGGCCCATATCAGTATCAGTGTGGGACGAGGCCCACATCATTCTGGGGGCGGGACCCACATCGGCATCACTCTGGGAGCAAGGCCCACATCATCATCAGAATCTGTCTTGCCGGATATGGCACTCTGGGGGCGAGGCCTACATCAACATCAATATCAGTTTAGCTGAGAATGTCACTCCAAGAATGGAAACACAGTTCAAGAATGAACAAGCCGGGAATGACACTCCAAGAATGGAAACACAGTTCGAGAATGAACAAGCCGGGAATGGCACTCCAAGAATGGAAACACGGTTCGAGAATGAACAAGCCGGGAATGGCACTCCAAGAATGGAAACACAGTTCGAGAATGAACAAGCCGGGAATGGCACTCCAAGAATGGAAACACAGTTCGAGAATGAACAAGCCGGGAATGGCACTCCAAGAATGGAAACACAGTTCGAGAATGAACAAGCGGGAATGGCACTCCAAGAATGGAAACACAGTTCGAGAATGAATAAGCCGGGAATGGCACTCCAAGAATGGAAACACAGTTCGAGAATGAACAAGCCGGGAATGGCACTCCAAGAATGGAAACACAGTTCGAGAATGAACAAGCCGGGAATGGCACTCCAAGAATGGAAGCACAGTTCGAGAATGAACAAGCCGGGAATGGCACTCCGAGATTGGAAACACAGTTCGAGAATGAACAAGTCCGGAATGGCACTCCAAGAATGGAAGCACAGTTCAGGAATGAACAAGCCGGGAATTGCACTCCAAGAATGGAAGCACAGTTCGGGAATGAACAAGTCAGGAATGGCACTCCAAGAATGGAAACACAGTTCATGAATGAACAAGCCGGGAATGGCACTCCAAGAATGGAGCAAGGTTCGGGAATGGACCGCATCACAGTAATGGTTCGGGAATGGACAAGTCGGGAATGGCACTCCAAGAATGGAGCAAGGTTCAGGAATAGACCGCATCACCATAACAGTTTAAGAATGGACCACCTCTCATCAAAACGGTCCGAGAATGGACCACCTATCCCCAACTTGGTTCGAGAATGGACCACCTCACAACAAAATCAACTCAACACAATGGGCAAACCAAGTGGCAGCTAACGAGCCAGGTAAGTAAAAATGCATTGCATAACTTTGATAGGATTGTTCAAAGTCACACACTGCACAATTCCCATCAAAGTGGGGGCGACTGTAGGCACTACATTTTTGCATATAAATCCCGATGATGAGTCTCATTTGGAGGCACTACCTTTTAAGTCGCGGAAGCCGCGGGAAACGGACGTTGGAAGGGAAAAGATGGAAATCAGTTGTTTGTCGAATTTGACTCGCTTGTTTAGCTTTGGGCTCGCTGGTGGACCTCCATTTTAAAGCACCTTTAGCCTAAAAAACCCGCAAACACTTAACCACGGCCCAAAACACTCACAATCACCTAACCTTGGCCCAAAATCCCCGCAAGCCCCCTGGCCTTGACCTAAAACCCCCGCAAGCCCACACACCTAGCCCACATAAACTAACCACCCAACCAAAGGCCCACACGCCCACAACAAGGCCCACACGCCCAATCACCCTAATTACACCCAAATTAAATAAAATATTAATTAGATAATGTATTTGAATTAAATAAAATATTTAAACCATTTACCAATTAAATAAAACATAATATATAATCATACCTAATTTAGACAAATCAAATATATTAACTTCCTAACTAAACAAAATCACATACTAAATTAAAAAGATGTCATGCCTAATTAAATCACTCATAACCAATTTAAAGATATTGGCTTCCTAATCTAAACCAATCTTGTCTCCATCAAATCTTTGACTTTCCTTGCTCAACACTAAATCAAATCCCTTCCTTGTGAGACAAGGTGAAGCCCTAGCCCTTCTCTATATAAACCACACTTTTCCAAGACATCTCCCTCTCCTAGTTCACGCCCATCACAAGAAATAAAGAAGCAACGAATTTCCAACCCCCTCTCCAAGCTCTCCATTCACGCCAATTACAAGAATAAGTAATAAAAAATATTATTTTCATCTCCTCCACTCCATAGCCGAACACATCACTCCCCTCAACCCCTCCATAGCTGAAAATAACAAGCCTTTATATCCTCCTAAAGCCACCGAAACCAGCCTTATACAGCAGCCCTCCACCACCGAAAATTACAACCAAAAACCGAACTGCAGTGAACACAAAAACTGCACTATTTTACACGCCCAAACAGTAGAAAAATCCTCTTAAAACAGTCCCTAAAATCCTTAAAACAGTAACATAAAAACTGCACTTATAATCATTGAAATAATCACACAAAACTGCACTAAAAACCCACAAAAAACACTCAAAATAGTCCGTGGAAATGTCAAAACAGTGACCTGAACAGTGAGCAGAAAATACAGAGGAAACATCAGCAAAACGTAGGCCAAACAGTAAGAAAAACAGTGAGCCAAGACGCTAAACCAGTGAACCGGAGAAGTAGAGTTGCTTTACCCTTCCGATCTCCGTGAAACGCAAGTCCGAAAGTCGGCAAAAAAGGTTAGACCTGAGGGTATTTTCCACATTCGTTTTTTGTTTTATTTTTATTATTCATTGAGTATTGTTCGCATGATTGTTAAGACAAAATGCATGTTGTGGCCCTTGAGTAGATAAATATGCATGTATCACGAAATATTGTATGTTGTGGACTTGGAATAAAATAAAAGATGTGTCAACTCTCGCGGTATATCGGATGGAAACCCGGACATAAATTTCATAGCCGATTCTGAATGGACGGTAGTATGATCTGTACTCGGGATACAACTCCACGTACCGCTTGAGTAAACGGCGCCCTCTTTTGTTTTATGTTGCTTCGGTTTATTTATGTTTCATCATTTGAATTCTGCATGTTACTTTTGTATGCATGATTTAATCAAGTGCATGGGCTTAGTAAGTGCGATGAAAGGTCCCCTATTTGGAGGGGTTTAAAATCCTTTACAACGATGCTTTGCCGCGCCGGTTGATGTGTGTTCAATTGAATGCAAGATATGTTCAATCGGGCATACCAAGTTTGATATTATTGTTTTTAATTCTTTGTATGCATGATTCAATCGAGCGCATGGGCTTAGTAAGTGCGATGAAAGGTCCCCTATTTGGAGGGGTTAAAATCCTTTACCCCGATGCTTTGCCACACCGGTTGTTGTGTGTTCGGTTGAATGCAAGATACGTTCAATCGGGCATACTAAGTTTAATATTATTGTTTTTAATTCTTTGTATGCATGATTCAATCGAGCGCATGGGCTTAGTAAGTGCGATGAAGGGTCCCCTATTTGGAGGGGTTAAAATCATTTACCACGATGCTTTGTCACGCCGGTTGATGTGTGTTCGGTTGAATGCAAGATACGTTCAATCGGGCATACTAAGTTTGATATTATTGTTTTTAATTCTTTGTATGAATGATTCAATCGAGCGCATGGGCTTAGTAAGTGCGATGAAAGGTCCCTAATTTGGAGGGGTTAAAACCTTTTACCAAAATGCTTTGCCGCGTCGGTTGATGTATGTTCGGTTGAATGCAAGATATGTTCAATCGGACATACTAAATTTCATATAGTTATCTTTATCCTTGTACTCATTGTAACGAAAGGCGTATGGGCTTATTGTGTTGGATTAAAAGGTTCTCCGTTTGGGAAGAAAAGCCTAAAAGGCTACCTTTACCACGATATTTGCCGGGTCTTTCATCTATTGATTACATCGTTTATCCCTGTCTTGGCTCGACCTATTGTCATTGGTGTACCCATATTCCCAGCCCATCACACCTTGAAGCCCATTAACGTACACACACAAAGTCCCATGCATTCACGCTAACCACTCCTTCAGCCACGCACCACACAAAAAACCATAAGCAGCTCTTTTGCATCAACACGTAACCCTCACCCTGCACGTTCACAATCACAGGCTTACATACTGCCTCAACGTAGCACATTAACAGCCCCCTTAGCCACTCAGCCCTTACGCTAACGCCACTCCCCCCACAAACACGTTCACAGCCCTGCCTCAACTCAAGCCTAACGCGCAATTACCCCTAAAAACTGCCACAATACAACACTCATCACTGCCCAGTTCTACGCCTCTCACTGCCCAGTTTAGTCACCTATCCACTGCCTGAAACCGCACCCTAAACGCCACCTATTAGTCTCAGCCAGCGCGTAAGGCCAGCTACACCATTCATGCATGTATCATGAAATCCCACATAGTTATTCTTATCTTTGTACGCATCATAATGAAAAGCATGTTTATTCCATTGGTTGCATCATTTACCTTAGTCTTGGCTTAACGTATTACAATTCATATATCTATGTCATGATAACATTTGAGTATTATTTCTTGTGGTATATCGGATGGAAACCCAGACATAAATTCTGTAGCTGATTCCGAATGGACGGTAGTGTGGTCTGTACTTGGGATACAATTCCACGTACCACTTGGAAAAGTGCTCACATGTGTGCTTGTGTGGTTAGTGTGTGTTTGTGCTCGTGAATACAATATGCCAATGAAGTCGTATGTTTGTTGCCACTTTGATGTACTTTCAAGCATGCAATCTCAGATGTGAAATATATGTAAATTTAGGTGTAAGTTTTATTTTTGTATGTGTGAATTTAGAAGCATGATACTCTTGGAAATAAGTGTTACTTAAGCTTGATTAAATTATCACATAAATCATTTCATTACAAGTACATAAGTAAGGGACCATTCCGAACCTAACGGTTTGAGGTCTTCCCTTGCGAGGGGTGAGTGCAGCCTTAAATCTCATTTTCTCGGTTCACACCTGGTGGCGACTCCATTATTCTCCGGTTTAGTCCTCTGTGGCTACTCCGTACTCCCGACTAGGCCGCGAGCCTAGGACAGCATGCGTCGCCCAGTTCCTGTGTCCCACAGAGTGCAATTTCCTTTGTCATATAGTTAATTTGTACAACAACACCATGATCTGTACAAATAGTGACGCTATGGGTCATAACTGTCCAACACATTCATGTTTTTAACATGATCGAACAAATCTGATATCTGGAACGATAGGGCATTGTGATTGATGAATGACTGGGCCATAATTTGATTCTGTCTTCTTTGCCTGGATCTTATGCTGACTTTGTGTTAAAATTCCATATGCACTCGATGCAAGCCACCGATGAAGAACTTCATAACATGTTACGCATGGCGGAGCATGATATGAGAAAAGGCAATCCCACTTTGTACCACCATGGTGGAGCTAGCTCTTTAAAGACTTTTGGGAAGTCAAAGAAAATCAAAATGGGGAATAATAAGATATCAAAGAAGAACTCCAAGAAGCGTAAAGACGTAAAACAGCAAATAACACGTGATCAATGTCCATAATGCAAGAAATTTGGACACTGGAAGAATGGTTGTCCAGAGCTGATAGGAAAAACAGGACCCTCAGGTACGCTTTGTATTTTTCCAATTATTAACATCTCATTAGCCTTAAATGCAATTAGTGGATGGGTGTTAGACACTGGTAGTCCTACTCATATTTGCAACTCCCTGCAGGTAATGAGGGTAAGAAGAAAGATGAATAAATGGGAGATCCAGCTTAGAGTTAGCAATGGCGAGACATTAGATGTCAAGGCCATAGGAACAGTTATTTTAGATCTCCCCAATGGATGTAAATTAGATTTGCATTACTGTTATTATGTTCCCTCACTTATCAGACAAATAATATCACTACCAATATTAGATAAAGAGGGATATAAAATAAACATTAAGAATTAAACTTTATGTTTGTATGATAAAGATAATTTATTGAAATGTGAATGTTCTTTATCTAACGGTCACTATGTTTTGGGAACATGTAGAGATGTCTTTAATGTAGAGGAAAATACAAATAGGAAATCTGAATTAATACTGAATTATGGCATATGAGATTGGGCCACATATATGTTAGACATCTATCTAAATTGGTAAAGAATGGTTTGATTGAAAATCTTACCTTAGATCCTTATCCAATTTGTGAGTCATGTATCCAAGGAAAGATGACAAAGGTCATATTTCTAGGTGTTGGACACAATGCTGGAGATTTATTGGAACTAATACACAGTGATGTGTGTGGTCCATTAAATCATGCCGCTCATGATGGTTCCATATACTCCGTGACTTTCACGAATGATAAGTCTAGATATGGATATGTCTATCTGATGAAACATAAGTCAGAAATATTTGACAAGTTCGAAATATTTTGAAACGAAGTAGAAAAACAAACTAGTAAATTCATCAAGTGTCTTAGATCAGATAGAAGCGATGAATACATGAGTGAAGAATTCAGAAATTATTTAAGGGGGAATGGAATTCTCGCCCAATATAGCCCACCAAGAACACCTCAACACAATAGAGTGTCTGAGTGTAGAAATCATATTTTATTAGATATGGTGTGATCAATGATGAGCTATACAGATCTACCTTATTACCTTTGGGGTTACACTTTACTTACTGTTGCCCACATACTTAATAGAGTTCCATCGAAAGCTGTTTCTACAACCCCCTATTAGATATGGTTTGGTAGAAATCCAAGTCTTAGGTATTTAAAGATTTGGGGTTGGCCTGCATACGTAAAAGTTATGCAGCGGGATAAACTAGCACCCAAAGGGTATAAATATAGGTTCGTTGGATATCGTGAAAACTCTTTGGGATATCTATTCTATGATTCTGAGCAACTAAATGTATTTGTTGTTCGCTTTGCCACTTTTCTTGAAAAGAAATTTTTTTAGAAATAGTGAGAGTTGTAGAAAAATTGAACTTGATTATGGAACCAAAGATCCAATTAGGTGAAGGATCTTTAACACAGGTTCTACGTAAATCGAATAGAATATCAAGGCCTCCTGAAAGACTATTTTTAACATCTGATACAAGCCTTGATGTTCTCCTCTTGGAGGAAACATATCCGACTACGTATAAAGAAGTGATATTGGATATCGGTTCGGGAAAATGGCAAGAAGCCATGAAATCCAAAATGAATTCAATGCATGACAATCAAATCTAGGACTTAGTTGAACTTCCTGAATGAGTTAAACCTATTGGTTGTAAATAAGTTTACAAAAGGAAGCGAGGGCCCGATTGAAAGGTGGAAACCTTTAAGGCCCGTCTGATAGCGAAAAGTTACACTCAACGACCTGAGATTGACTATTAGGAAACTTTTTCACCAGTAGCCATGCTAAAATCCATTAGGATTCTTTTAGCCATTGCTGCATATCACGACTATGAGATATGGCAGATGGATGTGAAAACCGCTTTCCTAAATGGATTCCTTGAGGAGGATATTTATATGGAACAACCAGAAGGTTTCATATCTAGTAAGACTTCAAACTTGGTTTGTAAGCTCCAAAAGTCTATTTATGGACTTAAACATACATCTCAAAAATGGAATTGTCATTTTGATGAGATAATTAGATTATCTGGATTCATCAAAAACGAGGAAGAACCATATGTTGATAAGAAAGTGAGTGGGAGCATGATAGTTTTTTTAGTATTGTATGTAGAGTACATCCTTATCATAGGAAATGATATAAGATTGATGCAAAGTGTGAAAGTCTACCTTTGCAAGAACTTCTCCATGAAAGATATGGGTGAAGCTTCATATATAATAGGTATAAGGCTCTACCGGGATAAAGTTAGGAAGCTTATAGGGTTTTCGCAATCGACGTACATAGATAAGATATTAGAAAGGTACAGTTTTACCAACTGCAAGGCAGAAAATGTAAATTTTCGATATGGCATACATCTTTAAAAGAAAATGGCACCTCAAACTGATGAAGATAGAGTTAGGATGTCTAACTTTCCATATACTTCTTGTATTGGAAGCATAATGTATGTTATGATATGTACTAGACCTGACATCAGTTTCGACGTTAGTGTGACTGGCCGATATCAATCTGGTCCAGGTAATAATCATTGGACAGTCGTGAAACATATCCTGAAATATCTTAAGGGTACTAGGGATAAGTTTCTAATATATGGAGAAGATGAGCTACAAGTTAAAGGTTATACAGACTCTGACTTCCAGGGAGATCCAGATGATAGAAAATCTACATAATGATACATATTTACCCTTAACAGTGGTGCGGTTAGTTGGCGATATTCAAAGCAACGCTCAATAGCTAATTCCACCACTGAGGCGAAATTTATAGCGGCTTCAGAAGCTGCTAAAGAAGCTGTTTGGATTATAAATTTTATCATAGAACTTGGCGTTATACCTAGTATTAAGGATTCGATCCCAATGTATTGTGATAATAATGGAGCCATTGTGCAAGCTAAGGAGTCGAGAGCACATTCCATGTCTAAACACATGGAAAGGAAATACCGCATAATTAGAGAGATAATTGAACGAAAAGACATGGTGATCTTGAAGGTTCAAGGACTAGATAATATAGCAGACCCGCTTACAAAGGGCTTACCTCCTAAGTTATTTGATAAACATGTGGAGGAGATGGGACTGCGGTACCATCAAGATTGGCACTAGGCAAGTGGGAGTTTGTTGGAGTTAGTGCTTGGAGTGCCAATCCGAATTGTATATTTTATTTATTAATAAAATAACCATGTTTTCATTTCATACCTTATTAATGGTATTGTCATTATGCGTATTAGATTGATGTATAGATATTCTAAGCATGACATCGACCTTAGAATAGTCTTGTAGTAATGCTAGACACTAGGTAATCTGACATTGGGATAAGTATTACTATTTTAAACTATTCTTAAAGTAAATATTCCAAGCCGTTCGTTTTGGAATACGGTCGAAATCCTATAACCTAGAAGACTATCACATGTCGTATATTGGAATTGGAGTTCCAATGGTTTAACTGTTGGGTTTCTACTATGGTCCCAGGATCAAATTCAAACAATGAAACATGTGTGAATACTCAAAGAAGAATGGCAGAATCATACTTACAATTATCGGATTTGTGATGCGTCGAACACAAAAATCTTTTGGCTAATTGAACTCTCGGCTTTGGCCTCTTTGTGTTCCTTTTTATTTTCGGTCAACCCTCCAAGTGTGCTCCAAGCTCCAAGCTTTGCAAATGGTGATTACAAGCTCAAGGGTTTGTTTCCCTATCACCTTGGATGACTCCTTTGTGTGCTAGCACTCTTGAAATTTTACAACAAAATTTTTATTTCTCTTCTTGTTGTTCTCGGCAATTGCCAAAATTTTGGAGAAGAAAATGGCCCTTGGCCGTGAGAGAGAGGAAGGAAAGAGAAGAGAATTAGTTGTGTTAAGTTTGTGTATTTGAATTTCTAAAAATAAAATACCAAATTACCTTTTCCAAGAAATGGTACAAGACTATTAAAGTCTTCCAACCACCACCATCAATCACTCATGACTAGTGATTGGTTGTCAATCACTCAAAGTGACAAGACATCCATCACTTGAATGACTAATGATTTGACGGTAGATGTGACTTGTGCGCCGCACTTGCATTTGGAATGCGAGTGGGCCCACAAACACTCCCGGGCTCGGGTTCGCTAATTCTGAATTAACGAATTTTCCGTTGCGCCGTAATTAAATCAAATTTAATTAAATAATTATGCCTAGCAAAATTACTATTCACGTCGCTAGCGAATTAATTCTAAATTAACTCGTTCACCTGAATTAAAATCTAATTTTAATTCCGCGTCGAAATCCAATTTCGTTTAATATATCGAATATATTATTTTATCGATTAATTCCAAATTAATCGTTCTCTCTCTTTTAAATAATATTTTATCCCAGATAAAATATCTCCGCAATTAATCCCAGATTAATTTTCTCTCTCTTATAATTAATCCTAGATTAATAAAGTGCGAGTCATACGTCATCGGTGAATCTTCGGGAAACGACCTATAAGATCCCCGGATATGTTGGCAGTAAATCCGGTCGTCGGAGTATTCGAACACGTACGTACCTAGTACTACGTTTTTACCGATTTACAAGACATGGTTGGCTTCTAGGAAAGCACCGTGCCTACCCAATTCTCCAAAAATATTCTTAAAGGAATATATGATCTATATCGGGCGTAGTATACGTAGTATTGCGTATTGTGATCCAGTATCGGATGTCACATGCAAGGCCTAGAGCTGGAATTGTGTCTGCCCCGTTCGAAGAACATATCGGATCTCCGGTAACTAGTCTCTATATCGAATAATCATAACCTAGTCATATTATCCCGATAACTGCAGTACAAAAGAGCACCAGTTCCGTATCCTACGTGATCATCATCTCCACTATGACTGGAGTGATACTTCCATCTCGACATCACACCAAATACACTACGATTCTCAATATACCCAGAAGAGGCGTAAACAGAACCTGTTAAAGCCCTGGACGACCAAAACCAAAGTATATTGATTGTCGCAAGTATTAGCGGTGCAAGTCTCAGGTTAAGACCAAATACACCTACCTTGATTCGGACTTCCATAGACACATAGTCATACTACCAATGGAATTCTGAGGGGTCTATCCAGAGTGAAGCTGTTTTCGTACCATCAGTAAACACAACCTCCTATTACACTTGCATGAGTATCATATACCCAAATATATGAGAATTGTGCCGTTATGCTCCCACAACGCGCACAAGTGTAATACCAGTCTATTCTGCATTATCGATGTCAAATCTCGATAATACTACGACTAGGGATATTTAATGATTAAACCTTCGTGGATTGATACTGTCTCATATCATCTCAATCCGGAACTAATCATATGGACCTTTTATCATTTATACATCTTGGTAATCTAATTACAAATGATAAAAGAGCAATTTCCTTTGTCACATAGTTAATTTGTACAACAACACCATGATCTGTACAAATAGAGATGCCATGGGTCATAATTGTCCAACAATCTCCCACTTGGCCTAAAGCCAATCACTCAAGTGTCATACACCCGAACTATGTACGGTTCGCTCAAACTTCTGCTGAGGAAAGGCTTTCGTCAGCGGATTTGCATTCTTATCATCTGATGTGATTTATTCGATCATCACATCGCCACGATGTATGATCCGAACGAATCAGATGTATAGGTGAAGTATATATCTGGATCGTTGATGAGACCATTAATTTTTTAGCATGTGATGTAGCCTAGCTCAGCTGCTAACAGAACTACTCCTAATCTTATTAGGATTATTATCGACCCAAATGGCTTCTATTGTTGCCTCAGCTGCAGTAATAATCCAATTTTGTTGTTTATTTGGTAACAGTATCTTGCTTGGAAGATTTCCAGGTCACTGTTCTGTTATTTAAACTGTATAGTACCTTTGTTACGACTTATAGTCGTTCTTATCGGTTTGGAAACTTGCAGCAGTGAACCCAGTCACTACAAGTTCTCATTCTCCATAGAATAAGAAAGCATCCTTAGTTCGTCTAAGATACTCAAGGATGTTCTTAACATCAATCCAGTGACTATCACTTGGATTGGCCCAATTGTGACCCCATATGCTCAAAGCGTATGAGACACCAGGTCGCGTACATTTATTTTAATGTACGAGTTCTCGGAGAGTAACAACAACTTTTAGATATATCACAAAAGATCTTTATTCATAGAATAAAGGTTGTCTCTCCCAAGAATTCTACGGAGAATTTTCATGAAAGTCAAGCTTTCACCAATTATTATATGGGAATATCATTTCCAAGAAATGATATATTATCATTATTTAGGACATTCACCGTCAGCGCGCTCCCACTAACCTCCTTATATACACAAGAATCATTTTCGCTTTGAATTAAATCATATACCATTATGATTACATCAAAACGATAGTTCCAAGAACGCAATGCTTGCTTCATGGATTGAATAACCTGTAAACCTTGTTTGCTAGTTTTGGTACGACAAAACCGTCAGGATGTTGTAAACATCCTCCAAAAGGTTTCCTTTTAAGGAAAGTGATTTTGACATTCAGCTGCCATATTTCATAAATGAAACATGCAGCATCAACAAGCATTATCCAAATGGATTTAACAATGGCAACAGGTAAAAGGTTTCGTCGTAATCGACACAATGTTGATAACGATACCTTTTCGCTACAAGCCTAGCTTAGTACGTTGGTATGTTTCCATCCATGTATGTCTTCTTTGAAGACTTATATAGTACAAATAGGCACAATGCCTTGCGGTACAACAACTAGTGTCAAACATAGTTGGTATACATGGAATCAATTTCGGACATCATGGCACTTTGCCATAATAGGGAGTCGATACCTTGTATCACTTCTTCATACGTAGTCAGTTCGTGTTCCTCAAAAAGATTGACATCTTTATGAGGTGAGATCAGAAACTCATACCTCCCATGTTGTTTTCTGACTCTCTTCAACTTACGTGGTTCTTGTGTATTCGAAGATTATTGGTATAGTTTCATCCCTGATGAACTATTTATGTTCCATTAAGGAATTGATGCCTGGAACAGTATTACTCTGATTTTCATCGAGTTTTACTTTCCTCCCCATTACCACTGCATATAGGTATTCCTCTTAGGAAAACCGCATGGTGAGCAACAATTACATTGTTCTCTTGTGAGTTGTATAAGTACTATACTGTGGTTTCCCTAGGATAACCTACAATTAGGCACTTATCCGATTTGGTTTCTAGTTTGGTATCATCCAAACATATGCATAGCATTTCCAAATCTTCAGGAATGAGAAACCCGGTTTCTTTCCTGTTCATATCTAATATGAAGTCTGTCTAACAGATTTTTATGGAACCTTATTCAAAATAAGTTTTGCACTGTTTAATGCATATCCCTTGTAGGAAATGGTAGCTCAGAGCGACTCATAATTAACCTTATCATGTCCAACAAAATTCGGTTTCTCCGTTTAGACACACCGTCAAACTGACGTGTTCCGGGAGGAGTCCTCATTGAAAGAATACTATACTCTTTCAAGTATTCGAGAAACTTATTGCTTAAGTATTTTCATCATGGTCTAACCGTGATGGTTTTATACTTTAGTCGATCTGTTTGTCTACTTCGTGTCGAAACTCTAAAAGTTTCTGATTCGTGTTTCAAAGGAAACAAATAACCATAACGCGATGCCACATCCGTAAAGGTCACAAAATATTCATATCCACCTCTAGCCTAGCTAGACATGGGCCCACTTACGTCACTATGAATGAGGGCTAACAGATCGGTGGCACTTGCACTTTTACAAAGTAAAAGGCGTTTTAGGCACTTTGCCCAATAAACTTGATTCGTAGACTTTATTTGAATGGAATCAAATCTGTCCTAGTACCCACTCTTCGAAAGTGTGGATATACGAGTCTTTTTTAATTGCGTCCCAGACAAAAATGCCACTTATAAGTCTCAACTGATTAATTCAGTTTGAACTATTTGTTTGTCATGTCATACGTTTGAGATTTATTTATATTCAAAATATAAATACTGTTATTCATATCTAATGTGTTTATCTCAATATCATCTTTATAAAATAAAACACTTTAGTGTTCTAGAATATAAAGGTATATCCGCAACTGATTAAACCCTGATATAGAGATAATATTCCTAGTCAAACTAGTTACATTGTAACAGTTTCCTAATTTAAGTACACACCCGAAGGGTAGTTCCTAAACTTAGGTTTCTATGGTTAAAACAGCGACTCTCGTCCCGTTTTCAATTCGTAGATCAATCTCAACTGAAGTCAGTATCCTGCTAATCAACAGATTCTACACACCAGTACATATTTATGTACCACATCCAGTATCTAAAATCCAATTTTAATACTAGTAGTGAACATATTTATGACAAATATATTTGAAGTCAGAGCCTTGCATCGTCTTCAATTCCTTCATGTCTGCCTTGTCCATACGGCAGTCACTCTTCCAGTGACCCCGTTTGCCACAGTTTAGGCAGACATCTTGGGATATGTCATTTGTCTTCCCAACAGATTATAATGACTTTGCCTTTGCCCCTTTTTCGCACCATAGAAGCCTTCGGCCAAGCCTTGGCCTTCTAGAATGTCGAAATAAGATGCGCCTTGCGCTTCTAGCCTTATTGCAAACTTTGGCTTTGTCTCCTTGAGCATAGCCATTAACTCTCCAAGAGTTTACTATTGTAATTTAGTACTTCTAAGATCTAAGGATAGATCTATGAAGATCCTTTAATTTCATTATCATACTATAAGGATCTAATCCTTAGTTCTGATTAAGAAATTAATGAGTCTATTTGGAAAGCATAATGGATTAAGCACTAAAGTTATCATCACATAAATCTTCCAAAGATCATGCTATATTATTTGCTCAACTTCGGGCTTAGGCCCAAGAGGTTTCTCTATCAAATAGAACAACTTCTCAATTTCCAGGACTATCCTGAGGTTTTATTCCCAATTTGAAAATTAAAGTCGTTTAAATACATTTTCACCCAGAATTATGTTTTAAACACTAATCTTTCAATTATCTTGATTCTAATAGTCCAACTATTTAATCAACGATTTGAGATACTATTTATTATAATGATTACTATAGTCTAACTATATAATCAAGTATAATTTAATTGGTTAAATTCAATTCTATTGATTACTATAATCCAATTATAAAATCAACTATTAATTGAAATAGTTTGAATACAGTCTAATTGTTTAATTAAAACAACGATTGAATATTAGTCCAACTAATATATTAATGTATTTGACGAAAAATTTGAAATGAGCGTGTATTGGCAAGTAACTAAACGAATATTGTAAATTTAATACTTGTCTCCCACTATTTTTCGGCGAGCCTCTAACCCTCTGTGGAGTACTCGGGAAACCTTGTTTCCTAGTGGGCTAAGATCCCGTTAAATAACACACAATCTTGACTTTGGCCAACAAATTGTATGATAATTATCTAGGTAGATCTCTAAGATCAATTGGATCCCATCCAATTCCTAGATCTAGTAGGTGGACATCCAAGTCCGAAACATATATCTTATATATGCTAATATAACTAATATATTGCCTAACCTTTTTCCTCTGAATCAATTATGCCTTGGCTTTGGCACAACAAACTTAATGATCCCAGTTAAGCGGAACCCATTGACTTTTGAAAGCTTCGTAATCAATGTCGATGGACAAGAAGTGATCTTGACTTTGGCTAACAAATCACAACTTGGACAAGACACCGATATGGAACAAAACCTTCATGATTCAAACACATCCGCGACAGACAAAGGTCTTGACTTTGGCCAACAAACCAGTGCCAATCTTGGATCTTGAGTAAGAATCACTCAATGGAAGGAAAAACGCTTAATATGTGTTTAGGGTTTTTCGCGTAATTGGAAACCAATTAATTATATTTGTTAAGGTCTCATCGTCATACACCCTTAAACATGCATTCTAAATACATAATAAGGCGCGTAAAAATAATTTTAATAATGATATGCGGATGGATATTTAAACACATTGTTCCTAGAACAAATCTCTCCATTTCCTCTCTCCCGCTAGCACAAGTATTACTTCTACCCGATTACATAACACTTCTAAAGAAACCTCATTTACATTGAGGGGAATAGGCGAGAAGTGAAATACAAAGAGTCAAAAGGTAATAGGCTGGACACGCAGGTCTAATTAATACATTCTAAATTTATTACAACAATTCCAAAATTGCCCCTACCCATCTAATATCCATCCGATATACATTATTCATACATCGCATCCATGTATTCACACAAAGCATGTTATCAATCAATCTAATCCAATTAATTAATCTCAATATTAATGACCATCCAATGTTCAAACAACGATTTGATTTTGCGTGAGTCCGACTCGTTTTACGAATAAGTATTCAAAGTACGAATTCTTGAATTATATTAAACTACAACATTAAATCCAATTTAATTTGTATTTAATACTAATTCTATATTTAATTCTAAATTAAATAATTACACTTTTTAATGTGCCTTTACGACTTATATTCTAAATCTAATCGTTACGGGTCTCAAAGCCCGATTAACATCCAATGTTTATTTAATTAAAGTCCAATGGGCTTTTAATTAATTTCTTAAGGCATGGACTTTTGGTCAATATGGGTCAAACCCAAATACCAAAGCCCATTTAAGGAATCACCCTTTTTTGCCAAGAAACCAATTTAGGCCCAATTAAAATTTTAAAGGTCCATTAGTTATATTTGGACTTTATGGATATGGTTTTGGGCCCAATTAGATCCAACTAATTATCCTAAACCAAACTTGGCCCAACCAAGCCCATTAAGCCAATTACAACCTTACAAGCCCAACTCCAAATTTGGCCCCAATTAATTAAATTACCAAAATTCCAAATTTCATAATTTAATTAACCTAAAGTGTATGCCATAATTAATTAAACAATTTAATATTTCCAAAACACCAATTTAATCAATTAATTATGCTTATTATCATCAACTTATGTCCAACACAATTGAATCAAAAAATCACATCATTTTATATGCTTATAGTCACGGCAATGGTAGGGATTTCTTTGTCCTATTCGGTTTTAATCCAATTAAATCCTAAATCAACATTACCCAAATGATTTCAACTCATCCAATGATCAAAATCAAAAAAATACCATGACTTTAGGGCAAACATATGTTTCGGCCAAGCCTACATATTGGGGAAATTTTGATCCAACTCAATTTTCATCAAATTGATCATGCATAACACTATGTTATCATAATTTAAGCATACTCAAACAATCAATTTCACTCAAACATGCTCAAATCAATTTTGCCCTAATTTTAATTTCATGCTAAAAATGGCTCTAATACCATTGTTGGGTTTCAACTATAGTCCCGGGATCAAATTCAAACAATGAAACATGTGTGAATACTCAAAAAAGAATGGCAGAATCATACTTACAATGATCGGATTTGCGATGCGTCGAACAAAAAAATCTTTTGGCTCCTTGAACTCTCGGCTTTGGCCTCTTTGTGTTCCTTTTGATTTTCGGTCATCCCTCCAAGTTTGCTCCAAGCTCCAAGCTTTGCAAATGGTTATTCCAAGCTCAAAGGGTTTGTTTCCCTATCACCTTGGATGACTCATTTGTGTGCTAGCACTCTTGAAATTTTGCCACAAAATTTCTATTTCTCTTCATGTTGTTCTCGGCAATTGCCAAAATTTTGGAGAAGAAAATGGCCCTTGGTCGTGAGAGAGAGGAAGGAAAGAGAGGAGAATTAGTTGTGTTAGGTTTGTGTATTTGAATTTCTAAAAATCAAATACCAAATTACCTTTTCCAAGAAATGGTACAAGACTATTAAAGTCTTCCAACCACCACCTTCAATCACTCATGAATAGTGACTGGTTGTCAATCACTCAAAGTAACAAGACATCCATCACTTGAATGACTAATGATTTGACGCTAGATGTGACTTGTGGGCCACACTTGAATTCGAAATGCGAGTGGGCCCGCAAACACTCACAGGCTTGGGTTCGCTAATTCCGAATTAACGAATTTTCCGTTGCGACGTAATTAAATCAAATTTAACTAAATTATTATGCCTAGTAAAATTACTATTCACATCGCTAGCGAATTAATTCTAAATTAACTCGTTCGCCCGAATTAAAATCTAATTTTAATTCCGCATCGAAATCCAATTTCGTTTAATATATCGAATATATTATTTTATCGATTAATTCCAAATTAATCGTTCTCTCTCTTTTAAATAATATTTTATCCCAGATAAAATATATCCGTAATTAATCCCAGATTAATTTTCTCTCTCTTATAATTAATCCTAGATTAATAAAGTGCGAGTCATACGTCATCGGTGAATCTTCGGGAAGCGACCCATGAGATCCCCAGATATGTTGGCAGTAAATCCGGTCGTCGGACTATCCGAACACGTACGTACCTAGTACTACATTTTTACCGATTTACAAGACATGATTGGCTTCTAGCAAAGCACCGTGCCTACCCAATTCTCCAGAAATATTCTTAAAGGAATATACGATCTATATCAGTCGTAGTATACGTAGTATTGCGTATTGCGATCCGGTATCGGAATTGTGTCTGCCCCGTACGAAGCACATATCGGATCTCTGGTAACTAGTCTCTATATCGGATAATCATGACCTAGTCATATTATCCCAATGACTGCAGTACAAAAGAGCACCAGTTCCGTATCCTACGTGATCATCATCTCCACTATGACTGGAGTGATACTTCCATCTCGACATCACACCCAATACACTACGATTCTCAATATACCCATAAGAGGTGTACACAGAACCTGTTAAAGCCCTGGACGACCAAAACCAAAGTATATTGATTGTCGCAAGTATTAGCGGTGCAAGTCTCAGGTTAAGACCAAATACACCTACCTTGATTCAGACTTCCATAGACACATAGTCATACTACCAATGGAATTCTGAGGGGTCTATCCATAGTGAAGCTGTTTCCGTACCATCGGTAAACATAACCTCCTATTACACTTGCATGAGTATCATATACCCAAATATTTGAGAACGATGCCGTTATGCTCCCACAACGCGCACAAGTGTAATACTAGTCTATTCCGCATTATCGATGTCCAATCTCGATAATACTACGACTAGGGATATTTAATGATTAAACCTTCGTGGATTGATACTGTCTCATATCATCTCAATCCGGAACTAATCATATGGACCTTTTATCATTTATACATCTTGGTAATCTAATTACAAACGATAAAAGAGCAATTTCCTTTGTCACATAGTTAATTTGTACAACAACACCATAATCTGTATAAATAGTGATGATATGGGTCATAATTGTCCAACATTAACCCGATGTACCGTGAGCTTGGGAAGCTTGTATAGACATGTGGGTATTTGTTGGACCGAATATTGAATGGCTCACAAGTGATTCCTAATAGTTAAAAGTACACACCACCGTCAATATGAATATCCTCGAATCGAGTAGCATATGTAATCATTTGACTATAGGATAACATTGATTTTGTGTGAGATCTTCCACACTTTGATTCCATGTATGTTAGAAACCTTTCATGGTCTGGCCTCTAGATGTTCGTTGGGTATAAACCGATGCACTTAGTAATCAAGTGCGAAGCAAGATAAGATCTGTCGGCCCGTATGTGTACCATAAGGGGCTTAGGTATCCATTTTAGTAAAGTCACGATTCTTAAAGCTTTGGCCAAAGTCGATCACCTAGGGTGGATCGCATCAGTTATGAAGAATCGTGGACATGTCGACATGAGATGTGCGCCTCGGAAACTTGACGGTGTATTCTATGTTTCCTAAGAACAACTAGGATAGCCTACGACGGAGGGATTGTTAAACATATGTGATGGCCTCGACTTGTATAGTTCAGAAAGGTCATTCGTGTTCTTCACGAACGGAGGAGGCGAATTACGTACATATTAGATAGGCTTATATGACAAACGTGTCTGAACTTAGAGAGTCCCAATATGAAGTGTACTCGTTGAGCAAATGCATACCTTAGCCTAATGGCGATGAATCAAAGGCTCATCATCAGTGTTAGAGCCAGGGGAGGGCGGTACGAGAGATGGGGAATGCCTCTTCCTATGTGGACGAGTCGTAGAAAGCTTCATTGAGATGGCTGCGCTCATGGACCCAATAGTTTCTGCTGAAGGAGCCTTGAGAGAAATAAAGAAAAATGAGTATATAACATGGCAGGAGTGGAAGAAAATAGTCTGGCACGAACTTCCGGCCAGAATTTCTTAAAAAGATAATGGATGAATTTATAAGAAATGAAGGTGAAAAAGAGAAAGAACTCATCTAAGTCCTCATCTTCGATAGGCATTGTTCTACCTCCGGGAGCGTCAAAACCTTTAATTGTTCTAAAGAGGAAGCATAGAGAGCATAAAATAATGGGAGGGGCTACGTTTGGGCTAAGCCAAATTTGCAGATGATGAAATTCGGGGAATGGACTTCAACTTAGCTTTGCCATTGGCCTTAATTAGGATGTCATGAGCCAACTCGCGACCACACATAAATCTATGAAAGATTTGAACAAGTGCCCCATCACTATCGGGAGCCGAGACACTATGGACGAATGTGAGGTTGTTGTCTGACGAGAAATAAAAGAAAGGGGGAATCATGGAAAGACTATAAAAGTAATCAAAAAATGGAACAGAGAATGAGTGAGATTGATTTTAATTGAGCAAGCAAAAGGCTCGCGCATAGGCTAAGACAATTGGACTCGATGGATCAAAAAATGGATCAGAACCTTGTGTGTCATGACGCATGCATGATTCTAGGTTTGATCTTGAATTCATCAATCAATATCTACAAAAGCACAGCTCATACACCCAAACAAATCATTGCTACCAACACTTGCATAACATGCTCCAATACCTAAAATGGGTCACTACAATACCCAATTCATGCTTCAAACTCATGACTACAATATACCTACATCTAGGTTTTTCTTACTTCCACTTATTCCATGCACAAACCATGATAATAAACACCAATCTAGATGTAATTAACATTAAAATTAACACTATCATGCAATGTAAACATGAATCATGCTTGAGTTTCATGGATTCCCTATGGATCATGCTTGAATCATTTGAAAATTGCTAGGATAAGGTTGAGAAGCTTACCTTGTTTCTAATAGCTCATGAAATTATAAGAAAAATGACTCAAGTCTCATGAGAAACAATTGTTGTTTGGAGAAGAAAATAAAGAGAAAAAAAAATGAAGGGGTTTGGGCGTGAAAGGAGAAAAAATGAAAAAGAATGGGACAAAAATGTTTCACCCACAAATGAGAGATTTTTATTTACTAAAATAACATAAAAAAAGCCCACATGTTATGATTGCTACTATTCTCATCACCACACAGTGACTAAAATTTGAGGCTTAAATTTGACTTATTTACCATGAAATTAGGGAAAATGATTAACATAAAAATTGTAGCCACATGTATGTGCTTTCAATAGTACTGAAATCACTGAAAATGAATATTTGTAGCTCAAGATAATACCAAAATACTGAGGATTATTCATGAAAGTAAATAAATTAAAATAAAAGGTAGTGAAACTTCGGAAAAATTATTCCCAACTCCTAGAAAGGGATACAAGAATTTCAAATCCATTAATACATGATTATATGTATAATAACATATCATGCATGAACAAAATAACCATAATAGACATGTCACGATAACCAAAGTGTTACAATTGGCCCCATTATACTTATATGAATTGCTCTCTCTTGACAATTATCTTGTTGTTCTCAACATTCTTGCGCCTTAAAAAAACTCGTGGGAGTTTTTTTAAGGAACACAATAAAATTGAGATCATCTATCTATATTTTATTATATTTTACAGACATTCAAAGTCCTCTAATTCATCTAGGAGTTAGGATGATGATGATGATGATGATGATGATGATGATGATGATGATGATGATGATGATGATGATGATGATGATGATGATGATGATGATGATATTATTATTATTATTATTATTATTATTATTATTATTATTATGACAAATTGTCTCCTCGCTTAACGTAATTTCATTTAACAAAGCTTTATTGATGACCCATAATGTAACTACTTTTAGTACCCATCATTTCTTCATTAAATGCAAACCTCATTTATGTTATTCCAACTGACAAATGACTCCTCGCTTGATGCCTTTGAGTTTGAAATATTGCGCCCTGTTTCTTTCAATGTTCTTGTCTCTTTGCTCATTTTTCCATTCAATGTGTGCCATCTCTCTAGGGCATTAGAATTTTGGTGACTATAAAAAACCTCTTCCGTTCTTTATTCGACTTTTATTTGTAATCTTCTTCCCCAAACTTTCATTTTAATCCTCCAATGGCGTCTACATCTTCTGCTCGCAAACTCCCCGAAGTTTCTACTTTTTGGATTACCAAAAAGCCCTGAAAGACTCTTCAGTTGATGTCATTCACCTGATTTCACTGTATGTGGCAATTAACATTTTCTCTCTTGGCCATGAATTCATCGATGAATCCTCTATAGCCGATGCCCTCTTGGCCCAACTCTTCCTTCTTATAGATTACCTTCCCCTTTCTGAACCTATGTTTGTCTCTTCCCTCTGTCAAACAAATGTTATCCGTACCTGGCCTAAATCAGATCATGTCTCCAGGGACTAGCTCCATCGTGTGGAGGCTAATGGTGAAATTAAAAGCCATTTAGAGCGTTCAAGCATTTTACCTTTTCTCGAGCTCTCTCTTCATCTTCCTATCTTTGATCGTTGCTTATTTCCAATCTCCCTTATTTTCTAGTTGATAATTCGAGGTTATCCTTAGTTCTGACCCTATGCGGAATTACAAACAATAAGCAGGACAAGTCCTGTTACTGCTACTATGGAATGCAACAGGCAATAAAACAAATCAACCAACTAAAATAATAAGCTGCAACTGTAAAAACAATAACAATAATTAAAGCAGCAAATAAAATCAAACCACACAAAATCAACACAAGTAATTTTGGTGACGAAGTGGAAAACTCGTTAGAGTAAAAAACCACTCCGGGTATATCGGCTACCAGCCCAATCCACTATATCGAGAAAAACTTACAGCGATGGTCAAGACCTAAGGTGGTAATTCCACCGACTCAAGTACCTCTATACTGCAAGAACTCAAGGCAACTCCTCAAGCCCGCGACCCACGGTTTTCTTCAGAACCTCTGAAGTCTCTGAGTAGATTGTATCACCTCTGAACGCCGGAACTCCGACTACCAAACTTCCTCCTATAGAACTCTAAAGGATTAGGGATTTTGGGTTAGGTTGTGTTGAAGGTTTATCAAAGATGGAATCACACCATTAATGAAGAAGACAAGGAGATGAAGAAGTCTTCAATGGTGGATTCAAAGAGTTGAAAGCTTTGAGAGGTTTTGGCTCAAAAGGAATATGTTTCAACCAATGAGAATGGCGGCTAAGGGTTATATTTATAGGTAGGGTGAAAACCTAGGTTTTGCAGGCCAAAAACGCGTTCAGATCGCAGTCGCGTTCGAACACTTACTAGAACGCTACACGAACGCGCCCTTTCTGTGAAGACTCGTTCGAACGTCAATCGAACGCACAACGAACGTGAACTCTCTGGAATGATCTCGTTCGAACCCAACAAGAACGAGACTCGAACATTTGCTCTCTGGAATTCCCGTTCGAACCCAATAAAGAACGTGCCACTAACTCCACACGTTCGAACCCAATTACGAACGCAGCACCAACGCCACTCGTTCGAACACTGCAACGAACGCACCACGAACGCATGTCTGATGCACAGCAGCCAAAACCCAGTCCAATTGCACAAAGATCTTCACGACATATTACAACTCAATTGAACTTATTTTGTCACGGACACATGCCAATAAAAATGGAACTCACACTAGTCTCTTGAATAAAACAACTTCATCTTCCATCTTGGTCTCATGACTATTATTCTGCATGACTTTAGCGCTTTGACAGGTCTATCCCCTCTAGGCAATGTCATCTCAGCCTGTACCAAGTTCAAATTTGTCTCTCCTTCCTTTGAAAGTTCCCACTTCAAATCTTATTTCGCCTTAGCTAGACCTTTCGTGGGTCTTAACTCTTCCATTTCAACTCATGAATGCACAGTGTTCGTCCATTACTGGTTCTGAAAATATATACTTTGGTTACCGAACCAAAACCTGACATTGGCTATCTCTCTCTGTCTTCTGACATAGCCAACGATCATTCCTTAAACTTTCCTTCCTTCATCTTGGCCGCTTTTTACAGGGGATTGACCACATTAAATAAGCAACTTCGCTCTAGTTCTTCTTAGATTGCCTCGAGTTCGCTCTGGTTTGTCCAATTGTGGCTCTGGGCATACTTCATTTTTTTGGTTCCATTGAATCTAATCGTTCTGATTCCTGTGCAGGCCTTTTGCTCGCCTAATTGAAACAAATCTCGCTTCCCCACCATTCCGTTTTTAACTAATTTATAGTCTGGATGAGATTTATTCTTTCTTCCATTTCTCCCCGGATGACAGTCCCACTTTCCTTCATTAAGTCCCGGCTGTCGATGGTGATGAAATGCCCATCGGGACCTAGCATAGATTCCTATGTGGTCGTGATTTGGCTCATGACATCTTAGTCCATGGCAAAGCTGAGGTTGAAGTTTATTCCCCATATTTCACCGCTCACTAACTCGGCTTAGTCCAAAAGTGACATCTTCCTTTGTTCCATGCTCATTCTGCTTTTTCCTTAGAACAATTCAAATTTCTAATGCTCCTGAAGTAAAAATATTGCTTCTCGGAGACGAAGACCTTGATGAACTCTTTTGTATTCGATATTTTTATCAGATGTACCTTTTTCCATCCTTTTTTTTTTAAAAAAATTTGGCCAGCAGTTCAGCTAGACTCTTTTCTTCCCCTCATTCTATAGTTTATAACCGTCTTTCTTTTTCTTCCCCTAAATCTCCTTTGGCCGAAGCTTCTGGGCTTAAGCAAGCAACTACCTCCAAGAAGCCTCTTGCAGCCAGTTCGGGCAAGAAGAAGCGCACTTCATTTTCTATTTTTCCCTCTTCAAACTATAATCCTGATGATGAGCCTTTGATTCATCACCCTCAGGCTAAGGTGTGCATATTTGGACCATTAGATTGTGTTTGTTCCCGTTCTCTTTAAGAGATTCTTGGAAGTTCTTTCCACCTGCTAAATCAGTCCAACTGAGAATAGAGATTAGCACCTTTAAGTAGTTGGAGACTGGGAACCTGTATAAGGCATGTGAGTGCTTTAATGATATACTTATAAGGTGTCCAATGCATAATTATGAAGACTAGGTTCAGATTCAGTTATTCTATAATGGTTTGAATGGTCCGAACAAGACTATGGTTGATGCAGCCGCTGAGGGAAGAAATGGCCATTAATAATTTCCAATAGCCAAGCCAATGCTCTACCATGACGAATGTGGTAGGTATACATAAGGTGGATCATATTGTTGCACTTACAGCTCAAGTTTCATCCCTTACGATTCATATAGCAGCATTGACCAACCAAATGGCCCAACCATCTATTGAAGCTGATGTTGCGGCTAGTCTAATATACCTTGACGGAGGAATAAATTTTGAGCAAGCCTAGTATGTGAACAAATCAAAACTTCAACAACTATAGAGGTAATACTAGGCCTAACTATCATCATATGAACTTGGCATATGTGAACAAAGAGAATGTCTTGCAACCTCCTTCTAGCTTCAACAATCAAAGGGCTGAACATAAACCATCTTTAGAAAACCTTATGAGCACGTTTGTTGCTAAAAATTCAGAGGTGTTTGAGAAGAATGAGCAGCGGCTAAATAATATTGAAAGACTCATGGGAAATATGGAGGCGACGATGAAATCTTTAGAAGTCCATATTGGGCATCTCGCCTCTTCTATCACAAATCCACAGAGAGGGACATTTCCTAGTAATATCTAAGTAAATCCTAAGAAACAGTGTCAGACCATTACCCTCATGAGTGGGAAAGAGATTATAGATACCTATAAAGACCAACAGATTCAAGACAAAAAAGCAACATTTCAAGAGGAAACAATAACGAAAGAAGAGAACAGTGCAACAGTTCAGTGTATCAGCTCCTCCGTATAAGCCACCCTCATCCTGAATACACCTTTTTCATACCCTCACCGCTTTCAAAAGAATAAATTGGATGCTCAATTCACCAAGTTTCTTGATATATTTAAAAAGCTCCATATCAACATCTCATTCGTAGACGTGTTAGAACAAATGCCTAATTATGTAAAGTTTACGAAAGAGATAATGTCCAATAAGAGGAAGCTGGCTGATTTTGAAACAGTAGCACTCACAGAGGAATGTAGTACCATCATACAGAAGAAACTCCCTCCAAAGCTGAAGGATCTTGACAGCTTTACCATATCATGCACTATTAGAAATCGAGACTTTGGTAAGGCCCTATGCGATTTGGGTACGAGTATCAATCTCATGCCCTTATTCATCTACAAAAAGTCAGGCTTAGGTGAGGTGAAGCCAACCACTGTACCATTGCAGCTAGTAGATTGATAAGGGCATGAGATTGATACTCGTACCCAATTCAGTAGGGAAGTAGAAATAGTAGAGGATTGGTTAAGGTGGATAAGTTCTACTTCCCTGTTGATTTCCTTGTCCTTGATATGGAGGAGGATCATGACGTTTCAATCATCCTTGAGAGACCTTTCTTGGTAACAGGTAGAGCGATCATTGATGTGCGAAAGGTGAACTAATAATGCGAGTGTAGATCGAAGAAGTCACTTTTAGTGTTTTCAAAGCCATGTCGAGTCTTCAAGGTGATGAAGAATGTCGCAGGATTTGAATAAGGATTTGATTAAAAATAATTTGAAGCTAACTAAAGAAATTAAAGATTTTGTAACTTATAAACTCAAAAATGAAGATTTTGCTCAGTTGGAGGCGCAATTATTGTTGCTATATTTTAGGGGCGTAGTTTTACTTCTATTATGTTCTAGGGTAGGTCGTTTTATTATTGAAAAATGATGACCGTTATTACTAAATAATCGTCATATTTGTTTTGCAAAAAAATGATAGTTATTACTAAAAAAATTCATTTTGTTTTTTTTTTTTACATTTAATAACAGGCATATAATAAAACCTTCATTAAATATTTTGAGAAAGAACATCGGTTATGCTTATAAATTGTCATTATTACTTACTTAATATAATTAAAGACTGTTATTTGTTTAAACCATCATTATTTTTTTATGTAATTTATGACAGTTTTCTTAATAACTGTCATAGTATATTTTTAATGTCATTTTTTTAATTAACCATCATGAGTTTTCTGTCATCTTACTATTACAAAAAAATACATTTTATAAGGGTTCTAAAGGACTTTTGATGACGGTTTTCAAACCGTCATCTTATCCAAGGTCATAAAAAGTCTCAGGTTTTTATGACGATTGTAAAACTATCTAAAATTTATATTTTACGACGGTTATTTCATTAAAACCGTCATAAAAATTGGACTTTTATGATGGTTATTTCATTAAAATCGTCAAAAAAATTGGAGTTTTTATAACGGGTCTTACTATAAAATCATCATAAAAAATCTACTTCTTATGACGGTTCTTACAAAAGAACTGCCATTTTTTTTTCTAAATTAAAAAATATATATTGTGGAGCCTACCATGGACCTCACCTAACCAACCACATGTGGACCCACACCTAGACCCTAATATCACCCAATGACCGACCCAATCTAAACCGACATCATCCACATTTAATTCTACAAATTGATGCAATTGGTATGACTTGAACTTTTGATCTTAATGTTGAAAGTGTAACATAGTTACCACCAGACTATGATATTATTGTTATAAAATATAATGAATATATATGTGTGTGCTATGATATTATTGTTATAAAATGAATTGAATATGTGTGTAAATAATGCACATAAATATCATTAATTATTTATAACTAATATTATTAATAAGTAATTATTATTATTATTATTATTATTATTATTATTATTATTATTGTTATTATTATTATTATTAGTTTTTTTTTTGTTGACATTATCTGAAGCATGTTGTTCAATATTGCAAATCCAATTCCTAATATTTGAAAATGTTAACAAGTAAAATTTATAACGGTGAAAGCAAAATTTCAATTAATTATATGTATTTAAATTAATGTAGACTTATAAAGTCTATTTATGGTTTGAAACAAGCCTTACGTCAGTGGTACCTAAAGTTTGACGATGTAATCTCCTTTTTAGGCTTTGTGGAAAGTAAAGTTGATAGATGCATATTTATCAAGATCAGTGGGAGCAAATATATCTTTCTCAATCTCTATGTAGATGATATTTTGCTTGCATGTAATGATCTAGGAATGCTGTTAGAAAATTATGACCCATAGCATCACTATTTGTACAGAATATGGTGTTGTTGTACAAATTAACTATGTGACAAAGGAAATTACTCTTTTATCATTTGTAATTGGATTACCAAGATACATAAATGATAAAAGGTCCTTATGATTAGTTCCGGATTGAGATGATATGAGACAGTATCAATCCACGAAGGTTTAATCATTAAAACATCCCTAGTCATAGTATTATTGAGATTGGACATCGATAATGCGGAATAGACTACTATTACACTTGTGCGCGTTGTGGGAGCATAACAGCATAGTTCTCATATATTTGGGTATTGGATACTCATGCAAGTGTAATAGGAGGTTGTGTTTACCGATGGTACGGAAACAACTTCGCTTTGGATAGACCCCTCAGAATTCCATTGGTAGTATGACTATGTGTCTATGGAAGTCCGAATCAGGGTAGGTGTATTTGGTCTTAACCTGAGACTTGCACCGCTAATACTTGTGACAATCAATATACTTTGGTTTTGGTCGTCCAGGGCTTTAACCCGTTCTGTGTACGCCTTTTCTGGGTATATTGAGAATCGTAGTGTATTGGGTGTGATGTCAAGATGGAAGTATCACTTCAATCACAGTGAAGATGATGATCACGTAGGATACGGAACTAGTACTCTTATGTACTGCAGTCATCGGGACAATATGATAAGGTCATGATTATCCGATTATAAAGACTAGTTACCAGAGATCCGATATGTGCTTCGGACGGGGCAGACACAATTCCAGCCCCAGGCCTAGCACGTGACATCCGATACTGGATCGTAATATGCAATACTATGTATACTACGCCTGATACATATTATATATTCCTTTAAGAATATTTCTGGAGAATTGGGTGGGCACGGTGCTTTGCTAGAAGCCAACCATGTCTTGTAAATCGGTAAAAACGTAGTACTAGGTACGTACGTGTTCGAATAGTCCGACGACCGAATTTACTGCCAAATCCGGGGATCTCATGGGTCGCTTCCCGAAGATTCACCGATGACGTATGACTCGCACATAATTAATCTGGGATTAATTATTAAGAGAGAGAAAATTAATCTAGGATTAATTACGGAGATATTTTATCTGGGTTAAAATATTATTTAAAGAGAGAGAATGATTAATTTGGAATTAATCGATAAATTAATATATTCGATATATTAAACGAAATTAGATTTCGACGCGGAATTAAAATTAGATTTTAATTCGGGCAAATGAGTTAATTTAGAATTAATTCGCTAGCGACGTGAATAGTAATTTTGCTAGGCATAATTATTCAATATAATTATTTAATTAAATTTGATTTAGTTACGTCGCAACGGAAAATTCGTTAATTCAGAATTAACGAACCCGAGCCCGGGATGTGTTTGCGAGGCCACTTCGATTTAGAATCAAGTGCGGCCGCAAGTCACATCGCTCGTCACATCGCATGTCAATCTAGTGATGGATGTCATGTCACCTTTTGGTGAAAGACAACTTGTCACTATTCATGATAGTGGTTGTTGAGGGCATTAATTGCCATTTTGGCTCCAAAATTTGTTTGACTTTTTTGAAAGGCATATACAAAGTTTTGGAAAACATTTTTGGCATAAGTTGTTTTTAGAAAACAATACACACCAACTCATCTCTCTCTCTCTCCCTCTCCATTTTCGGCCTTGGGCCATTTTTTCCTCTCAAATCCTCTCAATGTCGAGAACAATAAAGGGAAATTTTGTGGCAAAATTTCCTAGTGCTATCACACCAAAGAGTCATCCAAAGGTGATAGTGAAACAAACCCTTGAGCATGAAATCCATTTACAAAGCTTGGAGCTTGGAGCACTTAAATGGAGGTTGACCGAAAATCAAAGGAGCACAAAAGGGGACCAAAGCCGAGAGCTTCCATGGAGGAAGAAAAGTTTTGTGTTCTTCGCATCACATATCCGATCAAAGTGAGTATTTCCGCAACTTTACTTTGATGTATTCACACGTTTAAATGCTTAAATTGATCTTGGTTTGACCTAGAAAACCCAACAATGGTATTAGAACGGTTTTTAAACATGAAATCGAATTAGGGTAAAAATTGGGTAAAATTGATTTGAGCATGTTTGGATGAAATTGATTGTTTGAGTATGATTGAATGACGATAACATAGTGTTATGCATGATCAATTTGATGAAAATTGAATTGGATCAAATTTTCCCCAAAAACTTGGCTTGGCCGAAAGTTAGTGTGCCCTAATGTCATGGTATTTTTATTTTTGAATCATTGGATGAGTTTGAAAGACTTGAGAAATGTTGATTTAGGATTTAATTGGATTAAAATCGAAATCGGACATAAAACCCCAAATTGTCGTGAGTTAAGAAGCATGGAAATGAATTGATTTTTGATTCAATAATGTTGGACATGTGTTGATGATGATAAGCATGATTAATTATATAAATTGGTGTTTTGGAAATATTAATTTGACTAATTAATTATGGCTATACACTTAAGATTATTTAATTGTGAAATTTGGAATTTTGTAATTTAATTAATTGGGCTAAATTTGGAATTGGGCTTTTAAAGTTGTATTTGGGCTTAATGGGCTTGGTTGGACCAAGTTTGATTTGGGCTAATTGGTTGGATCCAATTGGGCCCAAAACCATATCCATAAAGTCCAAATATAATAAAATGGACCTTTAATTTTAATTGGGCCTAATGGGCCTAAATTGTTTCTTGGCAAATAAGGGTGATTCCTTAAATGGGCTTGGTATTTGGGTTTGACCCATATTTACCAATGTCCATGCCTTAGGAAATTAATTTAAAGCCCATTGGACTTTAATTAAATTGACATTGGATGTTAATTGGGCTTTGAGACCCATAAAGATTAGATTTAGAATCTAAGTCGTAAAGGCACATTAAAAAGTGTAATTATTTAATTTGGAATTAAATAAAGAATTAGTATTAAATACAAATTAAATTGGATTTAATATTGTAGTTTAATATAATTCAAGAATTCGTACTTTGAGTACTTATTCTTAAAACGAGTTGGACTCGCGTAAAATCAAATCGTTGTTTAAACATTGGATGGTCATTAATTTCAGATTAATTAATTGGATTAGATTGATTGATAACATGCTATGTGTGAATACATGGATGTGATGTATGAATAATGTATATCGGATGGATATTAGATGGGTGAGGGCAATTTTGGAAATTGTTGTAATAAATTTAGAATTTATTAATTGGACCTGTGTGTCCAGCCTATTACCTATTGATTCTTTGTATTTCTCTTCTTACCTATTCCCCTCAATGTAAATGAGGTTTCTTTAGAGGTGTTGTGTAATTGGGTAGAAGTAAGAATCGTGCTAACGGAAGAGAGGAAATGGAGAGATTTGTTCTAGGAACAAAGTGTGTTAAATATCCATCCGCTTATCATTATTAAATTTATTTCCGCGCCTTATTATGCTTTTAGAATGCATGTTTAAGGGTGAATGATGAGACCTTAACAAAGATAATTAATTGGTTGCCAATTACGGGAAAAACCCTCAAAATATATTAAGCGTTTTTCCTTCCATTGAATGATTCATTCTCAAGATCCAAGATTGGCACTGGTTTGTTGGCCAAAGTCAAGGCATTTGTCCATCGCGGATGTGTTTGAATCATGAAGGCTTTGTTTCATATCCCGTGTCTTGTCCAAGTTGTGATTTGTTGGCCAAAGTCAAGATCATTTCTTGTCCATCGACATCGATTACGAAGCTTTCCAAGGTCAATGGATCCCGTTTTGTTGTGCCAAAGCCAAGGCTTAGTTGATTCAGAGGGAAAATGTTAGGAAAATATATTGGATATATTGGCATATATAAGATATATGTTTCGGACTTGGATGTCCACCTACTGGTTCTAGGAATTGGATGAGATCCAATTGATCTTAGAGATCTACCTAGTTAAATATCATACAGCTTGTTGGCCAAAGTCAAGGTTGTGTGTTATTTAACGGGATCCTAGCCCACTAGGGAACAAGGTTTCCCGAGTACTCAACAGAGGGTTAGAGGCTCGCCGAAAAATAGTGGAAGACAAGTATTAAATTTGCAAATTCATTTAGATACTTGCCAATACGTGCTCATTTCAAATTTTCGTCATTACGTAAATTGATATATATTAGTTGGACTAATATTTAATCGTTGTTTTAAATTTAAACAGTTGGACTGTATTCAAACTACTTCAAATTATAGTTGATTATATAATTGGATTATAGTAATTAATATATTTGAATTTAACCAATTAAATTATAGTTGATTATATAGTTAGACTATAGTAATCATTATAATCAATAGTACCCGAAATCGTTGATTTGATAGTTAGACTATTGAAATCAAGATAAATGAAAGATTAGCGTTTAAAACATAATCCTGGGAGAAAATGTCTTTAAACGGCTTTAATTTTCAAATTGGGAAAAGAACCTCAGGATAGTCCTGGGAATTGAGAAGTTATTCTATTTGATAGAACAACCTCTTGGGCCTAAGCCCGGAGTTGAGCAAATAGTGGAGCATGAGTTTTGGACGACTCATGGTGATGATAACTTTAGTGCTCAATCCTTTATGCTTACTGCAATGACTCTTTAATTCCTTCGTCAGAATTAAGGATTAGATCATTGTACCATGATGATGAAATTAAAGATCTTCATAGATCTATTCTTAAATCTTAGAAGTATAAATTGCAAAAGAAACTCTTTTGCTCGTGTATGTCAGAGGGTACATCTGTCGAACACTAGGTGTCGCAGATGATTGCTGACATCGATCAGTTAGGTTAGATGGGCATTACCTACGTGGCCGAGACTACCAAAGATTTGATCTTATAGTCTCTACCTGAAAGCTGGGGCAGGTTCATTATGAACCAAGAGAAAACTCTTAGAGAGTTGATGGCTATGCTCTAGGAGACATAGCCAGAGCTTCTAAAAGGGGCAAAGGCAAAATCATCACGGTCTTCTAGGAAGACAGAGGACATATCTCAAGATGTCTGCCTAAATTGTGGCAAACGGGGTCACTGGATGCGTGACTGTCGTATGGACAAGGCAGACATGAAGGAACAGAAGGCGGGGCAAGGCTCCAACTTCAACCATGTTTGTCATAAACATGTTCACTATTAGTTTCAAAATTGGATTTTTGATACTAAGTGTGGTACATAGATATGTACTGGTGTGCAGAATATGCTGATTAGCAGGATAATTACTTCAGTTGAGATTTACCTACGAGTAGGAAACGGGACGAGAGTCGCTGTTTCAATCGTAGAAACCTAAGTTTAGGAACTACCCTTCGGGTGTGTACTTAAATTAGGAAACTGTTACAATGTAACTAGTTTGACTAGAAACGTTATCTCTATATCAGGGTTTAACCCGTTGCGGGTATACCTTTATATTCCAGAACACTAAAGTGTTTTATTTTATAAAGATGATATTGAGAAAAACACATTAGATGTGAATAACAGTATTTATATTTTGAATATAAATAAATCTCAAACGTATGACATGACAAACGAATAGTCCAAACTGAATTAATCAGTTGAGACTTATTTGTGGCATTGTTGTCTGGGACACATTAAACAAGACTCGTATATCCACACTTTTGAAGAGTGGATACTAGGACAGATTTGATTCTATTCAAATAATGTCTACGAATCTAGTTTAATAGGCAAAGTGCCTAAAACATCTTTTACTTGGTAAAAGTGCAAGTGTCACTGATCTGTTAGCCCTCGTTCATAGTGAAGTAAGTGGGCCCATGTCTAGCTAGGCTATAGGTGGATGTGAATACTTCGTAACCTTTACGGATGTGGTATCGCGTTATGGTTATGTGTTTCTTTTGAAACACGAATCAGAAACTTTTGATAAATTCAAAGAGTTTCAACACGAAGTAGACAAATAGATCGGCTAAAGTATTAAACCATCACGGTTAGACCGTGGTGGAAAATACTTAAGCAATAAGTTTCTCGATTACATGAAAGAGTATAGTATTCTTTCATATGGACTCCTCCCGGAACACCTCAATTGACGGTGTGTCCAAACGGAGAAACCAAATTTTGTTGGACATGATAAGGTTAATAATGAGTCGCTCTGAGCTACCATTTTCCTTCAAGGGATACCCATTAAACAGTGCAAAACTTATTTTGAATAAGGTACCATAAAAATCTGTTTGACAGACTTCATATTAGATATGAACAGGAAAGAAACTGGGTTTTCTCAATCCTGAAGATTTGGGATGCTAGGCATATGTTTGGATGATACCAAACTAAAACCCAAATCGGATAAGTGCCTAAGTTCTAGGTTTTCCTAGGGTAACCAAAGTATAGTACTTATACAACTTACAAGAGAACAATGTAATTGTTGCTCTCCATGCGGTTTTCCTGAGAGGAATACCTACATGCAGTGGTGAGTGGGAGGAAAGTAAACCTCGATGAAAATCGGAGTAATACTGTTCCAGACACCGATTCCTTAATAGAACACAAACAGTTCATCAAGGATGAAACTGTACCAATAATCTTTGAATACACAAGAACCGCGCAAGTCGGAGAGAGTCAGAAAACAATCTGGGAGATATGGGTTTCTGGTCTTACCTCATAAAGATGTCAATCTTATTGAGGAATACGAACTGACTACGTATGAGGAAGTGATACAAGGTATCGACTCCCTATTATGGCAAAGTGTCATGATATCCAAAATGGATTCCATGTATACCAACTAAGTTTGGACACTAGTTGTTGTACCGGAAGGCATTGTGCCTATTGGTACTATATAAGTCTTCAAGGAAGACATACACGGATGGCAACGTACAAACATACTAAGCTAGGCTTGTAGCGAAAAGGTATCGTTATCAACATTATGTCGATTACAACGAAACCTTTTACCTATTGCCATGGTTAAATCCATTTGGATAATGCTTGCTGAGGCTGCATGTTTCATTTATGAAATGAGGCAGCTGGAAGTCAAAATCGATTTCCTTAAACGGAAACCTTTTGGAGGATTTTTACAACATCCTAACGGTTTTGTCATACCAAAACGAGCAAACAAGGTTTGCAAGTTAATTCGATCCATTTATGGATTGAAGCAAGCATTGCGTTCTTGGAACTATCGTTTTGATGTAATCATAATGGTATATGATTTATTTCAAAACGAAAATAAATCTTGTGTATATAAGGAGGTTAGTGGGAGCGCACTGACAATGATTGTCCTAAATAATGATGATATATCATTTCTTGGAAATGATATTCCCATAATACAATTGGTGAAAGCTCGGCTTTCATGAAAAATTCTCCGTATAATACTTGGGAGAAACAACCTTTATTCTAGGAATAAAGATCTATTGGGATAGATCTAAAAGTTGTTGGCACTCTCCGAGAACTCGTACATTGTAATAAATGTACACGACCTGGTGTCTCATATGCTTTGAGCATATGGAGTCACAATCAGGCCAATCCAAGTGATAGTCACTGAATTGATGTTAAGAACATCCTTAAGTATCTTAGATGAACTAAGGATGTTGTCTTATACTATGGAGAATGAGAACTTGAAGTGACTGGGTTCACTGCTGCAAGTTTCCAAACCGACAAAAATGACTATAAGTCGTAATTAAGGTACTATATAGTTTGAATAACGGAACAGTGAGCTGGAAATCTTCCAAGCAAGATACTGTTACCGAATAAACAACAAAAAGCGGAATATTGCTACAGCTGAGGCAGCAATAGAAGTCTTTTGGATCTATAATAATCCTAATTAGAGTAGGTGTAGTTCTGTTAGCAGCTGAGTTAGGCTACAGCACAGGCTAAAGAATTAATGGTCTCATCAACGATCCAGATATATACTTCAAATATTCATCTGATTCGTTCGGATCATACATCGTGGCGATGTGATGATCGAATAAATCGCATCAGATGATAACATTGCAAATCCGCTGACGAAAGCATTTCCTCAGCAGAAGTTTGAGCGAATCATACATAGTTCAAGTATAGGACACTTGAGTGATTGGCTATAGGCCAAGTGGGAGATTGTTGGACAATTATGACCCATAACATCACTATTTGTACAGAACATGGTGTTGTTGTACAAATTAACTATGTGACAAAGGAAATTGCTCTTTTATCATTTGTAATTGGATTACCAAGATACATAAATGATAAAAGGTCTTTATGATTAGTTCCGGATTGAGATGATATGAGACAGTATCAATCCACGAAGGTTTAATCATTAAAACATCCCTAGTCGTAGTATTATCGAGATTGGACATCGATAATGCGGAATAGACTAGTATTACACTTGTGCGCTTTGTGGGAACATAATGACATAGTTCTCATATATTTGGGTATTGGATGCTCATGCAAGTGTAATAGGAGGTTGTGTTTACCGATGGTACGGAAACAGCTTCGCTCTGGATAGACCCCTCAGAATTCCATTGGTAGTATGACTATGTGTCTATGGAAGTCCGAATCAGGGTAGGTGTATTTGGTTTTAACGTGAGACTTGCACCGCTAATACTTGCGACAATCAATATACTTTGGTTTTGGTCGTCCAGGGCTTTAACCAGTTCTGTGTACGCCTCTTCTGGGTATATTGAGAATCGTAGTGTATTGGGTGTGATGTCAAGATGGAAGTATCACTTCAATCATAGTGAAGATGATGATCACGTAGGATACGGAACTAGTACTCTTATGTACTGCAGTCATCGGGACAATATGATAAGGTCATGATTATCCGATTATAGAGACGAGTTACCAGAGATCCGATATGTGCTTCGGACGGGGCATACACAATTCCAGCCCCAGGCCTAGCGCGTGACATCCGATACTGGATTGTAATACGAATACTATGTATACTACGCTTGATACAGATTACATATTCCTTTAAGAATATTTCTGGAGAATTGGGTAGGCACGGTGCTTTGCTAGAAGCCAACCATGTCTTGTAAATTGGTAAAAATGTAATATTAGGTACGTACGTGTTCGGATAGTCTGACGACTGGATTTACTGCCAATATATCCAGGGATCTCATGGGTCGCTTCCCGAAGATTCACCGATGACGTATGATTCGCACATAATTAATTTGGGATTAATTATTAAATAGAGAGAAAATTAATCTAGGATTAATTATGGAGATATTTTATCTGGGATAAAATATTATTTAAAGAGACAGAAAGATTAATTTGGAATTAATCGATAAATAATATATTCGATATATTAAACGAAATTGGATTTTGACGCGGAATTAAAATTAGATTTTAATTCGAGCAAACGAGTTAATTTAGAATTAATTCTCTAGCGACCTGAATAGTAATTTTGCTAGGTATAATTATTTAATTAAATTTGATTTAATTACGTCGCAACGGAAAATTCGTTAATTCGGAATTAACGAACCCGAGCCCGGGATGTGTTTGCGAGGCCACTCTGATTTAGAATCAAGTGCGGCCGCAAGTCACATCGCTCGTCACATCGCATGTCAATCTAGTGATGGATTTCATGTCACCTTTTGGTGAATGACAACTTATCACTATTCATGATAGTGGTTGTTGAGGGCATTAATTGTCATTTTGGCTCCAAAATTTGTTTGACTTTTTTGAAAGGCATATACAAAGTTTTGGAAAACATTTTTGGCATAAGTTTTTTTAGAAAACAATACACACCAACTCATCTCTCTCTCTCTCCCTCTCCATTTTCGGCCTTGGGCCATTTTTTCCTCTCAAATCCTCTCAATGCCGAGAATAATAAGGGGAAATTTTGTGGCAAAATTTCCTAGTGCTAGCACACCTAAGAGTCATCCAAAGGTGATAGGGAAACAAACCATTGAGCATGGAATCCATTTACAAAGCTTGGAGCTTGGAGCACTCAAATGGAGGTTGATCGAAAATCAAAGGAGCACAAAGGGGGACCGAAGCTGAGAGCTTCCATGGAGGAAGAAAAGTTTTGTGTTTTTCGCATCACATATCCGATCAAAGTGAGTATTTCCGTAACTTTACTTTGATGTATTCACACGTTTAAATGCTTAAATTGATCTTGGTTTGACCTAGAAAACCCAACAAATGCTGCATGAGGTAAAGCAATCATTGTCTAGATATTTTGATTTGAAAGATCTTGGAGAAACATCTTTTGTTCTGGGTATTGAAATCCACAGAGATAGAACTCGAAAGGTATTAGGTCTCTCTCAGAAGGCAAACATTGAGCGGATACTGAAGAGATTCAGTATTCATGATTGTAAATATTGGATGTGCCAATTGCTAAAAGTGATAAATTGAGCCTGGCACAATCACCTGAGAATGAGGTTGAGAGAGAGTCCATGAAGGCAGTGCCATATGCTAGTGCAGTAGGAAGCCTGATGTATGCATAAGTATGCACTAGACCTGACATTGCATTTGCAGTTGGTGTACTAGGAAGATTTTTATCTAATCCCGAAAAGGAACATTGGACTGCTACCAAGAGAGTTTTTAGATATCTTAAGGGGACTAAAGATTACATGTTGACATACGGAAAGGTTGAGAATCTTGAACTAGTAGGGTATACGAATTCTGACTTTGCTGGTTGTTCAGATGATAGGAAATCTACCTCAGGATATGTGTTTATGCTAGCAGGTGGAACTATAACTTGGAAAAGTGTCAAGTAGACATTAGTAACTTCTTCCACAATACAGGCAGAGTTTGTAGCATGTTTTTGTGTAGCGTCACAGGCTGTTTGGCTACGAAATATCATTAAAAAAATGTCAGTTGTTGACTCCATTTATAGACCTATAAGGTTATATTGTGATAATCTTTCAGTTATATTATTTGCGAAAAATAATAAAAATACCACTGGGTCAAAGCATATGGAGGTCGAATACTTGACAATAAAGGAGCTAGTTAAGAAAAATGACATTATTATTGAGCATATCGGTACAGATGATATGATTGTTGATCCTCTGACCAAAGGTGTTCGACCCATTATTTATGTGAAGTATGTTGCTTGTATGGGTTTGGTAAAGTCTTTTGATACCCTAGGTTAATGGGAGGCATCATTGCTCTATGTTATTTTATTTTTACATTTGTACATGTATTTTGTATATTTTGCAATGATTATCTATAAAGGTGCATCTTCATTAGAAGATATTAATATTTATTGTTTGATATATCATTGTGTAAAGTGTTATGATAGGTGCCAATCATAAGCATTGGCTTGGGGCATAAAGTTACAAAGCCTTGTTGGTATGTCTTGTGACATATTAAGTTTATCTCAAGATAATAAGATAATAAAAGACATACATGCTTATTATTTAAGCCTTGATTTCTCAGGCGGCCTAGGCTGCATAAAGTAGAGAAATTGGTGACCGATAAGAGAAAATAGCACATTAATTTTAGATCATAAAGTGAGTGCTATTGTATCTTACTACTCTATCACATCTTGTTCATGTCGATAAGGTTGTTTGATATACATGACCATGGCAGGGACTACGTTGCATTATAATATAAGTACCGCCATGATTCTATATCTACGATCTTATTGGATGGAATGGTTTACTAGAGTTATTTTTGAACCACTTTTCGATCCATAAAGTTTTCTTAGCATTAAAACATCCATAATTGATATCGCTCAAGTGGGAGAATGTTAGAATATTTTATTCTAATATTAATTATAGGCTTATATTAATTTTGATACAGGTTTTAATAAAGCGCTAAGATAATTGGTTTTGTAATAGAAACTGTGAAGCCTAATTGTCTGATCTAATAAAGTGAGCTGGACTCTATATTAATTGATGTGTGGATATTAGAGCGAGCTCTGGATTTTTTTATGGGCTTTTGATGGGTGAGCCCATTACACTCCATAAATTAGTGAGCTAAGGTTTCACCCTCACTCCCCTATACAACTTACTCAATAAGCTTAATGATTACTTTTGATCTCTCTCTCTCACATTATTGTGAAAATGACTTATTAATGCATTATTAAGATAATGCAGTGATGTGAAGCTTATTTGATAAGCTTCACATCTCATCATTCTCATCACCTTTGTATGTATATAATGCATATGCTCTGTGTGTGAGAGATTTCAGTGAGCAATCATAAGGAAAATGTAGAGAGAAGAGAGAAAAGAAAGCATAGGCTTTCATAAAGGAAATAAAAAAGCAAAAAGCTTAATAAGGAAGAGTAAGTTTCTCACCATCAACAAGAGGAGAGAATATGGTGATCTCTTCAGTGCAACTTGTCAACAGATCTGTCAAAATATCCGCTGCATAAATGGATTCTAAATCAGTCTGCTGGAGATTGTTCTTGCCTTTATCCGGTCTAGTCAACGAGAAAATTCCCCAATGGCTCAGGTCGAGTCAAGTTCAAGACACGGACCTTCATTTGGCCCATACGACAATAAAGACTCCCCGGGTCCTCTTCAGGATCAGTCGGCTGGAGATTGTCCTAGCCTTCATCTAGTCTAGTCGACGGGAACATTCCTTAATAGCTCATATGGAGTCAAGTTTAAGACATGAACCTTCATCTGGTCCAGTCGATATTGAAAACTCCCATGGTCCCCTTCAGGACCAGTCAGATAGAGATTGTCCAGGCCTTTATCTGATCCAGTCGACGGAAATATTGCCCAATGACTCATGTCAAGTCAATACCCGGATCTGGTCAACTGAGGGTCATCCCCGAAATTTATTTATTTTCATTAACATGATATTACCCTTGACAGGTCCAAGAAATTAACATCCAGATATGGTCGACTGAGGGTCATCCATAATATTTATTTATTTTCATTAACGTGGTTTCACCTTTGACATATCCAAACGACATCAATGACCAGAACTGGTCAACTGAGGACCATCTCTGATATTTATTTAGTTCCATTAATGTGACATTACCTTTGACAGGTCCAAGCGATATTAACATCAAGATCTGGTCGACTCAAGATCATCATTGATATTTTTATAGCTCTGTCAACATGGTTTGACCTTTCACAGGTCCAAACGACATCAATGACTAGAGCTAATCGACTGAGGATCATTCCAGATATTTATTTAGCTCCGTCAACATTATATGACCTTTGACAAGTCCAAACGACATCAACATTCAGGTACATTTACGTGTTTTACCCCAGACGACATACACGTCGAATACTCTCCCAGCCAAGAACTCCTTGACTTGGAGAGTATTGGATAAACTGTACGGGCCAAATTAATATCATCTTTTCACCTCGGGACCAATATCAAGTAAAGCCTAAATATCAAGACCTTGTTTGGGCTGATGACCCAATTCATTTTCCAGGCCCAAATTTAGTCAAACCCCACTTCCAGGACCCTACTGAAAAATATCTTTTCAGATATTGATTTTTCCACGAACAATTAGTTGATTTATCATCGAAAGATGGATGTTTAACATGTTACTCGGGCCCACCATCATAAATACGGTCCCTATTCCAACTAATTGACTATTCTCCAACCTATAAAATGAAGCATAAATTAGAATTACATTCATTGAAGCTTAAGCATTACAATTCCAAGTCTCAGCTCTCATACTTAAGCTCTCAAAACCTCTCACCCTCTAAACATCGGCCTACCACCCCCACGACAGCCCACAGATGTCAAGGTAACTTCAGACCTTGATTTCCCCTTATATTTTACTCGTCTTCACCACAGATGTCAAGTTCTAATCTTCTTGCATTACATGTTGATATATATATATATATATATATATATATATATATATATATATATATATATATAATCATGTATTAGTAGGTTTAGCACCATAGAAATCCCGTCCGGAGAGTCAGGATAAATTTTGAGATCCAACATTTTCTTTCTAGCTTAACCGAGTTACATATAACTTTTGGTATTTTGGATGTAACTTTTGCTCCTGATGTCCATTTTCATTGTTTTTTATTTGGTCGGAAATCGTAGAGCGAGACCTACAACTTTCATGTTGATCATTTTCCAAAGTTATAATCAGAACCTAGTTATGTACGGGCCAAAATTGGGCCCAAGGATAAAATTGACATTTACCCTAGGGCCAAACCACCGAACCTGGAGCCCATTAGTGAGCCCATTCCATAGACAAAAATATCAGACAAATAGTCCTCATAGGCCCAAGCTAATCAACATCAGGTGAGCCAACAGACACCAATTACAAGATCAATAGAAGAATCAGAATTCATAAAAACATCATAAAGCCGACAGTTTCAGCAGATAGACAAACGAATCGTCAGTTGCCAGACGTAAATGATCAGAATTAAGTCACCGGTTACAAATACTCCAACGGGCAGAAGAGAAACCACACAACAGGGAACCTATAAAAGAGAGAAGCAAATGAATAGAGAGGGATCTGCACACTACACATATCAACAGATAAAACATAATACTCCGCCCTCACGGAAATCAATCAGTGGTTAAGGTATCCTAAAACCTTAATCCTTTCACCTTCGGCTTATTCCTATTTTGGCTAACTTGAGCGTCAGAGTGCCTACGGCTCCCACCACACCGGTGGGCAGTAATCTCCTCTTTCGCTCTACTCTTATTTTACAGGTTCGCTTGTGCCCCTCAACTCATTCTCGATTGTGGACCTCGACCGAAATCAGCGTCCACAATTTGGCGCCCACCGTGGGGCAACCGAGCGGATTTTGCAAAAAAAATTTAAACACTTTTACAAAATGGCCTCGAGCAATGAACAAACCCCGGATCCCATGATGGCACAACTTGCCATGCTCCAAGAACGCCTGCAAGCCCTTGAAGAAGAGAATCAAACAATGCGAAATTCCAACGAAAGCCTACAGAAGAAGCTGGAGCAGTTGTCATCCAATCCCCAGTATAACACTCTAGGTCAGACCAGAGATCCAGACGACCGAAACAATCCGACAGTCCTGCCTATGTCGGATGGACCAAAAAATAATCACCGGCCAACTTCACATGACCCAAACTTTTTTATCGATCCATCCCTTCAAATTGCTAGCTCCATCAGAAAGGAGATGATCGAATTTAAGGAAGCCATTATGTCCAGACTACCAGGGGTAAAGCTGCCAATCAGGAAGAGCAGGGCCGGAGCAATTTCTGATACCCCATTCGTGGAGTCAATTGTGGCTATTAAATTACCCCGAAAATTCAGTCCACCCGAAATGAAGCAATATGATGGGTCCACTGATCCAGACGAACATGTAATACACTACAAGTATAAGATGATGTCAACCGGCTTGTCCCCAAGCCAGTGGTAGGCTGGAATGTGTAGATGCTTTGGGGAAACTCTGGCGGGGCCATCCCTTTCTTGGTTCATTAATCTGCCCTACAGGTCAATCGAGTCCTACCAGCAGCTGGCTGACAAGTTCGTGCAGTCTTTTGCAAGTTCTTGCAAATTAGAGAAGACTTCTGATGACCTCAACTCCATCCAGCAGAGAAGAGGAGAGTCACTACGAAGCTACGTGGCTCGGTTCAACCGGGAGAGGATTACCATCACGGATCTCCACCAGCCTACTGCGGTAGAAGCCTTCTGGAACAGACTATTTTGTGACAGTGGACTTTACAAGAAATTGACGAAGTTCCGATGCTACACCATGGACCAGGTCATGGCGCGGGCCCAGGTAGAAATAAGATGGGAAGAAGATAAAAGAAATAAGAGAAGGGAAGATGTTACGAATACACGAGTGGATAGAAGACCTGCTGCTCCCAGGCGACCTGATATGGATATCCACTCTCATAAGGAAATGAGGAACCAACCAAGAGGAGAGCGAAGACCTTTCTACAAAAATATTGACAGACGACCAAGGCCGTACAAAAATCAAGAGGAGATGCCAGCAAGCAAACACAGGCTCTCAGACTACAACTTTACAATTTCTCATGGGGAATTGGTCTCCGTACTTAAGAAATTGGGGAGTGAAGTGAAGTGGCCTCCACGTTCCAGAGACAGTTCGACCAAAAAGGACACCATGAAGTGATGTGAATTCCACAGGGACTACGGTCACACGACAGCGGAATGTGTAGCTTTGAGGTTAGAGGTTATGGAGCTATTGAACAAAAGGTTCCTGAGGGATTTACTCACTGAGAAGGGGAAATCAACCTTGGTACGAAGGGACGAGAGGATGGTCAATGAGAAATTCCAACCCAACCGCCTCCAATTAATAACACCGTCAATGTTATTTCAGGAGGATCAGTGTAGGCACTGCATTTTTTACACATAAGTCCCTATGATGAGTCTCATTTTGGAGACACTACCTTTTAAGTCATGGAAGTCATGGGAAACAGACATCGAAAGGGGAAATCAGAATAAACAAGGTTCACTGTTTTCGTTCGTGCTGCGCTCGTGTTTACGTTCGAACGTCAAACGGATTGCGGGCGTTCGTGCCGCGTTCGAGGAAGCGTTCGAACGGTGTCAGTAATTCTGGTTTTGCTGCTAGCCTCACATCCAGCCCAATTAGCCCCCCAAAGCCCATAAAACACATCCCAAATTAAATAAATAAATATTAATTTAAACATTAAACATTAAATAAAATATTTAAACCATTTACCAATTAAATAAAGCATTACCAAACTTAAACTAAAATCATGCCTAATTTAAATAATTAGAATATATTATATACTAAAACTAAAAGAAGATATACCTAATTAAAATCTATCCTAACCAATTAAATCCAATCATATATTTGACTTCCTAATCTAATAAGATAATTACCAATCTAAAATATTGTATTCCTAAACCAAACCAAATCAAATCCCTTGCTTTCCTTGTCCAACACCAAATCAAATCCCTCTTTAATTAGCCAAATCCATTTCCTTGTCAAGCCCAACCCTTTGCCTATAAAAAGAACCCTTCACCAACCTTCTCAACCCTAGTCCCTAGCTCATACACAACACACAGAAAAATTACAGGAAGAACACACCCAAAAACAGTAAGCAAAAGATAAAGAGGAAACGGCAGCGAAACCACAAGGAAACAGTAGCAAAAGACGGAGAACGACGACTCAAAACAGTAAGACAACGAACGAGAACAGTGAACTAGTGAACCGGGAGAGTTACGGAGCATCCACCCTTCCGACGATCGTGTACCGTACATCCGAGAGGTGATTTAAAAGGTTAGACCTGAGGGCACTTTTTCATTGGTTTATATTCGTTTTTTTATCATTGAATTCTATTCGCATGAGAGTCATTTATGGATGCATGTTGTGGCTTGAATGAAATGGAAGAGTGTCGTCTCTTGTGGTATATAGGATGGAAACCCAGACGTAAATTCCGTAGCCGAATCCGAATGGACGGTAGTGCGGTCTATACTTGGGATACAACTCCACGTACCACTTGAGTAAACGGCACCTTCTCTTGTTTTGTGTTTCTTTCATTTATTTATTTTTCGTCACCTAAATTCTGCATGTTGCTTATTTATGCATGGTTCAATCGAGCGCATGGGCTTAGTAAGTGGAATGAAAGATCCCCTATGGGGAGGGGTTAAAGCCCTTTACCACGATGCTTTGCCGCGCCGGTTGACGTGTGTTCGGTTGGATGCAAGACACGTTCAATCGGACATACTTAGTTGAATATGATTGTCTTTATGTTGTATGCATGATGTGATGTGACGCGCATGGGCTTAGTATGTTGGTCTAAAGGTCATCTCTTTGAGAGATCAAGAGCCCCCAAAAGGCCACCTTTACAGCAGTACTTCACCGCGCCCATTTATTTTGTTGTTTATGTATTGCGTCCCATTTCATGCATCAGGTCTGTTCTCGTTCGAACGCGTTTACGAACGCAACTCGAACGCGCATACATTTTTGCCTTATCATGCATCAGGTCTCATTTCTGTTCGAACGCGTTATCAAACGCCATACGAACGCGAGCATTCTGTTTCATTTCCGTTCAAACGCGTTATCAAACGCCACACGAACGTGAACCTTCTGTTTACCGTTCGAACGCGTTTACGAATGCTACACGAACGCGCACACACTGAACTGAGTCTGTCTTATCATATTCATACATAATTGCCTCTTGGTTGATTTTTCTTGTGTTATATAGCCAACCATATTATTTGTATCCCTGCATTTATCCATTCTATGTGTTCTCGGGATTGTATTCAAGCATGATTAGGCTGTTAGCATGTTATTTGGTTAATAGGTTCATGAGATAGTACTCAAGCATGATTAGGTTGTTCTTAGTTTTCCATATTATAGGATTGAAATATGTTCATGAGATTGCCATGTGATGTTGCATGTTGTGATGAACTTGTTGATGTATGCATATGAATTTAGAAGCATGATATTTTTGGAAATAAATGTTATTTAAGCCTGGTTAAATTATTACATAAATCCTTTTATTACAAGTGACATAAGTAAGGGACCATTCCGAACCCAACGGTTTGAGGTCTTCCCTTGCGAGGGGTGAGTGCGGCCTTAAATCTCATTTTCCCGGTTCACACCGGGTGGCGACTCCATTACTCTTCGGTTTAGTCCCCCGTGGCTACTCCGTACTCCCAAATAGGCCGTGAGCTTAGGACAGAAAAGGTCGTCCAGTTTCCTGTGTTCCCACAATCAGGAATCAGTGGAACCACATATTCGGCAGCTAAACGACAATCAAGAGCTCTGGCTAGTAGTGTCTCACATACCTCGATGTCTGTAGAGAAATTCTTCATAAATTTGACAATGGAGTTCGGACGACGGGGATTCACACATTTTAAATCCACATCATGACGCTTTAGTCATTTCCTTGCAGGTGGCAAAGTTTATGGTCAAACGAGTGCTGGTCGACACGGGCTCCTCAGCCAATATCATATTCGTTGCAGCCCTTGCGGATACAGGAGCCGAGTTGGACAAGATAAACAGATGAACGACAGTACTGATTGGGTTTAGTGGAGAGAAAAAATTCATGATGGGAGAAATATCACTCCCAATCTACGTAGCTGGAGTCAATAAAATGACCACATTCCTGGTCTTGGACAGCCCATCGGCCTACAATCTGATCATGGGCAGACCCTGGATTCACGGCATGAGGGCAGTCTCGTCCACCTATCATCAAGTTATAAAATTCCCAACCAAGTGGGGGGTTCAAGAAATTAGACAGATTTGCATCAAGAAGCTGCTACCAAACGACTTTGAAGGCAAGAGCTGAGTCAGCATAGCAATTACAGGCTAGGCCTCGTGCTCCGGAGCCGACTCTCCCAAATCTAGAGAAGCTCGAAGAGGTCCAGATTCATCCGCAATTTACAGATCACAAGGCATTGATTGGAGCTGACTTAGATCCAAAACTAAAAGCCGACCAGGTCGAATTCCTGAAGAAGCGACATGGCAGTTTTGAATGGTCTCACAAAGATATGTCTGGAATCGACCCATAGCTCATTACTCACAAATTGCATGTGGATCCAGACCACAACCCGATTAGGCAGAAAAGAATGAAGTTCGCTCCTGAAAGGAACCGGATCATAGATGAAGAGGTTCAGAAGTTGTTACAGAATGGAGCAATTAAGGAAGTTCAGTTTCCAGAGTGGCTTGCGAACGTTGTGGTTGTGAAGAAAAAGAATGGAAAGTGGAGAGTCTGCATCGACTTCACGGATCTGAACAAAGCTTGTCCAAAGGATTCGTTCCCACTACCACATATTGATTCAATGGTCGACGCTACAGCTGGGCATGAGCTGTTAAGCTTTATGGATGCGTATTCAGGCTACAACCAGATCCTCATGCACCCAGACGATCAGGAGAAGACAGCCTTTGTCACTAACCGTGGGATTTTCTGCTATAAGGTCATGCTATTCGGCTTAAAAAATACGGGAGCAACATACCAACGACTGGTCAATAAGATGTTCGATAGTTAAATTGGGAAGACAATGGAGGTTTACATAGACGACATGCTGGTGAAATATATTAAATTGGAGCTCCACCTTGTCCATCTGGAAGAAGCCTTCGACATCATGGACATGTACGGAATGAAGTTGAATCCTACTAAGTGTGCGTTTGGTGTCACCTCAGGGAAATTCTTGGGTTACGTAGTCACTCGACGAGGGATAGAAGCAAATCCATATCAGATTAAATCAATTCTCGACATCCCATCACCTTCCAGCCCGAAGGACGTCATGCGACTAATTGGGAGGATCGCCTCATTAAACAGGTTCATTTCCAAATCTACAGATAAAAGTTTTCTGTTCTTTTCAGCTTTAAAAAAGCCAAACAGCTTTGAGTGGACTCCTGCTTGTGAAGAGGCGCTGAAAGGGCTCAAATAATACCTCACTACACCTCCTCTGTTGTCGAAACCACTCGATAATGAGAGGCTCTACCTCTACTTGGGAGTTTCAGAGCACGCGGTTAGCGGAGTCTTAGTGAGAGAGGAGACAGAAATTCAACTACCAGTCTACTACGTGAGTAAAGCATTGTTGGGAGCAGAATCACGCTACCCGTTAATGGAGAAATTGGTATTCGCTCTAGTTACATTCGCGAGAAAGCTCAGACCCTACTTTCAAGGGCACCCGATCACAGTATACATGACATATCCTTTAAGAAGCATACTCCTTAAGCTGAAATTATCAGGGAGATTGATGAAGTGGGCTATTGAACTTGGAGAACATGACATATTGTACCAGCCTAGGACCGCCCTCAAATCTCAAGCATTGGCCGATTTTGTGGCCGACTTCACTCCCGGCCTACTTGCAGCAGCTGAAAACGAGATCTACACCATTCAACTGACAATACCTTGGAAGCTAGCAGTCGACAGATCCAGTAATAAAAAATACTGCGGTCTTGGAATCATGATCACTACTCCGGCAGGCGACATTTTGCAACAAGCGATCAAATGCGTTTTTAGAGTTACCAACAACGAAGCGGAGTACGAAGCGTTGATCGCATGGTTATTATTAGCAAAAGAATTGGGAGCCAGAGAGATAGAAGTGAAGTCCGACTCTCAGTTGATTGTCAACCAGATCCTGGGATCCTATCATGCCCGAGGTCAAGCAATGGCTTCCTACTTACAAAAGGTAAATGATATACGGTCGATATTTGAAGAATTCTCCATAATCCAAGTCCCGAGAAGTGAAAACTCCCAAACAGATGCATTGGCAACCCTTGGATCGACAATGGAGGGGGACAAACCACGAACAATACATGTAGTGTATTTGAGCTGGCCAGCAATCTGGAAGGAAGAAACAATTGTGGCAGCGGTCGATTCAGTCGACACTTGGATGACGCCTATAGTCAAGTATTTCCAAGAAGACGTGTTTCCAGAAGACAGACTGCAAGCCATAAAAGTTCAGAGATAGTCTGCGAGGTTTGTTATGTTCGACGATCAGCTACTAAGAAGATCATTTACAGGACCTTACTTGAAATGTCTCACACACGACGAAGCGCAGCATGTGCTGACAGAGTTGCATGAAGAGGAATGTGGGAACCACTCTGGTGGCAGGAGCTTGGCTCTTCGAGCCCATTCGACAGGATATTATTGGCCGACAATGAGGACTGACTCAACTGAATTCACTAAAAAGTGTGACAAGTGTCAAAGGTTTGCTCCAATTCCTCATCTCCCACCAGAACAATTAAATCCCATTATATCTCCATGGCCGTTTATGAAATGGGGAATGGACATAGTAGGAAAACTCCCAATCGCGCCAGGCCAACATATCTACATGCTAGTGATGACAGATTATTACTCAAATGGATAGAAGCCGAAGAATTCGCTAGAGTACGCGACAAGGAAGTTCAAACTTTCGTTTGGAAAAATATCATTTGTTGATTTGGCATACCAAAAGAAATTTTGACTGACAACGACTCTCAATTCATCAGCCACCACTTTCAAGACTTCTGCAGGAACTGGGGCATAAAATTGAACTTCTCAACCCCACGCTTTCCACAAGCGAACGGCCAGGCCGAGTCGTCCAACAAGACGATCCTTAATACTTTGAAGAAGAGGTTGGAGAAGACTAAAGGCGCTTGGGCGGATGAACTTCCAGGAGTGTTGTGGTCATACAGGACGACGGTAAGATATTCGACAGGCGAAACTCCTTTCGCTTTGGCATTTGGAACGGAACCAGTAATTCCAACTGAAGAAGTCATCCCGTCTCTACGCTACCAATGGCTCAATGAAGAAAATTATCATCGTCTGATGAATTTCAATCTCGACACGATTGATGAGACAAGGGACCGAGCTTCCATTCGACTGGCTGCTCATCAATAGAGGATGGCCAGATACTTTGACAAAAACGTCAGGAGTAGGACTTTCCAGGTTGGAGATTGGGTCCTACGGAAAGTGTTCCAGAACACTACGGAAATTGGAGATGGGAAGTTGGGTCCGAATTGGGAAGGCCCCTACCTCGTCACAAAAGTTGTCAGGAGAGGAGCCTACAAGCTACAGACCATGGAGGGGACTCATGTGCGCAATATTTGGAATGCAGTCCATCTTAAGTGATTCATCTGGTAACACTTATGTTTTGCTGTTTGTTTTGTTAGCAAGTTATCTTTTCCAATATATTAGCCGTTGTTATAAGTATGGAATAAGGAAATTTGTAGAAATCATTCGACTAATTGCAATAAAAGTTCATTCATTACAATATCATTCGATTTATACACAAAGCTGATTGTTCGAATTTCGGCTTTTCGCCTCCCTAACCGACTACAGAGAACTTTATACAAAATGTTCTAAATTAAAGATCAAACCCTTAGCTTTCAAAGACACTGGTTGGTCCTTCATCGACAGTCGTTGGAAAAATGGCGGGAACATCTTCTTCAGCCTCGACCACCATCGTCGATTCGGTGTCAATAGCTACCGGTTCGACACCCTCTCCCTCCTCTAAATATTTCTCGACCTCTTCCGTTTCGGCTACAGGAAGTGCATCTGGCTCCACCTTGTCCTTCTTCGACTCAACTTCCAGCCATTTTTCTTCACAATCTTCCTCCGTCTACGAAGAAATACCGGCGGCATGTCTTTCATACTCTCTGATCCATTTCTCCGGCTTCCACTCTACATGTTTCCCAGCAAGATATTCCCTCATTAAGTCAAATCTATTTTTCATCATGGAATCAATGGCGATATCCTCCATTTGCTCTAACAATAATTCATTTTCCTTTTTTATACTTTCAAAACTTTCTTTATAGCTATCAATTGTTAGCTCGACCGTTTCATTTTCCATCTTCAGAGTAGCCTTTACCTCCTTCAACTCTTTCTCGAGCCCCTTCTCATTCCTTTGAGAAGCGACCAACCCAGACTTCAGATCTGAAACTTCTTTCCTCACCACCGAAAACGTCTTCTCCAGCTCTCTGATCCTCCTTTGACTGGATTCCGCATTCTTCTGCATGTATAGACTACACTCCAGTGCCTAAAAAGGTCAAGTCAGAACGTCATTCGATCAAAAAAAAAGTTTTACTCACTTGATAATTCAAAGCAATGGCTTTTTTCATAGCCTCCATTGGACCGATTTATGCTAACCTAACTTCATCCCCCTCCAGAAGAAGTCCTTCCACGAATGAATCAATGCTTGAAGGATCAGAAATTGTAGTCAACTCTCGTGGAACCTTTAAAATGATGTTATCAGAGTCATCTTCCACCTCGGCAGTAGACTTAATTTTCTTCCCCGCTGAAATCATTTCGGTCGACTTCGCCTTGTCTGCAACTCCCTCACTTGAAACAACTTCCCTTTGCTGAGGACCAGTTTCTTTTTCGACTTCTGGTTCTTTCTTCTTCAACTTCCTTGACTTCCTCCGGCTCTTCATTTCATCGAGCGAAGCTACGATAAATGGTCCAGTCATCATTTCCTCTGTGCATAAAAGTTCTTCAGGTTTTAGGGGCTCTCGATATCTAGACTCTCCATATAACTTTCGACACGACCATCTATAATTTATCACGGGCAAAATGTCATTACAAAAGGCCAGAATTTTACCTTCTTCTTCTCGTTGATAAATTTCCTTCCACAACGGAGTTGCCCTTAATCTCTTCTCCACTAAGATGGTCTTATAAAATCTTTCCTCGGCCAACAAGGATAGGATCGCTTTAGTGTTGGAGATTATACGTGCGGTCGTAACGAATGTCTTATTTCGTAGAGGAACTGCAGCAACAAACACATGGTTATTAGAATTCATAAGCAAGATTCAAGGATTAAAATTTAAAGAAAAGAACTCTACTCACTCGACAAACACCAAAATTCTGGGATGCGACCAGCCCCGGTCGATCCAAATATACCCTCACCATTCGCAAAGAAATATTCAGACTGCCAATTTCCCTATCATTAGTCGGCAATCCAGTAACTAAATGCGTCTTCCTCTGATGGAAGATTAAAGTATATCTTCCCTTCTACTTCAAATGCTCTTTTAAGTAGTACATCGCTAGAACATCATTAACCTCAAAAAGCACTCCCAACTCAAAAGATATACATTCAATCGACAATAGTATCCTCCATGCATTCGGCATCAGCTGTGAAGGAGCAACTTCAAAATGGTCCAAAACCTCCCAAACCAGTCTCGGAATAGGGAACCTCAACCCCACAAAGAATGGGCGCACATAGAATCCCATCCACCCTGGAACTTTGTAATCGATTCTTTCATTCGACGAAGGTACCCGTAGTTCCAAAGAATTAGGAAACCTATACACACACTTGAGTTCCCTCAACATTTTCCCAGTCATTCGACTAGCAGGATTTTTAGACAATAAGTTAGTGGGTACACTTGTACTAGGAAAGTCACTCGGCTCCCCAACAGTGGGTAAAGACCTTAGTGGTATGGCCTCGGTATGGATCTCTTGAGAAGGCCTAGCCAATGTGACTACACCATCCTTGATCAATTCTTGGTACTACCAATCTTTGTATACTTCGTCCTCACTTGTCTCACTTGAAGAAGATCTGACATAACTATCAATCTTGGCACATAAGCTGCCTAAGGATTCTCCACTCGACATCCTCCAAACAACAAGCATGTAAACAACTAAACTCCCTAGTAACCTACTTCCTAAAGATCAAAATCCACAAACACGATTTCAAAAATATTCCCACAAACCCAAAGATCAAACAACCAATTTTACTTAAGAACAACTTGAAGCTACACTATGAATGTTTAAAGAAATTGAAGAACAAGAAGTTTTCTAAGAATACCTTGAAACACTTGAGAGCTTTCCTTAATCGGCTTCCGAATGAAGCAAAATGAAGTACCCAAAGCTCTTTTATACACACTACTTAAATTGGCGCCAAAATTCCCGCCAAAAACTCCTCGAGATCCACACTAGGGTTGCCATTAATGACTGGATAGAGACTTGGGAATAACCTAAATTTCGAATGAGGAATAGATTTTTGGAATTCACTCGTTACATACGACATGTCGAGTGAAATTACTCCTGAATCATTGCCTGGTTCAGTGGACTGGGGACATCCCTCTGATGACTCATGACGAGTCAAATAAAGTTATGGAATTCACTCGTTACAAACGACATGTCGAGTGAAATTACTCATGAACCATCACCTGGTTCAGTCGACCGAGGACATCCCCCTGATGACTCATGTCGAGCCAAATAGAATTTTGGAATTCACTTGTTACATATGATATGTCGAGTGAAATTACCCTTGAACCATTATCTGGTTCAGTCGACTATGGACATCCCCCTGATGACTCATGACGAGTCAAATAAAGTTATGAAATTCACTCGTTACATACAACATGTCGAATGAAATTACTCATGAACCATCACCTGGTTCAGTCGATCGGGGACATCCCACTGATGACTCATGTCGAGTCAAATAGAGTTATGGAATCCACTCGTTACATACGACATGTCGAGTAAAATTACTCCTGAACCATTGCCTGGTTCGGTCGACTAGGGACATCCCCTTGATGACTCATGTCGAGTCAAATAGGGTTATGGAATTCACTCATTACATACGACATGTCGAGTGAAATTACTCATGAACCATCACCTGGTTCAGTCGACCGGGGACATCCCCCTGATGACTCATGTCGAGTCAAATAGAGTTATGGAATTCACTCGTTACATACGAGATGTCGAGTGAAATTACTCATGAACCATTACCTGGTTCGGTCGACTGGGGACATCCCCCTGATGACTCATGTCGAGTCAAATAGGGTTATGGAATTCACTCGTTACATACGACATGTCGAGTGAAATTACTCATGAACCATTGCCTGATTCGGTTGACTGGGGACATCCCCCTGATGACTCATGTCGAGTCAAATAGAGTTATGGAATTCACTCGTTACTAACGACGTGTCGAGTGAAATTACTCCTGAACCATCACCTGGTTCAGTCGACCGGGGACATTCACCTGTTGACTCATGTCAAGTCGGGAAGAATTACGGAATTCCATGTCCATACGATATGTCGAGTGTAATATAAGCATGAACTTCTTCAACCCATACGACATGCCGAGTGTGATTACTCCTAAACCATTATCTGGTTCAGTCGACACGAGACACTCCCCAATAGGCTCACGTTTGAGCCAAATTAAAGATGTGAGCTTCCCTTAGTATATACGACATGTCGATCAGGATTAACTATCAAAACCTTCGACAGGTTCGATCAAACCAGGGACACCCCTTAAAATCATGTCGAAGTAAAAGGAGACATAAATTCTTCCTCCCCCAGTCCATACGACTATGTTGATTAAAGAAATCCCCTGAACTACCTTATGAACTTATCAACCAGGGATACCCATCGAAGGATTCAAGATAAAAAGAATTGAAGACAAGCTCGCCCAATCCGTACAACGGAACGTCATGAAGATTAGCTTTGAACCTCTGCTAGGATCAATAAAATAGTTTTTCATGACTTTGATTCATTTGACATGCTTGAAGGTACTCTCCAAGTCTAAGACTACCAGACTTAGAGAGTAGGGGACAAACTGTACGGGCCAAAATTGGGCCCAAGGATAAAATCGACATTTACCCCAGGGCCAAACCACCGAACCTGGAGCCCATTAGTGAGCCCAGTCCATAGACAAAAATATCAGACAAAGAGATAGGCCCAAGCCCATCAACATCAGGGGAGCCAACGGACACCAGTTACAAGATCAAAAGAAGAATCATAATTCATAAAAACATCATAAAGTCGACAGTTTCAGCAGATAGACAAATGAATTGTCAGTTGCCAGACGTAAATGATCAGAATTAAGTCACCAGTTACAAATACTCCAACGGGCAGAAAAGAAACCACACAGCAAGGAACCTATAAAAGAGAGAAGAAAAGGAATAGAGAGGGATCTGGACACTACACCTATCAACAGATAAAGCATAATACTCCACCCTTACGGCAATCAATCAGTGGTTAAGGTATCCTAAAACCTTAATCATTTCACCTTCGGCTTATTCATATTTTGGCTAACTTGAGTGTTGGAGTGCCTACGGCTCCCACCATACTGGTGGGCAGTAATCTCCTCTTTCACTCTACTCTTATTTTGCAGGTTCGCTTGTGCCCCTCAACTCATTCTCGGTTGTGGACCTCGACCGAAATCAACATCCACAAGTTAAAATTATGTTTCTTTTTCAGATAAATAGTAACTTCGTGAATAAATTAGCATATTTGACATGTAATTAATGTATATTAGTATTTTAAACATAAAAAATCTTCCCCTTATGATATATAAAGGAAATTATTCATCATCTCTCTCTCCTCACACACCATACTAGACCCGGCCAAGGTTCCGGATCAGAACTGGAACTGAACCGGTGTTAGTGTTCCTAGAACATGCCAAGGATCTCTAAGAGTGATTCGTGTGTGAATTAATCAAAAGGAGTTGCGGAATACTCACATTGATTGGCTTTGAATTTCGAAAATTTTCGTGGATGTATAGAAGCTCCAAGCTTTGCTATGTGTTCCAAACTCTAGGGATTGGTTTCCCTATCACCTTCTTCGATTCTTTAAGTGCTAGCTCAAGAAAAATTTTGCAACAAAATCTTCCTTTAGGAGGAGGAAGCTCACGACAATACTCAAGGGGAGAGAGAGAGAGTTTTTTGTTTTGTTTTGATATTTTGATTTCAAAATCAATTACCAAAAGTCAAATCTCAAAGTTGGTATATCTTTTTCAAAATAAAGATAAAGTGTGTTGGTTGTTGATTGAGTGTAGAATAAGCAATCCAAGCTTTCACTCAACCATTAACTACTTCCATCACTAGTCAAACTTGTTGATGTAAGTCAAGTGGGTCCCACCACTTTTAAATTCCAAATTTAAGTCGAACAACTCAACACGCAACTTTGCTCCGGCCCGAGTTTGTTTAATTCTGAATTAAACAAATTTTCCATTACGACATAATTAAATATAATTTAATTAAATAATAATGCCTAGCAAAATTATTACGAAAGTCGCTTGCGAATTAATTCTAAATTAATTCATTTGCCCGAATTAAAATCCAATTTTAATTCTGCTTTGAAATCTAATTTCAATTAATATATCCGATATATTATTTAATCGATTAATTCTAAATTAATTGTTCTCTCTCTTCTAATCGATTTTTATCCCAGATAAATTCTTGTCGTAATTAATCCCATATTAATTTTCTCTCTCAAAATTAATCCCAGATTAATTTTGTTCGAGTCAAATGTCATCGGTGAATCTTTGGGAAGCGACCCATGAGAGCCCTGGATATGTTGGTAGTAAATCCGGTCGTCGGACTATCCGAACACGTGTGTACCTTGTTCCATGTTCTTACCGATTTACAAGACATGGTTAGCTTCTAGCAAAGCACCGTGCCTACCCAATTCTCCAGAAATATTCTTTAAAGGAATACATAATCTTTATCAAGCGTAGTATACTAAGTATTGCATATTATGATCCAGTATCGGATGTCATATGTTAGGCCTAGGGCTGGAATTGTGTCTACCCTGTAAGAAGCATATATTGGATCACTGGCAACTAGTCTCTATAATCGGATAATCATGACCTAGTCATATTATCCTGATGACTGCAGTACTTAAGAGTACTAGTTCCGTATCCTACGTGATCATCATCTCCATATGACTGAAGTGATACTTCTATCTTGACATCACACCCAATATACTACGATTCTCAGTATACCCAGAAGAGCGTACACAGAACCTGTTAAAGCCTCGGACGACCAAAACCAAAGCGTACTGATTGTCGCAAGTATTAGCGATGCAAGTCTCAGGTTAAGACCAAATACACCTACCCTTATTCGAATTCCCATAGACACATAGTCATACTACCAATAGGATTCCGATGGGTCTATCCAGAGCGAAGCTGTTCCCGTACCATCGGCAAACAGGACCTCCTATCATACTTGCATAAGTATCCAATACTTAAATATATGAGAACTATGTCGTTAAGCTTCCATAACGCGCACAAGTGCAATACTAGCCTATTCTGCATTATCGAGGTCCAGTCTCGATAATACTACGACTAGGGATATTTAATTATTAAACCTTTCGTGGATTAATACTGTCTCATATTTTATTAATCCGGTACTAATCATATGGACTTTTATCATTTATATATCTAAGTAATCCAATTACAAAAAGATAAAAGAACAATTTCCTATGTCACATAGTTAATTTGTACAAATAACACCATGTCTTTTACAAATAGTGATGCTATTGGTCATAATTGTCCAACAATCTCCTATTTGGCCTATAGCCAATCACTCAAGTGTCCAACACCTGAACTATGTACGGGTCGCTCACGCTTATGCTGAGATATCGGTTTCGCCAGCGGATTTACAAGGTTATCATCTGATGTGATTTATTCGATCATCACATCGCCACGATGTATGATCTCACGAATCAGATAAAACCGTCGAAGTACATACTTGGATCGTTGATGTGATTGTAATTCTTTAGCCTATGATGTAGCCTAGCTCAGTTGCTAACAGAACTACTCCTAATCTAATTAGGAATTTTATAGATCCAAAATGCTTCTTTTGCTACCTCAGCCGCAGCAATATATTTCGCTTTTGTTGAATTGGCAACAGTATCTTGCTAGGAAGATTTCCAGCTCACTGTTCCGTTATTCAAACAAAATATATACCCTTATTATGACTTACAATCATCTTTGTCGATTTGGAAACTTGCAATAGTGAACCCAGTTACCGTAAGTTCTCATTCTCCATAAATTAAGAAAGCATCCTTAGTTCCTCTAAGATACTTAAGGATGTTCTTCACATCAATCTAATGACTATCACCTGGATCGGCCTGATTGTGACTCCATATGCTCAAAGCATATGAGACACCAGGTCGTGTACATGTTTTTCACAGTACGAGCTCTTGGAGAGTGCCAATAACTTTTAGATCTATCCCACTAGATCCTTATTCCTAGAATAAAGGTTGCTTCTCCCAAGTATTTCATGGAGAATTTTAATGAAAGCCAAGCTTTCACCGATTTTAGTATGGGAATGTTATTTCCAAGAAATAATACATCATCAATATATAGGATATCGAATGTCAGTGCGCTCCCACTAACCTTCTTATATACACAAGAATCATCTTCGTTTTTTAATGAAACCATATACCATTATGATCTCATCAAAATGTTGGTTCCAAGAACGCAATGATTGCTTCAATCCACAAATGGATCGATTTAACTTGCAAACCTTGTTTGCATGTTTTGGCACGATAAAACCGTCAGGATGTTGTATAAAACATCCTCCAAAAGGTTTCCGTTAAGGAAATCAGTTTTGAATTCCAGCTGCCATTTATCCGAATGGATTTAATCATGGCAACTGGTAAAAGTTTTCGTCGTAATCAACACCATGTTGATGACGATACCCTTTCGCTACAAGCCTAGCTTTGTACGTTTGTATGTTTCCATCAATGTTTGTCTTCACCATGAAGACTCATTTGCTACCAATAGGCACAATGCCTTATGGTACATCAACCAGTGTCCAAACTTGGTTGATATACATAGAATCCATTTCGGACTTCATGGCACTTTGCCACATTACGGAGTCGATACCTTGTATCGTTACCTCATACGTAGTCGGCTCATTATCCTCAATAAGATTAATATCTTCATGAGGTGAGATCAGAAACCCATACCTCCTAGGTTATTTTTTGACTCTCTCCGACCTACGCGGTTCTTGTGTATGTAGAAGATTGTGGAATAGTCTCATCCATGATGAACTGTTCATGTTCCGTGAGGGGATCGGTGCTAGGAACAGTATTACTCTGATTTTCATCGAGTTTACTTTCCTCCCACTTACCAATGCATTTAGGAATTCCTCTAAGGAAAACCGCATGGAGAGCAACAAATACCTTGTTCTCTTGTAGGTTGTGGAAATTGGTTTCCCTATGATAACCAATTACAAATAGGCACTTATCCGATTTGGGTTTTAGTTTGGTACCATCCAAACGTTGAATTATATGCCCAGTATACCCAAATCTTCAGGAATGAGAAACCCAGTTTCTTTCCTGTCCATATTTCATATGGGGTCTGTCCAACAGACTTTGTCAGAACCTTATTCAAAATAAGTATAGCACTATTTAATTTGTACCCTCTGAAGGAAATTAGTAGCTCAATGCGACTCATCATTAACCTTACCATGTCCAACAAAGTTCGGTTTCTCCGTTCGGGCACACCACTCAATTGAGGTGTTATGGGAGGAGTTCACTGTGAAAGAGTACCATACTCTTTCAAGTAATCGAGAAACTTATTGCTCAAGTATTTTCCACTACGGTTCAACCGTAATATCTTAATACTTTTGCCCGTTAGTTTGGTACCATCCAAACGTTCAATTATATGCCCAACATACCCAAATCTTCAGGAATGAGAAACCCAGTTTCTTTCCTGTCCATATTTCATATGGGGTCTGTCCAACAGACTTTGTCAGAACCTTATTCAAAATAAGTATAGCACTGTTTAATTCGTACCCCCTAAAGGAAATTAGTAGCTCAATGCGACTCATCATTAACCTTACCATGTCCAACAAAGTTCGGTTTCTCCGTTAGGACACACCACTCAATTGAGGTGTTCTGGGAGGAGATCACTGTGAAAGAGTACCATACTCTTTCAAGTAATCGAGAAACTTATTGCTCAAGTATTTTCCACTACGGTCCAACCGTAATATCTTAATACTTTTGCCCGTATGTTTTTCTACTTCTTGTCGAAACTCTTTGAATTTATCAAAAGTTTCCAATTTGTGTTTCATAAGATACACATAACCATAACGCGATGTAACATCCGTAAAGGTTACGAAGTATTCAAATCCACCTCTAGCCTAGCTAGACATGGGCCCACTTACGTCACCATGAACGAGGGCTAACAGCTCGGTGGCACGTACACCCTTTACCGCTAAAAGACATTTTAGGCACTTTGCCTAATAAACAAGATTCGTAGACGTCATATAAATTAGGATCAAATCCGTCCAAGTATCCAATCTTCGAAAGTGCGGATATACGAGTCTTGTTAATGTGTCCCAGACAACAATGCCACAAATAAGTGTCATTTGATTTATTCAGTTTGAGCTTTTGTTTGTCATGTTATATGTTTGAGATTCATTTATATTCGAAATATAAATACTATTATTCACATCTAATGTGTATATCTCAGTATCATCTTTATAAACAAAACACCCAGTGTTCTGGAACATAAAGGTATACCCACAACGGGTTAAACTAGATATAGAGATAATGTTTCTAGTCAAATTAGGTACATTATAACAGTTTCCTAATTTAAGTACATGCCCAAAGGGCAGTTCCAAAACTTAGGTTCCCACAGCCAAAACAGCGACTCTCATCCCTGATCCGACTAATAGGTCGATCTCATCTGAAGCCAGTCTCCTGCTAATCAGCAGATCCCGCACATCAGTACATATGTATGTACCACATCTAATATCAAAATCCAATTTTAAAACTAGTAGTGGACATGTTTATAACAAACACATCTGAAGTCGGAGCCTTGCCTACCTTCACTTCCTTCATGTCTGACTTGTCCATATGGCTGTCACGTTTCCAGTGACCCCGTTTTCCACAGTTTAGGCAGACATCTTGGGATATGTCCTTTGTCTTCCCGGAAGACTGTGAAGATTTTACCTTTTCTCTTTTTCTTCACAACTCTAGAAGCCTTCGGCAAACCTTGGCCTTCTGGGATGTCGAAATAAGATGCGCCTTGCGCTTCTTGCCCTTTTAGAAGCTCTAGCTCTGCCTCCTTGAGCATAACCATTAACTCTCCAAGAGTTTTCTCTTGGTTCATGATGAACCCGCCCCAGTATTCCGGCAGAGACTGTGAGATCAAATCTATGGAAGTCTCGGCCTCGTAGGTAATGCCCAGCTAACCTTAGCTGTTTGATGTCAGCAATCATTTGTGACACCTAGTGTTCGACAGATGTACCATCTGACATGCGCGAGCGAAAGAGCTTCTTTTGTAATTCATACTTCCAAGATCTAAGGTTAGATTTATGAAGATCCTTTAATTTCAACATCATGGTATAAAGATCTAATCCTTAGTTTTGATGAAGAAATTAAGGAGTCATTGCAGTAAGCATGACAGATTGAGCACTAAAGTTATCATCACGATGAGTCTTCTACAGCTCATGTTCTACTATTTGCTCAACTTCGGGCTCAGGCCCGAGAGGTTTCTCTATCCAATAGAGTAACTTCTCAACTCCTAGGACTATTCTAAGATTCATTTCCCAAACTAGAAAATTTACGCCGTTAAAGACATTATCGCCCATGATTATGTCTGTAACGCTAATCTTTCCAGCCATCTTGATTGTTATAGTCTAACTATCCAGTCAACGATTTTGGGTACACTCAAAATGTAATGATTACTATAGTCCAACTATATAATCAAATACAAGTGGAGTAGTGTGTTGTACAGTCTAACTGTTCAAAGAAAGCAATATAAATATTAGTCCAACTAATATATTTATTACAACGATAAATAAAATAAAAGAGCGCATGTTGGCAAGTATTTAAACAAAATTGCAAATTTAATACTTGCCTCCCACTATTTTTCGTTGAGCCTCTAACCCTCTATGGAGTACTCGGGAAACCTAGTTTCCTAGTGGGCTAGGATCCCGTTAAATAACATACAACCTTGACTTTGGCCAACAAGTTGTATGAAACTTAACTAGGTAGATCTCTAAGATCAATTGGATCTCATCCAATTCCTAGATCCAGTAGGTGGACCTCCTAGTCCGAAACATATATCCAATATATGTAAATATATCCAATATATTTCCTAAACTTTTCCTCTGAATCAACTAAGCCTTGTCTTTGGCTCAACAAGCTTAATGATTCCAGTTAAGCGGGACCTATTGACAGTGGGAAAGCTTCGTAATCCACGTTGATGAACTAGAAGTGACCTTGACTTTGGTCAACAAATCACAACCGCCCAAGACATGCGATATAGAACAAAGCTTCCGTGGTTCAAACACATCCGCGATGGACATTGATCTTGACTTTGGCCAACAAACCAATGCCAATCTTGGATTTTGAGAGAGAACCACTCAATGGAAGGAAAAATGCTTAATATTTGATTGAGGGTTTTTCTCGTAAATTGGCAACCAATTTATCTTTGATTAGGTCTCATCATACACCCTTAAGCATGCATTCTAAAAGCATAATAAGGTGCGAAATAAATTAATAATGATATACGGATGGATATATAATAAATTTGTTGCTAGAACAAATCTCTATATTTCCTCTCTCCCGCTAGCATTATTCTTACTTCTACCCAATTAAATAACATTAATAGAAACCTCATTTATATTGAAGGGAATTGGTGAGAAGAGAAATACAAAGAGAATAGAGATGATAGGCTGGACACGCAGGTCCAATTTAATAAATTCTAAATTTATTACAATAATTTCCAAAATTGCCCCCACCCTTCTAATATCCATTCGATATACATTATTTATACAATACATCCAAGTATTCACACAAAACATGTTATTCAATCAATCTAATCCAATTAATTAATCTTTGAATTAATGACCATCCAATATTCAAACAACGATTTGATTTGCGCGAGTCCAACTCATTTAAGAATAAATACTCAAAGTACATATTCTTCAATTATATCGAACTACAATTTTAAATCCAATTTAAATTGTATTCAATACTAATTCATATTTAATTCCAAACTAAATAATTACACTTTTAATAGTGCCTTTTAGACTTGGATTCCAAATCCAATCTTCATGGGTCTCAAAGGCCCAATTAGTATCCAATACTATTTAATTAAAGTCCAATGGGCTTTTAATTAATTCTTTAGGCATGAGGGCTTTGGCCATTATGGATCAAACCCAAGATGCCAAGGCCCAATAAGGAATCACCATTTGCCCAAAATCAATTTTGGCCCATTGGGCCTAATTAAATTATTAAAGGCCCAATAGTCATATTTGGACTTTATGGAAATGGTTTTAGGCCCAATTGGATCCAACCCAATTGTCCAAAACCAAACTTGGCCCAACCAAGCTCATTAAGCCCAATTACAATAATTAAATTAATACATTTTTCCAAATTACATGTTAATTTAATTAAAGTGCAATTGACATAATTAATCAACTAATCTAATGTTTCCAAAACACTAAATAATCCAATTAATCATGCTCAACATTTCCAATTCATGTCCAACACAAATTGAAGCAAAATCAATTCTTCCTAACATGCTCCATTCACGGCAATAAGTAAAAAATCAACATTCAATTTTAATTTCAATCCAATTAAATCAATAATCAACATTCAATTTCATGCAATTAACATATCCAATTGTTAAATTTTCAAAAATCTCCATGAATCTTCTAGGGCATATTTTCGCCATGAGGTAGGAATTAGGGAAAATTAATTTAATCAATTTTACACAATTCCAAAGATGTACAAATACAATTCAACATCATCCAAACACAACCAAACAACCAATTTAGGCAATTCATGCTCCAAACACAAAATCCCCAAATTAAAGTCATGAACCCTAGATTTTCAAATCAAACTTAGGATGTCTCTGATACCATTTTTAGTGTTCCTATAACATGCCAAGGATCTATAAGAGTGATTCGTGTGTGAATTAATCAAAGGGAGTTGTGGAATACTCACATTGATCGGCTTTGAATTTCGAAAATTTCCATGGATATGTAGAAGCTCCAAGCTTTGCTTTGTGTTCCAAACTCTATGGATTGGTTTCCCTATCACCTTCTTTGATTCTTTAAGTGCTAGCTCAAGAAAAATTTTGCAACAAAATCTTCCTTTGGGAGGAGGAAGCTCACGACAATACTCAAGGGGAGAGTGAGAGAGTTTTTTATTTTGTTTTGATATTTTGATTTCAAAATCAATTACCAAAAGTCAAGTCTCAAAGTTGGTATATCTTTTTCAAAATAAAGATAAAGTGTGTTGGTTGTTGATTGAGTGTAGAATAAGCAATCCAAGCTTTCACTCAACCATTAACTACTTCCATCACTAGTCAAACTTGTTGATGTAACTCAAGTGGGTCCCACCACTTTTAAATTTCAAATTTAAGTCGAACAACTCAACACGCAACTTTGCTCGGGCCCGGGTTCGTTTAATTCCGAATTAAATGAATTTACCGTTGCGACATAATTAAATATAATTTAATTAAATAATAATGCCTAGCAAAATTATTATGAAAGTCGCTTGTGAATTAATTCTAAATTAATTCGTTTGCCCGAATTAAAATCCAATTTTAATTCCGCTTTGAAATCTAATTTCAATTAATATATCTGATATATTATTTGATCGATTAATTCCAAATTAATCATTCTCTCTCTTCTAATCGAATTTTATCCCAGATAAATTATTGATGTAATTAATCCCAGATTAATTTTCTCTCTCTCAAAATTAATCCCAGATTAATTTCGTTCGAGTCAAATGTCATCGGTGAATCTTTGGGAAGCGACCCTTGAGATCCCTGGATATATTGACAGTAAATCTGGTCGTCAGACTATCCGAACACGTGCGTACCTAGTACCACGTTCTTACCGATTTACAAGACATGGTTGGCTTCTAGCAAAGCACCGTGCCTACCCAATTCTCTAGAAATATTCTTTTAAGGAATACATAATTTTTATCAAGCGTGGTTTACTAAGTATTGCGTATTACGATCCAGTATCGGATGTCATATGTTAGGCCAAGGGCTGGAATTGTGTCTGCTCCATACGAAACATATATCGGATCACTGGCAACTAGTCTCTATAATCGGATAATCATGACCTAGTCATATTATCCTGATGAATGCAGTACTTAAGAGTACTAGTTTCCTATCCTACGTGATCATCATCTTCATATGACTGAAGTGATACTTCCATCTTGACATCACACCCAATACATTACGATTCTCAGTATACCCAGAAGAGGCGTACACAGAACCTGTTAAAGCCCTGGACGATCAAAACCAAAGCGTACTGATTGTCGCAAGTATTAGCGATGCAAGTCTCAGGTTAAGACCAAATACACCTATCCTGATTCAGATTCCCATAGACACATAGTCATACTACCAATGAGATTCTGAGGGGTCTATCCAGAGCGAAGCTGGTCCCGTACCATCGACAAACAGAACCTCCTATTACACTTGCATAAGTATCCAATACTTAAATATATGAGAACTATGTCGTTAAGCTTCCATAACGCGCACAAGTGCAATACTAGCCTATTCCGCATTATCGATGTCCAGTCTCGATAATACTACGACTAGAGATATTTAATTATTAAACCTTTCATGGATTAACATTGTCTCATATATTATTAATCTGGTACTAATCATATGGACTTTTATCATATATATATATATATATAAGTAATCCAATTACAAAATGATAAAAGAGCAATTTCCTATGTCACATAGTTAATTTGTACAAAGAACACCATGTCTTTTACAAATAGTGATGCTATGGGTCATAATTGTCCAACAACCGGAACCGTAAGGTTCCGGTTGGAACCAGTTTGAATTTATATAATAATTTTTTTTTAGATAAGAATTTTATTTGTAATTTAATGTAATTTAATGTAATTTATGTAATGTAAGTGTATTATATAAATTCAAATTCATAATTTTAAATTATATTGATTTATCAATCTCAATTTTTTATTTTCAATAAAAAAAAAAACTTAATGGAACAGGAACCGGAACCAGAACCGAACGGTTCGGTTCCGGTTCCGTGTGGAACCGGAACCTGGCGGTTCAGTTCCGGTTTGGAACCTGACGGTTCGGTTTCGATTCGGAACCGAACCAAACCGCCTGCCGGGTATACACCATACGTTTTCCCCCTTTAGAACTATAAAGATTTTACAACAAATGTCTCCCCTCTCACGCCACGACAATAAAGGAAATTGGATGCCATTTCAACCTAACCAAGGAAGTAAGCTCATCCCTCACTTTGTCTACTTAATTTCGAAATTTTGAAATGAAGTTTCTAATTCCATTTTCGAACCTAGAGAAGAGTTAACATATCATGGATTCATTTGCTTAAATTAGGCATTATTGAGTAACTTTTGATGCTATTGGTTATGATTCAACATGAAATGAGTAAGAAAATTTTATGTTTTATTACAAATAATTCCAACAGCAAAAATCTGTTATATATGATGTTGATTGAATGTATAGAGTGTCAGAAAGATGGATGAATGCTTAGAAATTGAATTGGTATGGTTAAATGTCAAGACTATGTTGCCAAAGATCAACCTTGGCTGCCTTTAAGCTTGCAAATGGTCATATTATGTGTGTAGTTATGTATAAAAAATGGAGGAAAAATTTTCCCTTATGTAGATGAGAAATTCGACCACTTGGATGTAAGGTTATGCCTTGGATAAATAGCAATTTGTGGCTGTTTTGATGGAAATGAATAAGGCATTGGCTATTGGCACATAATCTTGACATATTAGACTTTCTAATGAAGTGATTTAAATAAGTACGTGATGCTAGTTGTCAAATAAGCATGAGTTTGCATGCTTTACAATGAAATAATATTATGCGCATGAATTTGTTTAAGACCAAACCCTAAGAACTAGAGAAATTGAGGACAATGCTCCACTTGGCACGTATGTATAGTCCAATATCTATGGTGGGAATCAGTGCTGGAAAAGTCTCAACGAGAATGTTGTCAATCAATTTCGACCAAAAAGATATAAAGCAAATTAAACAAAAAGGGCTGCAGAATAATTAAAAGTAGTCAATGCTTGGTGTTGGTGTCTTTAGAAGTGGACGGTCAGTCCATTACTATCTAGAATTACAATCAATTAGTATAGAAAAATAATACATTTTTGGAATTAAAGCAAGCAATTTACATTTTACAAGTATGGAAAACACCTTCTCCTCCTTTCTTTATTTTGGTCTAAATATACGCCGATAGAAACATGCTCGAAAATTATAAGATATTTACTAACTTCATTTCAAGAAATCAAACTCATAACTCATTTTATGAAATAAGAATGTTTTGACCAAGTGAACTATCTTTTGTTGAAATGTGAACTATTGAAAACACTATTTCTGAGTTACATTTTGGTGATATTATTTTGATTTATTTTGGTTGTTCTCCTAATCAAGTGAGATGCAAGGAATAATAATTGGTTCAACTAGTCAAATATCTTTGAATAGTACCAACAAATTTTGAAATGCATATGCCCAGGGACTTAACACAAGCCCACTTCATGTTGTGATTCTCTGATCACTGAAAAGTGTTTATGAGGAAAAACCGAATTCTATTATTACAAGAACAGAATTTACAAGCTGTTTAAAATTTACAAAAAAAACATCACTCTCTTTACACTCTCTAAGCTTTCTTGTCTTGAAGCTTAATATTTTAGGATGCTTTGAGCTCTCAAATGAGCTCCCTATTTATAGTAAAATTCTGGCTCAAATTATCAATAAAAGAATAGTTTCTCACCTAAAATTTTTTTGGCCATTTTTTATGGTTGCATCAAACTTTTGAAAATGGTGGCTATGGTGGGTATCAATCTTTGACAATGATAGATAAAGATGGAGGGCAGCTTGGATACTACAATGATACTACACTTCAATTCACTACATTTATGCCTTGATATAAATATTTATGTGTGTGTGTTCTCTCACCAAATACTATTGATCAAAATAATCATTCAAAGAGATCAATTTTTAAATATCCCTCTAAAGGTTTTTTTTTTTTTAAATCGTTGGAAACTCCGCCGCCAAACTACCCATTTCGGGCTTAAACGGAGTAGGTAAAACCTCAGGTTGTCACAGGCTCTTACAAGAAACGTACTCCCTAAATTCGAACTCAGGACCTCAAGGTGAGATCCTAAGCCCTACACCATCAAGTCATGCCCCTTGGGGACCCCTCTAAAGATTCTATACCCACAATCACCAATCAATGCTTAGTGGATGTTAACAAGATGATGAAGGCTTTAGAAATTTAAAGCCTTCCTCATCTCTCACATATTTGTTCATTACTTTCTGCCAATAAATTTGGTGTCACGAGTGAGTGCTAATGGTCAAGGTTTTGAATAATTAATATGTTGTGATGAAACACACACAATAGAGGTGAATTGAGAGAAAACTCTTCTTTATTTTTCACTAAACAAAGAATTACAAAGCTTACAAACCCAAGCTTTACAAAAAACTCTCAAACACTTTACTCTCTATTATACACTCACTTATGAGTTCTGGGATTTTGGGATGCTTAGGAATGAATTTCAGACTCCATTTTATAGTGCCAAAGACGTGTGCTACGGTAGCACACGTCTTGGCAGTTGGCAGCAAGTTGGCATGATGTGCCATCAACTTTCGGCGCCCATCTTCATCAACTTTCGACTGCTGAGCTTGCATACATTCTGCATGCATACTGCTGGTTTCAAAAAATCTCCCCCTCGGTGAAGATTTCCTCAAAATTTGAGCCGGCCATCAATCATCCAAATCCGGATCCTCAAAAAGGATTCATCTCTGGCTGTATCTATATGACTGCCTACGTACCCTGAGTTGGAATCAAGCCAATCGTAGTTCTCTTAATCTCCCTACTCTGACTATATGGAGAGTTTTGTCATTCTGGCTATGGCACGACAGATTTCAAGCTTCTCCTTCGGTAAAACCTTCGTGAACATATCGGCACCGTTATCGTCGGTGTGAATTTTCATGAGTTCTAACAGCTTTGAGCTCATGACGTCCCGTATCCAGTGATACCTCACATCGATATGTTTTGACCTCGAGTGAAATGTGGAATTTTTACCAAGGTAGATAGCACTCTGTCTATCGCAGTACAAAATATACTTCTCCTACTTGAAACCCAATTCTTGAACGAATGTCTTCATCCACAGCAATTCCTTGCAAGCTTCTGTAACTACAATGAATTCTGCCTCTATTGTAGAAAGTGCAACACATATCTGCAACCTTGGCTGCCATGCCATAGCTCATCCTGAGAGAGTAATCAGATACCCCAAAGTAGACTTTCGGGTATCCACATCTCCTGCCAAATCTGAATCGGTGTAGCCCATCAACACTGGCTTGTCGCTGCTTCCAAAACATAATATCATCTTGGATGTGCCTCGAAGATACCGCATAATCTATTTGATAGCATTCCAGTGTTCCTGTCCTGGGTTTGACATAAACCGACTGACTAATCCAACTGCGTGTGCTAAGTCTGGCCTCGTGCACACCATGGCATACATAAGAATTCCCACTGCTGAGGTGTATGGAACCTGTTTTATTTCCTCATTCACTGTCTCAGTAGAGGGACTATGTTATGTACTCAATCTAAAATGGGTAGCAAGAGGAGTGCTAACCGCTTTAGCCTTGTCCATCTGGAATCTCTGAAGTACCTTCTCGATGTACTCCTCATGTGACAAGTATAATCTCCTGGCTTTCCGATCACAACCGATCCTGATGCCAATAATCTATTTAGCTGACCCTAAGTCTTTCATCTCAAAAGACTTACTCAGTTGCTACTTCAAATTATCAATCCTCGATTGATTCCGGCTAACTATCAACATATCATCTACATACAGCAGTAAGATGATAAAGTCATCCTCAGAAAATTTCTGAACGAAGACACAATGGTCTGAAGTGGTATTCTTGTATCTCTGCTCCCCCATAACTGACTCGAACTTCACGTACCACTGTCTCGGTGCCTGTTTCAAACCGTAGAGGCTTTTCATGAGTCTGCACACATAGTCCTTTTTCCCTCTGACTCTGAAGCCTTCTGGTTGCTCCATGTAAATTTCTTCTTCCAGATCTCCGTGAAGAAATACGGTCTTGACATCCATCTACTCAACTTCTAGGTCGAGGCTTGCTGCTAAGCTGAGTACCACTCTGATGGATGACATCTTCACAACTGGAGAGAAGATTTCATCAAAGTCAATGTCTTTCCTCTGATTAATTCCCTTAACAACTAGTCTAGTTTTGTACCGGGGTTGTAAAGTATGCTCATGTTGCTTCACTCTGTACACCCATTTGTTCTTCAAAGCCCTTTTGCCTCTTGGCAATTTCACCAACTCAAAAGTGTGATTGTCATGCAAAGATTTCATCTCATCTTGCATGGCTTCCTCCCATTTTTCTTTGTCTTCTGATTCCACAGCCTCCTGGTAGCTCTCGGGTTCTCCCCCGTCAGTAAGCAGCACATACTCATATGCAGAGTATTTGGTTGAAGGTCGCCTTTCTCTGTCAGACCTTCTCTGTGGAACTGTTGGTGTAGCTTCTAGTACTAGTGGTTGATCATGATCATCATCTTTGGGAGCTTCATCACTTGTACCCTCATGTCTGGGAACCTCATCTTCAACTTGTACTGGCACCGGTGTATGAGGTTCTGGATTCACATCTCTTTATTGCTGGGGCATTGTCTTCAATTCCTTTCTGATATCTTCTATGGTCTGGTCTTCGACGAAGACAACATCTCGGCTTCTGACAATCTTCTTTTCAACAGGATCACACAGTTTGTAGCCGAAATCATCCTGACCATAGCCAATAAAGACACATTTTCGCGTCTTTGCATCAAGCTTGGATCTCTCGTCCTTTGGGATGTGTACAAAAGATTTGCACCCAAAGACATGTAAGTGCTCGTATGACACTTCTTTACCTGTCCGGGCTTGGTTAGGAATATTACCTTTCAGTGCGACTGCTGGGGACATGTTCAAAATATGTACTGCTGTGTTGAATGCCTCCCCCCAGAATGTCTTCGGCAGCTTGGCTTGTGACAGCAAGCTTCTGACCCTTTCGCACAAGGTTCTGTTCATCCTCTCAGCTAGGCCATTCAACTGAGGTGTCTTCGGAGGTGTCGTTTGATGTCTGATTCCTTGCGTCTTGTAGTACTGATCAAACGAACCTCTGTATTCTCCACCGTTGTTTGTTCTGATGCTTCTGAGTTTCTTGCCAGTTTCTATCTCCATCAGGGCGTGAAACTCTTTGAACACTCCCAACACTTGATCTTTTCTCTTCAAGGTTTATGCTCAGATCTTCATTGAATGATCATCAATGAATGTCACAAAATACAGTGACCCACCAAGTGTTCTTGTCTGCATCAGACTGCATACATTTGAATGTATGAGGTTAAGTACCTATGGTTTCTGTTGAGGCGGGGAGCTCTAGAAGGACATTATGTTCTGCTTTTCAGCCATGCAGTGTTCACACTTCCGTAAGTGTGAGTTCTTTAATTCGGGAAGAACATTCCACCTGTGTAGTATCTCCATCCCCGTTTGACTCATGTGACCGAGTTTTTTATGCCACAGCTCGGCTGCCTCATTACTGTTGACTGTATTTATGCTACTATTGGAAATCTTAGCATGCATCAAATATAGAGTTAAGTCTTTCTTACCTCGTGCCACCACTATTGATCCTTTAGTGAGCTTCTAGGTGCCGTCACTAAAGGTGCTGCAGAAACCTTCATCATTCAGCTTGCCTGTTGAGATCAGGTTTACCGGATGTCTGGGATATGCTTGACTCCCTTCAACACTAGCCTTGTCTCGTTGTCTGTTTCAAGGCAGATGTCTCCAATACCGACGGCTTTAGACTGGCCGTCATTCCCCATCCTTATAGCACCGTAGTCCCCTGGTGTGTAAGATGAAAAGAATTCTATGCGAGATGTGGCGTGTATGGATGTGCCATTATCTATCACCCAACTGGTCTCGTGGCTGGCAAGATTCACAATATTTTCTTCATATATAATGAAGAACTGTTTGGAGGAATTGTCGGTGGTAGTAGCAATTCTTTCTTGATTAGAGTCACCATCTTTCCTGGACTGCGCGTTCTTCAACTTGTAGCAATCCATCTTCATATGGCCTTTCTTCTTGCAGTGGAAACATTCTATTTCCCTTGTTCTTGATTTCCCCCGGTTCTTGTCTGATTTACCTGGGTCTCGGCTTTTACTCCTCCCCCTTCTGGTGTTCTTCTCCGTCACTAGAGCTTCTAAGGTTGAGGTTGATGCTGACTCCTGCATTCTCGTCCTCTTTTCTTCCTCGAAGATCCTGGTTTTCGCCATCTCCATAGTGACTTTCCCATCTACGGCTGAATTTATCACCGTATATCTGAACGTTTCCCAAGATTCTTGTAACGTATTAAGAATTATTAATCAATTTACCTCATCTCCGAAGTCTATGCCCAATTCTGACAATTCTTTCATGGTGCCGAGGAAATCGTTGATATGGTCCGCCACAGCTGTACATTCCTGGTATTTCAAACCCATTATCTTCTTGATGTAGTACAGCTTGTTGTTGCCAGTCTTTGCTTAGAAAAGCTCCTCCATCTTTCTCCATAAGACACGTGCATTTGTTTCTTCACTGACATGGTTGACGATACTATTGTCGATCCACTGACGAATAGTACTGCATGTTTTTTGGTGAAGATTAGCCCACTTCTCATCGAACATTCCTTCTGGTTTCTGCTCCAGAAATTCTGATCCATCATAGTCCTTCACATACAGAAGGTCTTTCATCCTTCCTCTCCATGTGAAATAGTTTGTACTGGTTAACAAAATCATTTTTCCGTTGCCCCCATCCATCATAAAAATTCTAAGCAGAATTTCAAAAAAACGGACCTCACCGTTGCGTCCGGAATGGTCGAAAATGGTGGAAATGACACTTCATTTCTCAAAATCGGACACATGGACCAAATTGCAAATTTTAGAAATTACAGGGGTCAAAGTTCAGGGGCTAAAGTGCAATTACGAAAAAGTTCAGGGACTAAAATGTAATTTCCAGAAAGTTCAGGGACCTATCTGAAATTTACCAGATTTTACTGACATAGCAGGTTGCTGACGTGGCAGACACGTGGTGCTGACATGGCGCTAACTGGATGACACGTGGCTGATGACTGGGCTGATTACGTGGCTTGCTGACTGGGCTACTGACTGTGCAGGATTCGCTGACGTGGCGGCTGACTGGGTGCTGACTGGTCGCTGACATGGCGCTAACGTCAGCGTCTTCTTCCTCAAGCAAGCGCGTGAAGAAGGCTATGACCGGCACGTGCGGCTGTTCTGGACCTCCGATCGATCGCCGGAAAATACCACTGTGCTCGTCTCGCCGTGAAAAGTCCAATGGTATGCTCAAAATTAATTTTCGACAAGTTTCGTCGGAACCAACTTTTCGAACCGAATCTCTGTTACCGAGTTTCGGGATCCCACCGTGGAACTTTAGCTCCTGATACCACTTGTTGTGATGAAACACACACAATATAGGTGAATTGAGAGAAAACTCTTCTTTATTTTTCACTAAACAATGAATTACAAAGCTTACAAACCCAAGCTTTACAAAAAAACTCTCAAACACTTTACTCTCTATTATACACTCACATATGAGTTCTAGGATTTTGGGATGCTTAGGAATGAATTTCAGACTCCATTTTATAGTGCCAAAGACGTGTGCTACAGTAGCACATGTCTTGACAATTGGCAGCAAGTTGGCATGATGTGCCATCAACTTTCGGCGCCCATCTTCATCAACTTTCGGCTGTTGAGCTTGCATGCATTTTGCATGCATACTGCTGGTTTCAACATAATATTGTCTAAATTTCTTGCATTGAGAGAGAGAGGGCTTGAGCCAACGATGACTTGCTGGCCTGATTTTGTATATATGTTGTATTTGCTAATGTATCAATTGATAGAAAATGTATTAACTGTGTGTTAATTTATTCTTGCGGGAAGCTCATGCTTGGCGTAAGTTTTCATCCCATTTGTGACTTGTGGACTGATTTTTTGGTCCAAACACTGTATATGGAGTTGCTTGTATTGGGGTAACTGATTGCTTGTCAAACACCACCCATGAGCCGTGGGTGCAAAATTTGATTTTAACAAAAAAAAATAATTACTCATTTTTTTTCAAAAAAAAAAGGATTAAAAAAATATCTCATCAAATTTTTCACTACTTTATAAAACACATTTAATAGTTGCCCTATAACATCCTCAAACCTCATGAGGGCAAACCATGAGTTTAATCATTCGGCCAGTCTCTCATAGACTTGTGATCCTTTAAGATCATGATCTAATAACAGATAGGGTTATGGATTTAATTTGTTAGGCTTGTTGATAAAGTGAATTTGGTGAAAAATGTGTCTGGTTGTGTGGCTAATTTTGAGTGGACTGTCGTGGTAAAACAGGGCAGCTACTTATAGACTTCATTTTTTAATTTACGAAGAATGTTAAATTACATTTTAATAATGAAAAAGAAGTATGATAACATGGCAGTGAATGTTGCAGGTGTGTGGCAGTGAATGGTGCTTGAAAATGTCGAATTTATGATGTTATAATGCATGGCTTTGGTACCAGAATTTATTGGGTGTGTTTGGGCAGTGAATAAACATGACTTAGATGTGATTTTGTGGTGTGGAATTTGGTTAAGGCAGTGAGTAAAATGATGGTTGAGTGACACTTGAATGTGGGAGCAAAAATTATTAAAGCAACTTGTAAAATTATGGTCATTGGGTGCAAATTGAATTGTTATTCATTGGTAGAGTTATTGTCTTGTATTGGATGCTTAACGAGACAATGTTAGATGTGTGCTTGTTTTACAGCTTAAGATTCAGTTGCATGTTTAATGCTGACGATTGGCGTATATGTTTCAAGTTGTAAGTTAAGTATATGTTGTGTGGTTACAATTTAGGTCATGTCGTAAGCTTATAGTTGACGTTACGTATTTCATGTTATTCTCTAAGTTATGATTTCAAGTTCAGTTTGCGTTTTTAGCTTTCATCTCAGGTTATGCACGTCTACGGGTCATGTGTAAAATTTACAGTTAACGTTTTCACTTTCCAATTTCATGTATGTCTTTTATGTTACAACTCATGTATGTTTCTAGTTTATAGCATATGTATATCTCTCAGTATACATTCACGTCAGAATTTCAATATTGTGCTTAGTTTAGTAGATGGTGATATGATTTATGATTATATTATATTAACTTCGAGCCATCAGGGTTTGGGTAAGCTTTAGCCACGAGTTTGGGTGGTTTGGTCTAACGATACATAAGTTTCACATTATGAACCATGCATTAGGTTATGTTTCATGCTATAATTATAGGTCATGTTTACATGATCAAGTCATGTTATCAAGTCCTCAATGTAAATGTATGTGTGCGGTTATAGTTTCGGTTTATGTTGGCATGTCATGTTTTAAATTTCAAGACATGCATATGATTTTCAGTTTATGCCTACGATGTCAGTTTATATTTTTAATTTTCATGGTCACGTTTTCATGTTTATGTCAATAGTTATGTTTTCAGCTCATGTTTTTATGAAATATGTTTACAAGTTCATGATTTCCATGATTTTCAGTTAAATGTTTCAGAAATCTGTTTCTAAGAATAAGAGATAAATATTTTCAAACCACTAGTATCGAGTCATCCCATCAGTTTTAGCGAGCCTGGGATCGCTCATGTTACCTCAGGGAACACTGATCACCCACATGGGCTTTTCATGTTCATACATATTCCCTTACTTAAGCGGTTTCAGGTCATGTAAGTAGGTTTCACGCCTTTAGGTCACGATACTGGTGTGGATTTTCATATTTTAGAACATGCCATGCGTATGTCAGGACGACGGTCTAATCCCGATACCCCGGTACGTATGGCGATGAGGGGGAGACGTCTCAATCTCGATCGTTGGATATTTATTTTCATCTCATGTTTTTTAAGGGCTGTATGGGGTTACTATTTTTGGTGGTTTAGGAGGGCTGTATGGGGCTCTTGTTTTCGGTGGTTTAGGGGGATTTCTTGTGTGAATGAGCTAGGATGTTAATGCCTTGCAGAATTTTGTGGTTTGTATGAATGTGCTAGCCCATTGGATGTGTGGTGGAGGCTCATTTTTATAGGCAAAGGCTAGGATTAAATCTTGTTCAAAAAGAAATAAATCAATTAGTGTTTTACAAGGAAGGTCTAATATTTGATTGGGGGACATGTCTTGGCTAGATTAGGAATATGATATATTTAATTTATTTTGTTTAGGCATGAGATTATTTTAATTTGGTATATGATTTTTAGATTTTATTTAATTCCCCATGTGTTAAATATGCATTTTATTAATTTGGATATGTTTTATGGGCTTTGGTGGGCTAATTGGGCTTGGGTGTGAGGCTAGCAGCAAAACCAGAAATACCGACACCGTTCGAACGCCAATTCGAACGCTACACGAACGCCCGCAATCTGCTTGACGTTCGAACGTGGTCACGAACGCAGCATGAATGAAAACAGTGAACTTGTGAAATGAATCTGATGACATACTTATTCTGAATTTCCCCTTCCGACGTCCGTTTCCCGCGACTTCCGTGACATAAAAGGTAGTGTCTCCAAATGAGACTCATCATAGGGACTTACATGCAAAAATGCAGTGCCTACAGTCTCCCCCACTTTGATGGGACTTGTGCAGTGTGTGACAATGACAATCCTATCAAAGTTATGCATGCATTTTTACTTACCTGGCTCGCCACCTGTTGCTTAACTTACTTGTTTTCCTATCAGAGTCACGATATGTTTTCCTATCAGAGTCACGATAAGACAATCCTATCAGAGTCACGATATGTTTTCCGTTGTTAGTTATTACGCTTCAGTTTTAATTATGTCACAGGTTTGGAATGCAGTCAAAAGCAATTGTTGCATATGTTTCAGAATTAAGGTTTGACGTAAAAATTTACCAGTTGTATAGGTATTTCTAATATACTTCCAGGTTCATTTACATTATGATTTTAGAACTTACTTACTAAGTCTTTCATACGACTTATTTATCTCAGTTTTAATTTGTGCAGGCAATTCACTCACGTTGTGAAGGACGAGCTTAGGTATGGTGGATATCAGTTGTTGCAGTCATTAGAGAAGAGTGTCATGGCTCATACATAAAGTTTATGTATTAATTTAAGCGATTAAAATTTAATAGTTTCGTAATCTAAGTTATAGTTATTTATGGTGAAAGCCATGTGTATTGATTTATAAATATAGAAAATGTAATTCAGATATAAGTTGATAGCATGCATGTACAATATAATTCAAGTTATGAGTAATATGCACAGAGATGTCTAAATGTATTGCATGTTTTATGTAAGTTCAGATTGGATTTTTCGGCCTGAGGTCGTTTTGCATGTTGAATTGAGTTGTAATTTATGAATTGCATAAGCAGATTCCCATATAGTGTCGCACATTGATCCAGATTGCGTGGTATTTAGGATATATCATGCCGAAAGTTTTAGTAAATCTGTCGGTTTAGTTATGTCAAGTATGTTTAGTCACGCATGCAAGTTATAGGAATTCAGAATGATGATAAATATATGGGTAATTAGTTTGGAATATTTATAGTTTATCTCACGCCGTGTATATGCATGTCACGAGGCTCAGTGATATGGCAACATTGTCGGTCGCTTCCTGGGTAACTAGCTCGTGACACGTGTATATTCAAATTAGAAGCATTGATAACCATGGAGACAGAAGATGTAGAATCGTTTAACTAAAGGAAGTAGGTTAAGGCTGTATCTATTCCACCTAAAGACTTTGATACAAAGCATCCCAAGGTGCACATTCCAACATCTGCCTAGGGAAAAATCAAATGGTGGACTCCTTGGCCACTCTAGCTTCAACATAGGAGAATCTGGAAAAACTAACCATGAGACCATTTGTGGGACACAGAAACTGGGCGACGCATTTCGTTCCAAGGCTCGCGGCCCGGTTGGGAGTACGGAGTATCCCACGGGGGACTAAATCGGAGAATGAAGGAGTCGCCACCCGGTGTGAACCGGGAAAATGATTTAAGGCCGCACTCACCCCTCGCAAGGGAAGACCTCAAACCGTTGGGTTCGGAATGGTCCCTTACTTATGCCACTTGTAATAAAATGATTTGTGCAATATTTTAACCAAGCCTAAGCAACATTTATTTCCAAGAGTATTCTACTTTTAAGTTCACATGCATGAAAGTAATCATCATAACGGCGAACATACAATAGCACACGACAATCTCATGAACATACTTCGATCATATAATGCGGAAAACAAAGAACAACCTAAACATAATGCAAATTCCAAACGCAAAATAAATGACTAATCATGCTTGAAAATGAACAACTAAATAGGCTAAATCATGCTTGAATACCATCTCATGAACACATCAAATAGATAAATGCAGGGATACAAATAGTATGATTGATTACATGATACAAGAGAAATCACCTTAGAAACAATTATGCATGGCATGTGATGAAAAAGACTCAGTTTAGTGTATGCGCGTTCGTGTAGCGTTTGAAACCGCGTTCGAATGGTAAACAGAAGGTTCGCGTTCATATAGCGTTTGAGAACACGTTCGAACGGGACAAGACCTGATGAAACAAAACACATTCGCGTTCGAGTAGCGTTCGTAAACGTGTTCGAACGGTAAGCAGAAGGTTCACGTTCGTATAGTGTTTGAGAACGCGTTCGAACGGGACCAGACCTGATGTATGATAAAATAAAGGAAATAAGTTCACGTTCGAGTAGCCTTAGTAAACTTGTTCGAACGGTAAACAGAAGGTTCGCGTTCGTATAGCGTTTGAGAACGCATTCGAACGGGACTGGACCTGATGAAACAAAACGCATTCGCGTTCGAGTAGCATTCGTAAACACGTTCGAACGGAAAACATAAGGTTCACGTTCATATAGCGTTTGAGAACGCGTTCGAACGGGACCAGACCTGATGCATGATAGACGACGCAACACATATATAGATAAGCAAATCCACAATGTAGGACCCCGTGTGCCCGATTGAACTCATTCCCATTCAATCAAGCAAACCTCGTCCGGTGCGGTAAAACATCGTGGTAAAGGTAGCCTTTAGGCGTTTTCCCTCGAATTAAGGACCTTTAATCCACCCTAGTTAGCCCATGCGCATTAGAATGCAATACATGCATAAATAGAACAATGATATGCATAAAGTCAATGACACAACAAAATCGCGACAAAACATCGTGGTAAGGTAGCCTTCAGGCATTTTCCCTCGAATAGAGGACCTTTAATCCACCCTAGTTAGCCCATGCGCGTTACATCACAATGCATAGAAAGTAAAGACAATGATATAGGACTTCGTATGCTCGGTTGAACATATCTAACATCCAACCAAACATACTTTGTCCGGCGCGGCAAAGTATTGGCGTAAAGGTAGCCTTTTGGCCTTTTCTTCCATCAAATGGAAAACCTTTAGACCAATATACTAATCCCATGCGCATCACATCATCAACACACAAACAAACAACATACGGAAAGTAAAATGGCGAAATATAAGATGCGGATAATAAACAATCAAGATAAAATAAAGGGAGATATGTGCCATTTGCTCAAGTGGTACGTGGAGTTGTATCCCAAGTACAGACCGCACTACCGTCAATTCGGATTCGGCTACGGAATTTACGTCTGGGTTTCCATCCTATATACCACAAGAGACGACACATTTTCCCTTTCATTCAAAGGCCACAACATGCATCCACAAACGACTCTCATGCTAATAAAACAATTAAAGACGAATGACAATAAATAGGAAAAGTGCCCTCAGGTCTAACCTTTTATGTCGACTCTCGGACGTACGGTACACGATCGTCGGATGAGTTAATGATCTGCAACCCCTCCGGTTCACTGGTTCCCTGCTCTCGTTCGTTGTCTCACTATTTTGAGTCGTCGTTCTCCTTATTTTGCTGTTGTTTTTACTATGTTTTGCTGCTCTTTCGGTGATGTTTTCTGGTCACTGTTTCAGGTATTTTAAGTCACTATTTTGGGGTATTTGGGCTGCTATTTTGGTGATGTTAAGGGCTGTTGTTTTGGTGATGTTAAGGGCTGCTGTTTTGGTGGTGTTAAGGGCTGCTGTTTTGGTGGTGTTAAGGGCTGTATGGGGTTACTATTTTTGGTGGTTTATGAGGGCTGTATGGGGCTCTTGTTTTCGGTGGTTTAGGGGGATTTCTTGTGTGAATGAGCTAGGATGTTAATGCCTTGCAGAATTTTGTGGTTTGTATGAATGTGCTAGCCCATTGGATGTGTGGTGGAGGCTCCTTTTTATAGGCAAAGGCTAGGATTAAATCTTGTTCAAAAAGAAATAAATCAATTAGTGTTTTACAAGGAAGGTCTAATATTTGATTGGGGGACATGTTTTGGCTAGATTAGGAATATGATATATTTAATTTATTTTGTTTAGGCATGAGATTATTTTAATTTGGTATATGATTTTTAGATTTTATTTAATTCCCCATATGTTAAATATGCATTTTATTAATTTGGATATGTTTTATGGGCTTTGGTGGGCTAATTGGGCTTGGGTGTGAGGCTAGCAGCAAAACCAGAAATACCGACACCGTTCGAACGCCAATTCGAACGCTACACGAACGCCCGCAATCTGCTTGACGTTCGAACGTGGTCACGAACGCAGCACGAACGAAAACAGTGAACTTGTGAAATGAATCTGATGACATACTTATTCTGAATTTCCCCTTCCGACGTCCGTTTCCCGCAACTTCCGTGACATAAAAGGTAGTGTCTCCAAATGAGACTCATCATAGGGACTTACATGCAAAAATGCAGTGCCTACAGTCTCCCCCACTTTGATGGGACTTGTGCAGTGTGTGACAATGACAATCCTATCAAAGTTATGCATGCATTTTTACTTACCTGGCTCGCCAGCTGTTGCTTAACTTACTTGTTTTCCTGAGATGCTTTGAACTTTGGGCTTTGTTCCCGAACTGCGTTGAGAGAGAGCTTTATTCCCCTGGGCTTTATTCCCGAGCTATTTTGAAAGTGGGCTTTATTCCTCTAGGCTTTGTCCCGAACTGTGTAGAGATATGGCTTTATTCCCCTGGGCCTTGTTCCCGAACTGCTTTGAGATATAGCTTTATTCCCATGGGCCTTGTTCCCGAACTACTTCGAAAGTGGGCTTTATTCCTCTAGGCTTTATTCCCGAGTTGTGTTAAGATAGATCTTTATTCCTCTGGGCCTTGTTCCCGAACTGCTTTGAAAGTGGGCTTTATTCCCTTGGGCCTTTTTCCCGAACTGTACTAAATGTGGGCTTTATTCCTTGACTGTATTGATTGTGGGCTTTGCTCCCGAACTGTACTGGTTGAAGGCATTATTCCTCAGGCCTTGTTCCCGAATTATGTTGACTGTGGGCCTTATTCCCGAACTGTGTTGAATGTGGGCTTTATTCCCGAATTGTATTGAATGTGGGCTTTATTCCCCTGGGCTTTGCTCCCGAACTGTGTCAAGATAGGGCTTTATTCCCCTAGGCTTTATTCTCAAACTGTTTTGAAAGTGGGCTTTATTCTTCCTAGGCCTTGTTCCCGAACTGTACTGAATGTTGGCTTTATTCCCGAGCTATGTTGATGTGGGCCTCGACCCTGAGACGCATCCCAAAACTGCTGCTGATGTGGGCCTCGACCCTGGGACTCATCCCCAAATTGATATTGATATGGGCCTCGCCCCCAAACTGATGCAGATGTGGGCCTCGACCCTAGGACTCATCCCCAAACTGATACTGATATGGGCCTCAACCCTGGGTCTCGTCCCCAAACTGATACTGATATGGGCCACGCCCCCAAACTGATACAGATGTGGGCCTCGCCCCCAAGCTGATACTGATGTGGGCCTCGTCCTCAAGTTGATACTGATGTGGGCCTCGGTCCTGAACTGGTACTGATGTGGGCCTCGTCCCCAAGCTGCTGATAATGACGTGGGCCTCGCCCCCAGATTGCCATACCCGGCAGGACTGATACTGAAACTAATGTGGGCCTCGACCCCCAGAGTGTCATACCCTGCAAGACTGATGTTGATGCTAATGTGGGCCTCGCCCCTAGAGTGCCATACCCAAAACTCAAACTCAAATGGGCCTCAACCCTAGGATTATTACCCGAATCCGATACTGTGCTTTTCACCGTTTCTGATTAGCTTGTTCTTTTCCGCTTTCTCTTTTCTTCTTCAAAATCTGTGAACACAAAACAAAACAAACACAAAAGGATGCAAAATGTGTTATGTGTATGCATGCATGAATTTTTTTATCCCGTCGGGTTAGGTCTTCTACCAATTCTCTTAGTGACTGCTCAGTCTTCTTTTCCTCAGGCAAGCCACTGCTTCAATCTGTCCACGTTGATCGGCTCGGTGAACTAATTCCATTCCAAGTCTGATATTTTCACTGCCCCCATTTCCCAATTTCTGAATGGCTATCTTATCTTTTCTGCTTGCTTATTCCGAGGATTCCCCGTGTTCTAAACATCACTGAATTTCATAGTACCAAGGTTGAATGTTTTTCTCAAATATACTCATATTGCAGAAGAGATTCAGCGAAATGAACGTCTTTATTATCATTTAAGAAAATGGTTCGAACATGTAGGCTAAATCAATGTCTATATTAAAAATGCAGGTTCAAATAAACTAGGAGGAATAACTTCATCATTCGTAACATTGCCTTCTTCCTTGGCCTATGGTTCTTCACTATTATCCTTTATCTCAATGCAAGAAGCCTGGGTGGTTGAGTGGCTTTATGGTTAAGGGTTTATGTGTGTGTTGGGTTGTTCTCTTTCTGGATTGGGTATTTTATGGGAGTCAATGAGGTTTTGGACCTCATGCCTAAGGCGGGTGCAGTTGTCAGTGTTATGGCCTTTTTCTTGATGGAAATAACAATACTGGTTTAGGTTGAGGTACGATGGCACAGGGTTCGGAAATGGCCTAGGTTCCAAAGGTTTTAGAAATCCTTGCATCTTCAACTTTTCAAATATATTAGACAAAGGTCTACCAAGATTGGAGAATCGCTTGTTCTTGACAGTAGCGACCTCGGCAGTAGCGGGCTTGGTCTCAGAAGGCCCCCCAAAAGTTCTTCTATTCTGGCCATAAAACTTTCTGTTTTCAGCCTCTTCTTCTTCAATATCCATAACAGTCTCTCTCAACTGTCGGAAATCAGTAATCATGGAGGTCATCCTCCTCAGCTTACCATAAATAGAGGGCTTGTTGCCCTTGATAATCATCTTAATTTGGTCTTTCTCTGAAGGCCGAGTCTGCATTTTCAAAAGCTGGCTTCTCCAGCGATCCGCATACTCTTTGAAACTTTCCTCCAGTTTCTGCTTGGTATTCTCCAAGTCACGAAGTGATAAGTCAATCTCTAAATCTGTGACATACTGTTTTAGAAAAGCATCTGCCAGTTCCTTCCAGTCTTCCTTAACCTTTCTTTCAAGGTTATGATACCATGCTACCGGCGTCCCTTCAAGTGACTTCCCAAATATTTTCTGCACTTGACGCTGTGACAAGCCCACTGAACTCATAACTGAAACGTACTGACGGAGATGGACCCTCGGATCCCCATTCCCTTTGAACTTGGCCATATCCGGCATCTTGAACTGAGCTGGCAACTGTTCTTCGAAGGTCATTGCCTCATAATCCAACAACTCTTCATGTTTACCACTCATTTTGCGGGTAACTGTTTCAATATGATCCCGAAGCTTCTGAAATTCTGCCGAATACCCAATCATTCTGCTTGTTGCATACTCTGCCATGTCGTCATCAAAAGCAGAGATGTCATCCCCCAACCTGTTCGGAGGCTCCTCATGCCTCACATTCTCAGAACTCCCCCCAGCACGGGATACAGCCATACCAGCCACAGCAGTAGTCAAGGCTTGCAACTGTTCAGTAATTTTGGCGAGACCGTTTCCAACTGATCTATCTGGGATACCTCATTATCGGATGTACTCATATCTGTTACCGGTCTTTTAGTGAGTCTTCCTTCTTTCCTAACCCAACAGGAATCTATTATGTCTTTTATAGACATAGAGGGTGTTAACAGGATATATGTATGCATGAGATGAATGTGATACAAGGAATATATCAATTCATTAAAATTTTCACACAAATGGGCCAATCATCATTATAGAAGCTTTTGGGCTAACTATCATATTAGTGAACTCGTCCCAGTTTAAATGGCCCAACAAGTTCACATCTTATGGCAAGAAGTCCAACCGTATCCAAATGATAATATTCCTAAACACAAGCATATAATAGCCCATTGGCGTTTTAGAAGCTTTTGGCCCAATCATCATAAGATACGTTCTTGTCCCAGTTTAAATGGCCCAACAAGACCATACCTCATGACAAAAGGTCCGAATGGATCCAAACGATAATGTTCCCAAACACAAGCATACAGAAATAATTTCTACAGGGTGGCCCAACAACATTTCAGAAGCTTTTGGCCCAATTGTCATAGGATACGAACCCGTCCCGGTTTAAATGGCCCAACAAGTTCGCATTTCTGACAAGAAGTCCAACTGCATCCAAATGAGGATGGTCCACAAGCACAAGGAAATAGTTGCTATAGGCCATACAACCCCGGTCTACGTGTGGGTTTGCGAGAGTGTAGACAAAGACTCTCGCTGGCGAAGGATTTCCCACAACTAGGTCTCCCCACTCAAGGGTTCGAGCGACCAAGTGAGCGCACCTTTTTTATACCTTACAGTACGTGCCAACGAGTTATGATGTGTAACTGACTGTCAGATGGGTTTCCAGTTATAGATTCCCCAGAGGGAGGGTGGAGCGAGGCTCTCTTAAGTACCCAAGCCTCTTAGGCTCTTATCGCTTGGTGACAGGAATAAACAACGAGTCCTCCAAATTAGTCCATCACAATAGGCTACGAGTAAATGATTATCTAGGTGCCTTCACAGCTTCTCCTTATAGAAAGGTAGTGAATGAAGGAAGACACCAAACCATTACCCAGCGTTAAAAGTGCCTTTGATTAAAACCCTTTTAACCAACAGTAGACACAGTTAATTAAAGCACGAATCATAATATTACAAGACATTATTTCGGGGCCAATTCTCTATCCCCATTGGAGTCGCCAGACTGTGGGACACAGAAACTGGGCGACACATGCCGTTCCGAGGCTCGCGGCCCGGTTGGGAGTACGGAGTAGCCCGCGGGGGACTAAACCGGAGAATAAAGGAGTCGCCACCCGGTGTGAACCGGGAAAATTATTTAAGGCCGCACTCACCCCTCGCAAGGGAAGACCTCAAACCGTTGGGTTCGAGAATGGTCCCTTACTTATGCCACTTGTAATAAAATGATTTGTACAATAATTTAACCAAGCCTAGGTAACATTTATTTCCAAGAGTATTCTACTTTTAAGTTCACATGCATGAAAGTAATCATCATAACGGTGAACATACAATAGCATACGGAAATCTCATGAACATACTTCGATCATATAATGCGGAAAACAAAGAACAACCTAAACATAATGAAAATTCCAAACGCAAAATAAATGACTAATCATGCTTGAAAATGAACAACTAAATAGGCTAAATCATGCTTGAATACCATCTCATGAACACATCAAATAGATAAATGCAGGGATACAAATAGTATGATTGATTACATGATACAAGAGAAATCACCTAAGAAACAATTATGCATGGCATGTGATGAAAAGGACTCAGTTCAGTGTATGCGCGTTCGTGTAGCGTTTACAAACGCGTTCGAATGGTAAATAAAAGGTTCGCGTTCGTATAGCGTTTGAGAATGCGTTTGAACGGGACAGGACTTGATGAAACAAAACACATTCGCGTTCGACTAGCGTTCGTAAACGCGTTCAAACGGTAAACAGAAGGTTCACATTCGTACAACGTTTGTGAACGTGTTTGAACGGGACCAGACCTGATGTATGATAAAATAAAGGAAATATGTGCGCGTTCGAGTAGCATTAGTAAACGAGTTCGAACGGTAAACAGAAGGTTCGCGTTCGTATAGCGTTTGAGAATGCGTTCGAACGGGACTGGACCTGATGAAACAAAATGCATTCGCGTTCGAGTAGCGTTCGTAAACACGTTCGAACGGTAAACAGAAGGTTCACGTTCGTATAGCGTTTGAGAACGCATTCGAACGGGACCAGACCTGATGCATGATAGACGACGCAACACATACATAGATAAGCAAATCCACAATGTAGGACCCCGTGTGCCCGATTGAACTCATTCCCATTCAATCAAGCATACCTCGTCCGGTGCGGCAAAATATCGTGGTAAAGGTAGCCTATAGGCGTTTCCCTCGAATTGAGGACCTTTAATCCACCCTAGTTAGCCCATGCGCATTAGAATGCAATACATGCGTAAATAGAACAATGATATGCATAAAGTCAATGACACAACAAAAAGCGCGGCAAAACATCGTGGTAAGGTAGCCTTCAGGCATTTTCCCTCGAATAGAGGACCTTTAATCCACCCTAGTTAGCCCATGCGCGTTACATCACAATGCATAGAAAGTAAAGACAACGATATAGGACTTCGTATGCTCGGTTGAACATATCTCACATCCAACCAAACATACTTTGTCCGGCGCGGCAAAGTATTGGCGTAAAGGTAGCCTTTTGGCCATTTCTTCCATCAAATGGAAAACCTTTAGACCAATATACTAAGCCCATGCGCATCACATCATCAACACACAAACAAACAATATACGGAAAGTAAAATGGCGAAATATAAGATGCGGATAATAAACAATCAAGATAAAATAAAGGAAGATATGTGTCGTTTACTCAAGTGGTACGTGTAGTTGTATCCCAAGTACAGACTGCACTACCGTCCATTCGGATTCAGCTAAGGAATTTACGTCTGGGTTTCCATCATATATACCACAATAGACGACACATTTTCCCTTTCATTCAAACAACATGCATCCACAAACGACTCTCATGCGAATAAAACAATTAAAAGACGAATGACAATAAATAGGAAAAGTGCCCACAGGTCTAACCTTTTATGTCGACTCTCGGACGTACGGTACACGATCGTCGGAAGGGTTAACGCTCTGCAACTCCTCCGGTTCACTGGTTCACTGCTCTCGTTCGTTGTCTCACTATTTTGAGTCGTCGTTCTCCCTCTTTTGCTACTATTTTTACTGTGTTTCCCTGCTCTTTCGGTGATGTTTTGTGGTCACTGTTTTAGGTATTGTAGGCCACTGTTTTGGGGTATTTAGGCTGCTGTTTTGGTGATATTAAGGGTTGCTATTTTGGTGATGTTAAGTGCTGCTGTTTTGGTGGTGTTAAATGCTGCTATTTTGGTGGTGTTAAGGGCTGTATGGGGTTACTATTTTCGGTGGTTTAGGAGGGCTGTATGGGGCTCTTGTTTTCTGGAGTTTAGGGGGATTTCTTGTGTGAATGAGCTAGGGTGTTAATACCTTGCAGACTTTTGTGGTTTGTATGAATGTGCTAGCCCATTGGAGGCTTCTTTTAATAGGCAAAGGCTAGGCTTAAATCTTGTTCAAAAATGAATAAATCAATTAGTGTTTTACAAGGAAGGTCTAATATTTGATTGGGGGACATGTCTTGGCTAGATTAGGAATATGATATATTTAATTTGTTTTGTTTAGGCATGAGATTATTTTAATTTCGTATATGATTTTTACATTTTATTTAATTCCCCATGTGTTAAATATGCATTTTATTAATTTGGATATGTTTTATGGGCTTTGGTGGGCTAATTGGGCTTGGGTGTGAGGCTAGCAGCAAAACCAGAAATACTGACACCGTTCGAACGCCGATTCGAACGCTACACGAACGCCCGTAATCTGCTTGACGTTCAAACGTGGTCACGAACGCAGCACGAACTAAAACAGTGAACTTGTGAAATGAATCTGATAACATACTTATTCTGAATTTCCCCTTCCGACGTCCTTTTCCCACGACTTCTATGACATAAATGGTAGTGTCTCCAAATGAGACTCATCATAGGGACTTACATGCAAAATGCAGTGGCTACACCATTGGTATTAACTATGGCCAATAAGCCCATCTATGAATCGGTAAGGGGTGAGATTGATAGCCATAGTACTATGACATCCAAAGCTTCTTAGATCATGGAGAATTTTCGGAGGGAGCTGATAGAAAAGACATGTTATCCATCTAGAAGTTAGCTTCTAAATTCATGAGCCTTAAGGCAGATCTGTATAAGCGACAGTCTAATGGAGCACAATTGAAATGCCTAAAAGATGAGGAAGCCAAGAAGGTGATAGAAGAAGTCCACACATGAGTGTGCGGGCTACACATGAGTGGGCTTAATTTATCAAGAAAAATCATGAGATAATGGTTTTATTGCCTAACCATGGGGACAGGTTGTGAGGATTTGGGAAAATGTTGTTATAATTGTCAAACCCACGGAATCATAAACCATATACCGCCAATAGAGCTACATGGGTCATCGGAACCTTGGCCATTCTCAGCGTGGAGTATCAATGTGATCTGTGAAATCAAACTGCAAGCATATAATGGACACTGGTTAATAGTAGTAGTTGTGGACTACTTCTCTAAATGGGTAGAGGTCGAGTCATAGAGGCCGAGTCATTCCGCAATGTCAAAGCCAAATAAGATTATAACTCGAAATATCATCTGTCAATATGGGATGCCGCACCATGTGGTGACATATAATAAAGTACAATTCCAAAGAGAACTAAGACCATGTTACAGAAGTATGGGATTGGGTGCTACAAGTCTTAGCCATATAGACCACAAGGAAATGAGGTAGTAGAAGTCGACAAAAAGACTCTAGAGAGGATCCTGGCTAAGATGAAAGAAACATATAAAGATTGGGCAGATAAGATACCATTGGCATTATGGGGGTATAAAACTTCGGTCAGAACACAACAAGAGCCACACCCTATTCTTTGGTTTATGTGATGGAGGTGGTGCTACCAATAGAGATTGAAGTGTAGTCAATGTGGGTTATCATAAAGGCAGACTTGTCTGAACAAAAATGTGACGAGAAAAGATTCGAACAATTGGCTCTGTTGGATGAAAAAAGGATGAGGGCTTTGTATCACACCTAATTGTACCAGAAATAAGTAGCTCGGGCTTTCAACAAAAAGGTCAAACCTAGAAAGATTACAGAATAGAACTTGGTGATGAAACAGTCAAGACCATTGGTAATGGACCTTAAAGGAAAGTTAAGGCCTAATTGGGAAGGGCCCTATTTAATTAAGAGGATCTTGAAGAATGAGGCAGCGTGATTGTCTCATTTGGAGGGAAACAACTTCACGAAACCCTCAATCTAGACAGACTAAAGAAATACTTTATATAACAAAAAAAAAAAAAAAACAAAAGTTCGTTAGGTCAAAAATCTGCAAAGGACGGCCTAAGTAAAATGAAGAGCATCCCGCTAAGTCAAAAATGGTTTAGGCAAAAATTAGGAATAAGTGAGCGAAAAATAGTTAGAAGGAAACCCGAATGGGCCAACCAATGAGAAATACACATCCATAAAATCTCAGTGCAAGATATTTGTTGCAATCATTCCTTCCATGCATCGTAAGATAGATTCTTCTTCACCATAGCTGAAGCTAAATGATGTTGTGGTCCGTATGAGGTAAAGATGGAGGACGGCGAAGGAGTGATGAGCTTCAATTTATCTTGCAGCCACACCTAAAAAAATAGGTGTGTTAGCTCACTGAGTCGAAAAACTGAAAGGGCGACCCACGAAAAAATAGAATGGCTCACTAGGTTGAAAATCTCCAATGACAACCTAGGTAAAATTTAGGGTATACCTACAAGAGTAAATGACTTCCTAGGAACCGATTGGTGGAATTACGTCTGATCTCGTCCAGACTATGAAATGCCCAGATAAGATGACAGATGAGGGGTCATAATCGCATCTGATACCCTGGATAATGTGAAACAACTAGTAATCGCCTCTCCCACTATCCCGACACACCAAGAGATATCGAGCCAGGATGCAAAACATGACCACCTCTTCTAGTGATGAGATCATACTTCCCTGTTCGGAGCAACGTCCAATAATGCCTTTAGTTCGATGGATGGGGTGTAGGTTATCACTCTTTCCATCTCAGCATGGGTGAAAAGAAAGTCTTCAGAGGCGTCCAATGGGTAATGAATTTTGAAAAATGGTACGGCCAAAGGAGATAAAAGATAGAACCGTAGGCCCAAAATAACAGCAAGTTCCTCAAAAAATGGGCATAACTCGTGGCCATGCAAACGGTAGACATGATTTTTAGTAACCCAGAATGTTGAGGATACCTTCAGAAAAACATAGTCTATCTTGACTCGGTGGAGGTACAAAAGTGCAAAGAGCAAATCCAAATCTGAGGGCAACCAATCAGGAACCCTACGGATAAAAGACACAATATGGTCTTGCAGGGTGCGAGTCATGGAGGTAGATGGATGTGTTGTGCAGTAATCGGATATTTAAATGTTCGGCCGGATATGATAGATGTTCTGTCGAATGATCGCTAAATTGACAGATGTTATCAGTAGCTAGACAATTTGAACGGTAACATTAGGGGAAGCAGGAAACTTCAGAAGCACATAAAAAATGGGTATTTAGCGGTCAAAACGGAGAAAAGATGAGCCTATATATAGAGTTTGGAAGGATACCACATAAGGATAGGATTCCTAACCTCAGAAAGGTGTGAAATACTTGTCCATGGTCGTTTTGAATCTTTGAAGGAAAGTCTTGGCCCATTCATTCGGTAATTGCCTCAAGTTGGAAAAATCGCCCAAGGTAACTTCTGAGACAATCTTGTAAAACTGAGCATGAAAGAGTTGCTCCATTTGGTACCAGTTTTCCACCGATTTTGGTAATAAATTGATAAACCAAGAAAAACTCATTCATAATTAAGAACTATGAAACAACTTTAACTTGTAAAAATCATCACCTTACCATATTAGAGAGTGAACCTTCATATGTGTTCAACGGTGGAAATGCCTCATGATCTTATGAACAAGGAAAATTCAGGTATTTTATAGTTCCCCGGCCACGGATAAGCCATATCAATCCAATCGGGATATGACATTTTATATCTAGACCGTATCAGCCTCACCCCGAAATCGAATTTGTTTTGGAGAATCTCAGCCATTTGTCTCTTAACATAACATTGCCATCAAATGGCACTCCAGTTGGTAGTTAGGGCCCATAAATGAGCATGCCATTATATTGACCCTGCCCATGTAGGCCTTAGGGCACTACTCCTTCATGTTGGACCACATTAACTAGCGGACTCCTACCATTTGGCCCTCAAATTTGGCCATTATCCACATGTGGGGTCCATCAATGGGGTGCCCCTACGATAGGTGCCCCTTATGACGGAAGGACATTACTTGGTCCAGCATTTTGCCCCTCAACTAGGGATCACATATTTGGCTAATCATGATTTTGGTCATTGTTACCCCTCATAGGTAACACGCTGGGTGGCACAATACCTCCTTGGAGAGAGACCTCCATACCTATGCACCTGGTCATTAGGTCATTAACGCACTCATATGTTTTAGGCATGTTTCCATGATGCACGGTGCTAGTGAAAATGAATTTATCCATATTATGATTATTCTGAAGTCTAACTAGTTCAACCATATCATGAGTGAAATCACCAAACAAAGACCGAATCACATTAGGATTCAACTCCCTCATGGTCTCATAGCGACTTCCTTATGCCAAGCCCTCAAAATGTTCCACTACAGCAGTAACACAGTTTTGGTTTGTTTGCTTTAATCTCGGATCCTCTGCACTTGATCCAGTTTGAGTATTTTTTTCAGAGGCATCTTAATTCCCTTTCACCAATTCTCCCATTGTGGTCTCCAAATATTATTGAACAGCAAAAAGAGATGTGTAAGGTTCAAACCTCTTAGAATAAAGTCTAAAAAATGAGTGACTGGTTTTAATGAGGGATGCCTCCAAGAGGTGAAAGCACACAATCCTAATCAATTAATCTAAATAAATAAAAATTACATTGCTCATAGGAGTCTTTTATTTGTTTTTTATCCTCTTACTCTAGATTTGACTTTGGGCTTATATAGTGGCACAAATAACTGTCTGGCAACTGCTCGAGCGGTTGAATCTCATGTTTTGCAACCCCTTCCTTCTTCTTCTGCCAGCTGTGACAATTGCTCATGTCGCTGTTGGGAAGCGGCCGCGAGTGCGCAGCGGAAAATTAAAAAATTATGATGCCGCTATCCATTTTCCCAAGACCCATTTGTTTTTATTATTCTACAAGCCTAGGCATGTTACTATATATTCTAAGCATAAAAACTCATAAAACATGCAAAGAATATAAACCTAAACATGTTAACTATCATAAGAACTCTAACTAAAATAAAGAAAGAAAAAGACTTACTTGAACCAAAGACTCCTCCAGTCCTCCCTCCAATCTACAAGCTTTTCTCGAACTCAGCAAGCTCTTCCACGTTCCAAAAAGCCACCTAAGTGTGTGGCCTCCAAATGTGCACACACCAAAGCCAAAACTCAACGGCAAGACTACGCCTTGAGTGCACGGTGTTGGGTTTTCTAGGTCAAACCAAGATCAAATGAAGCAATGAAACATGTGAATAAAACAAAGTAAGAATGCGGAAAATACTCATTTTGATCAGATTTTGGATGCATTGAACACAAAAAATCTGCTCCTTGAAGAATTCGGCCAAGCCCCTTTGAAGTAGATCTACAAGCTCCAAGCTTTGAGTGTTGATTCCAAGCTCAAGGATTGGTTTCCCTATCACCTTTGAATGACTCCTTGTGTGTAATAGCACTTGAAAAATTGCAACAATTTTTCTTCATCTTCTTAGCAAGATTCGGCCAAGCCAAATAGGAGAGAAAAAATGGCACAATGCCGTGAGAGATGAGAGAGAAGAGAGATGAGTGAATGACTTACATTTTATTTCCAAAAATTCAAATAAAAGATATACCAAAGTTGGTATAAAGTCAATCACTTTTCAACTTGTGTGTAAAACAAGTTACCATGATTCCATTCACTAACTTCCATCACTAAAAAGGTGAATGAATGACTAGTGATGTGACATGTGATATGACATGTGACATGTGGGCCCCACTTGATTCAAAATCCGAGTGGGCCCGCAACACATCCCGGGCTCGGGTTCGCTAATTCCGAATTAACGAATTTTCCATTGCGACGTAATTAAATTAAATTTAATTAAATAATTATGCCTAACAAAATCACAATTCATGTCGCTAGCGAATTAATTCTAAATTAACTCGTTTGCCCGAATTAAAATCCAATTTTAATTCCGCGTCGAAATCTAATTTCATTTAATATATCGAATATATTATTTTATCGATTAATTCCAAATTAATCGTTCTCTCTCTTCAAATAGTATTTTATCCGAGATAAAATTCTCCGTAATTAATCCTAGATTAATTTTCTCTCTCTTATATTAATCTCAGATTAATTACGTTCGAGTCATACGTCATCGGTGAATCTTTGGGAAGCGACCCATGAGATCCCTGGATATGTTGGCAGTAAATTCGGTCGTCGGACTATCCGAACACGTACGTACCTAGTACTACATTTTTACCGATTTACGAGACATGGTTGGCTTATAGCAAAGCACTGTGCCTTCCCAATTCTCCAGAAATATTCTTTTAAGGAATATGTAATCTATATCAGGCGTAGTATACATAGTAATGCGCATTGCGATCCAGTATCGGATGTCACATGCTAGGTCTTGGGCTGGAATTGTGTCTGCCCCGTACGAAGCATATATCGGATCTCTGGTAACTAGTCTCTATAATCGGATAAGCATGACCTAGTGATATTATCCCGATGACTGTAGTACATAAGAGTACTAGTTCCGTATCCTGCGTGATCATCAACTTCATATGATTGGAGTGATACTTCCATCTTGACATCACACCCAATATACTACGATTCTCAATATACCCAGAAGAGGCGTATACGGATCCTGTTAAAGCCCCGGACGACCAAAACCAAAGTATATTGATTGTCGCAAGTATTAGCGATGCAAGTCTCAGGTTAAGACCAAATACACCTACCCTGAATCGGATTCCTATAGACACAAAGTCATACTACCAATAGAATTCCGAGGGGTCTATCTAGAGCGAAGCTGTTTCCGTACCATCGGTAAACACAACCTCCTATTACACTTGCATGAGTATCCAATACCCAAATATATGAGAATTATGCCGTTATGCTCCCACAACGCGCACAAGTGCAATACTAGTCTATTCCGCATTATCGATGTCCAATCTCGATAATACTACGACTATGGATATTTTAATGATTAAACATTAGTGGATTAATATTGTCTCATATCTTATTAATCCGGAACTAATCATATGGACTTTTATCATTTATATATCCCGGTAATCCAATTACAAATTATAAAAGAGCAATTTCCTTTGTCACATAGTTAATTTATACAACAACACCATGTTCTGTACAAATAGTGATGTTATGGGTCATAATTGTCCAACAATCTCCCACTTGGCCTATAGCCAATCACTCAAGTGTCCTACACCTGAACTATGTACGGGTCGCTCAAACTTCTGCTGAGAAATAGCTTTCGTCAGCGGATTTGCAATGGTTATCATCTGATGCGATTTATTCGATCATCACATTGCCACGATGTATGATCCGACGAATCAGATGAAATAATTGAAGTATATATTTGGATCGTTGATGAGACCGTTAATTCTTTAGCCTGTGTTGTAGCCTAGCTCAGCCACTAACAGAACTACACCTAATCTAATTAGGATTATTATAGATCCAAATCACTTCTATTGCTGCTTCAGCTGCAGCAATATTCCGCTTTTGTTGTTTATTCGGCAACAGTATCTTGTTTGGAAGATTTCCAGCTCAATGTTCCATTATTCAAACTATACAATACCATTATATCGACTTATAGTCATTTTTTGTCGGTTTGGAAACTTACAGCAGTGAACCCAGTCACTTCAAGTTCTCCTTCTCCATAGCATAAGAAGGCATCCTCAGTTCATCTAAGATACTGAAGGATGTTCTTAACATCAATCTAGTGACTATCACTTGGATTGGCCTGATTGTGACTCCATATGCTCAATGCATTTGAGACATCAGATCGCGTACATTTATTTCAATGTACGAGTTCTCGGAGAGTGCCAAAACATTTAGATCTTCTCAGTAGATCTTTATTCCTAGAATAAAGGTTGTCTCTCCCAAGTAGTCTACTGAGATTTTTCATGAAAGCCAAGCTTTCACTGATTGTATATTGGGAATGTCATTTCCAAGAAATGTTATGTCATCATTATATAGGATAATCACTGTTAGTGCGCTCCCACTAACCTCCTTATATACACAAGAATCATTTTCGTTTTGAATTAAATCATATACCATTATGATTACATCAAAACGATAGTTCCAAGAACGCAATGCTTGCTTCAATCCATAAATAGATCGATTTAACTTGCAAACCTTCTTTGCTCGTTTTGGTACAACAAAACCGTCAGGATATTGTAAACATCCTCCAAAAGATTTTCGTTTAAGGAAAGCGGTTTTGACGTTCAGCTGCCATATTTCATAAATGAAACATGTAGCATTAGCAAGCATTATCCAAATGGATTTAATCATGACAACGGATAAAAGGTTTCGTCGTAATCGACACTATGTTGATAACGATACCTTTTCGCTACAAGCCTAGCTTTGTACGTTGGTATGTTACCATCCATGTATGTCTTCCTTGAAGACTTATATAGTACCAATAGGCACAATACCTTCCGGTACATCAACCAGTGTATAAACTTGGTTGGTATACATGGAATCCATTTCGGACATCATGGCACTTTGCCATAATAGAGATTCGATACCTTGTATCACTTCCTCATACGTAGTCGGTTCATGTTCCTTAATAAGATTGACATCTTTACGAGGTGAGATCAGAAACCCATACCTCCCAGGTTGTTTTCTGACTCTCTCCGACTTGTGCGGTTCTTGTGTATTTGAAGATTGTGGTACAGTTTTATCCCTGATGAACTGTTGTGTTCCGTTAAGGAATCAGTGCCTGTAACATTATTACTCCGATTTTCATCGAGTTTTACTTTCCTCCCACTTACCACTGCATATAGGTATTCTTCTTAGGAAAACCGCATGGCGAGTAACAATTACATTGTTCTCTTGTGAGTTGTATAAGTACTATACTTTGGTTATCCTAGGATAACCTACAATTTAGCCACTTATCCGATTTGGGTTCTAGTTTGGTATCATCCAAACATATGCCCAACATTCCCAAATCTTCAGGAATCAGAAAACCCTGTTTCTTTCCTGTTCATATCTAATATGAAGTCTGTCAAACAGATTTTCATGGAACCTTATTCAAAATAAGTTTTGCACTGATTAATCCGTATCCCTAGAAGGAAAATGGTAGCTCAGAGTGACTCATGATTAACCTTATTATGTCCAACAAAATTCGGTTTCTCCGTTTGGACACACCGCTCAATTGAGGTGTTCTGGGAGGAGTCCACTGTGAAAGAATACTATACTCTTTCAGGTAATTGAGAAACTTATTGCTTAAGTATTTTCCACCACGGTCTAACCGTGATAGTTTTAATACTCTTGCCGGTCTGTTTTTATACTTCGTGTCGAAACTCTTTGAATTTATCAAAAGTTTCTGATTCGTGTTTCAAAAGAAACACATAACCATAACGCGATGCCACATCCGTAAAGGTTACGAAGTGTTCATATCCACCTCTAGCAGCTAGACATGGGCCCACTTACGTCATTATGAACGAGGGCTAACAGATCGACGACACTTGAACTTTTACCAAGCAAAAGGTGTTTTAGGCACTTTGTCTATTAAACTAGATTCGTAGACATCTTTTGATTAGAATCAAATCTGTCCTAGTACCCACTCTTCGAAAGTGTGGATATACGAGTCTTGTTAATGTGTCCCAGACAACAATGCCACAAATAAGTCTCAACTGATTTATTTAGTTTGAGCTATTTGTTTGTCATGTTATACGTTTGAGGTTCATTTATATTCAAAATATAAATATTGTTATTCACATCTAATGTGCATATCTCAATATCATCTTTATAAAATAAAACACTTAGTGTTCTAGAATATAAAGGTATACCCGCAACGGGTTAAACTTAGATATAGAGATAATGTTTCTAGTCAAACTAGGTACATTATAACAGTTTCCTAATTTAAGTACATACCAAAGGGTAGTTCCTAAACTTAGGTTTCTACGGTTAAAACAGCGACTCTCGTCCCGTTTTTCGACTCGTAGGTAGATCTCAACTGAAGTCAGTATCCTGCTAATCAGAAGATTCTGCACATCAGTACATAGATATGTACAACACTTAGTATCAAAATCCAATCTTGAAACTAATAGTGAACATGTTTATGACAAACATATTTGAAGCCGGAGCCTTGCCCCGCCTTCACTTCCTTCATGTATACCTTGTCCATACAGCAGTCACGCTTCCAGTGACCCCATTTGCCATAGTTTAGGCAGACATCTTGGGATATGTCCTTTGTCTTCCAAGAAGACTGTGATGATTTTGCATTTGCCCCTTTTAGAAGCTCTGGCTCTGCCTCCTTGAGCATAGCCATCAACTCTCCAAGAGTTTACTCTTGATTCATAATGAACCTGGCCCAGCTTTTGGGTAGAGACTATAAGATCAAATCTTTGGTAGTCTCGGCCACGTAGGTAATGCCCAGCTAACCTAGCTGATCGATGTCAGCAATCATCTGCGACATCTAGTGCACGACAGATGTACCCTCTGACATACGCGAGCAAAAGAGCTTCTTTTGCAATTCATACCTCTAAGATCTAAAAAATAAATCTATGAAGATCCTTTAATTTCAACATCATGGTATAAGGATCTAATCCTTATTTTTGACGACGGAATTAAAGAGTCATTGCGGTAAGCATAAAGGATTAAGCACTAAAGTTATCATCACCATGAGTCTTCCAAAACTCATGCTCCACTATTTGCTCAACTCCGGGCTTAGGCCCGAGATGTCTCTCTATCAAATAGAATAACTTCTCAGTTCCTAGGACTATCCTGAGGTTCTATTCCCAATCTGAAAATTAAAGCCGTTTAAAGACATTTTCACCCATGATTATGTTCTAAACGCTAATCTTTCAGTTATCTTGATTCCAATAGTCCAACTATCTAATCAACAACGATTTCAGGTAAAATTGAATATAATGATTACTATAGTCTAACTATATAATCAACTATAATTTGATTGGTTAAATTCAAATATATTGATTACTATAATACATTTATATAATCAACTATAAATTGAAGTAGTTTGAATACAGTCCAACTGTTCAATTAAAACAAAATTTAAATATTAGTCCAACTAATATATTTATTAATAAATAATGACGAAAATGAAATGAGCACGTATTGGCAAGTATCTAAACGAAATTGAAAATTTAATACTTGCCCCCCACTATTTTTCGGCGAGCCTCTAACCCTCTGTTGAGTACTCGGGAAACCTAGTTTCCTAGTGGGCTAGGATCCCGTTAAATAACACACAATCTTGACTTTGGCCAACAAATTGTATGAAACTTAACTAGGTAGATCTCTAAGATCAATTGGATCTTATCCAATTCCTAAATCCAGTAGGTGGAAATCCAAGTCCGAAATATATATCTAATATATCCCAATATATCTGATATATTCCCTAATATTTTTCCTCTGAATCAACTAAGCATTGGCTTTGGCACAACAAGCTTAATGATTCCAGTTAAGCGGGACCCATTGACTTTGGAAAGCTTCGTAATCGATGTCGATTGACAAGAAGTGATCTTGACTTTGGCCAACAAATCACAACTTGGACAAGACATGCGATATGGAATAAAGCCTTCATGATTCAAACACATCCGCCAATGGACAAAGGTCTTGACTTTGGCCAATAAACCAGTGCCAATCTTGGATCTTGAGAATGAATCATTCAATGGAAGGAAATCGCTTAATATTTGTTGAGGGTTTTTCGCGTAATTGGCAACCAATTAATTATCTTTGATTAGGTCTCATCATACACCCTTAAACATGCATTCTAAAAGCATAATAAGGCGCGATAAATAAATTAATAATGATATACGGATGGATATTTAAAACATTTTGTTCCTAGAACAAATCTCTTCCGCTAGCACAAATCTTACTTCTACCCAATTACATAACACTTCTAAAGAAACCTCATTTACATTGAGGGGAATAGGTGAGAAGAGAAATACAAAGAGTCAAGAGGTAATAGGCTGGACACGCAGGTCCAATTTAATAAATTCTAAATTTATTACAACAATTTCCAAAATTGCTCTCACCCATCTAATATCCATCCGATATACATTATTCATACATCACATCCATGTATTCACACAAAGCATGTTATCAATCAATCTAATCCAATTAATTAATCTTTAATTAATGAGCATCCAATTTGATTTGCGCGAGTCCAACTCGTTTTAAGAATAAGTACTCAAAGTACGTATTCTTGAATTATATCAAACTATAATATTAAATCCAATTTAATTTGTATTCAATACTAATTCTTTATTTAATTCCAAATTAAATAATTACATTTATTAATGAGCCTTTGCGACTTAGATTCTAAATCTAATCTTAACGGGTCTCAAAGCCCAATTAAGATCCAATGTCAATTTAATTAAAGTCCAATGGGCTTTCATTAATTTATAAGGCATGGACTTTGGCAACCAAAGCCCAATAAGGAATCACCCTTTGCCAAAAATCAATTTAGGCCCAATTAAAAATATTTAAAGGCCCATTTATTATATTTGGACTTTATGGAAATGGTTTTAGGCCCAATTGGATCCAACCAATTAACCTAAACCAAACTTGGCCCAACAAAGCCCATTAAGCCCAAATACAATATTTTTAGCCCAATTCCAAATTAAGCCCAACTAATTAAATTCCAATATTCCAAATATCATAATTTAATCAATTAAAGTGTATTAGCCATAATTAATTATTTAAATCAACATTTCCAAAATACCAATTTACACAATTAATCATGCTTTAATTAACAATTTATGTCCAACACAATTGAAGCAAAATCAATCCAACATGCTCCTAGCTCTCGGTAATATGGTGATTTTTATATCAATTTTGATTTCAATCCAATTAAATCACAAACTAATATATCCCATGCATTTTAACCATATCCAATTGTATAAAATTCAAAAATCACCAGAGTTTATCCTAGGGTCATATTCGGCCAACATAAGGATTTTGAGAAAATTATTCTAATCAAGTTTACAAAAATTCAATGATGCAAAACTCTAAGTAATCATCATCTAATATCAACCAAACACTCAATTTGAAGAAATCATGCATAAATCATAAAAGCCCCAAATTAAGTTTATGAACCCTAAGTCAATTTCATGCTCAATAACCGCTCTGATACCATTGTTGGGTTTTCTAGGTCAAACCAAGATCAAATTAAGCAATGAAACATGTGAATACAACAAGTAAGAATGCGGAAAATACTCAATTTGATCAGATTTTGGATGTGTTGAACACAAAAAATCTGCTCCTTGAAGAATTCGGTCAAGCCCCTTTAAAGTAGATCTACAAGCTCCAAGCTTTGAGTGTTGATTCCAAGCTCAAGGATTGGTTTCCCTATCACCTTTGAATGACTCCTTGTGTGTGCTAGCACTTGAAAAATTGCAACAATTTTTCTTCATCTTCTTAGCAAGATTCGGCCAAGCCAAATGGGAGAGAAAAATGGAACAATGCCGTGAGAGATGAGAGAGAAGAGAGATGAGTGAATGACTTACATTTTATTTCCAAAAATTCAAATAAGAGATATACCAAAGTTGGTATAAAGTCAATCACCTTTCAACTTGTGTGTAAAACAAGTTACCATGATTCGATTCACTAACTTCCATCACCAAAAAGGTGAATGAATGACTAGTGATGTGACATATGATGTGACATGTGGGCCCCACTTGATTCAAAATCCGAGTGGGCCCGTAACACATCCCGGGCTCGGGTTCGCTAATTCTGAATTAACGAATTTTCCGTTACGACGTAATTAAATCAAATTTAATTAAATAATTATGCCTAGCAAAATTACTATTCACGTCACTAGCGAATTAATTCTAAATTAACTCATTTGCCCGAATTAAAATCCAATTTTAATTCCGCGTCGAAATCTAATTTCATTTAATATATTGAATATATTATTTTATCGATTAATTCCAAATTAATCATTCTCTCTTCAAATAGTATTGTATCCGAGATAAAATTCTCCGTAATTAATCCTAGATTAATTTTCTCTCTCTCATAATTAATCTCAGATTAATTATGTTCGAGTCATACATCAGCGGTGAATCTTTGGGAAACGACCCATGAGATCCCTGGATATGTTGGCAGTAAATTCGGTCGTCGGACTATCCGAACACGTACGTACCTAGTACTATATTTTTACCGATTTACGAGACATAGTTGGCTTATAGCAAAGCACCGTGCCTTCCCAATTCCCAGAAATATTCTTTTAAGGAATATGTAATCTGTATCATACGTAGTATACGTAGTATAGCGTATTGCGATCCAGTATCAGATGTCACATGCTAGGTCTGGGGCTGGAATGGTGTCTGCCTCGTACGAAGCACATATCTGATCTCTGGTAACTAGTCTCTATAATCGGATAAGCATGACCTAGTCATATTATCCCGATGACTGCAGTACATAAGAGTGATAGTTCCGTATCCTGCGTGATCATCATCTCCATATGACTGGAGTGATACTTCAATCTTGACATTACACCCAATACACTACGATTCTCAATACACCCAGAAGAGGCGTTGTAGACAACAGAACCTGGGCGACGCTGTTCTAGGCTCGCGGCCTAGTTGGAGTCGCCACCCGGTGTGAACCGGGACAAAGATTTAAGGCCGCACTCACCCCTCGCAAGGGAAGACCTCAAACCGTTGGGTTCGGAATGGTCCCTTACTTATGTCACTTGTGATGATATAATTTGTGCAATGAACTAACCAAGTCTACTCAATAATCATGGCTCAATGGTACTTAGATCTAAAATGCTTTCATCCAAATAATTCCACGCAATGAACACAACGAGCATATTGAACTATTAAATCAACATGCATAAATCATTACCCAAACGCATCATAAACTAAGAACATGCATAATGAACAACCTAAACATGCTTTAACAAATAAATAACAAACTAAATTAAACCATGCTTTAAATAAGAAACAAATAACCTAAAGACTATAACATGCTCAAATACAAGTTAGGATGAGACGAGATATGTATATCTTAAGCGGTACGTGGCTTTGTATCCGAGTGCAGACCATACTACCACCGTCCATTCGGATCGGCTATGGAATTTACGTCCGGTTTCCCCGATATACCACAAAAGGGAACACATATCCCGCTCATCCAACAATCACATCATGCTTCAAACGACTCATGCAATTATATATCAAAATAAATAAAACAACAATAAAGAAGATAAGTAGAAAGGTGCCCTCAGGTCTAACCTCTTTTGTCGTCTAAGAAAGGGCGTTACACGTCCGTTGGAAGGGTGAATGATCCGCTACTCTTTTAGTTCACCAACTCAACGTCTTTCCTCGCTGTTTTGCTGTTCGGGCTGCTGTTTCAAGTCCGTTTCGCTGCTGTTTCGCTGCTACGTTTCAGGTCACTGTCTTGATGGTTTAGCGGACTGTTTTGGATGATTTTGAAGGCTTAGGGAGGTGCGTTTGTGAGGATGTTTTAGGGAAACTTTATGGAGGTTTTGGGGATGGTGTTTAGGTGATTTTAGGACTGTTTTGTGGGCTAAGGACGCAACAAAAACTGACCAGAACAGAAGGTGAACTGCGGCAGTTCACAGGTGCAGTGGGGTGTTTTCAGGGACTGTTTTGGGGCTGCGAATGGGGCTCTGTTTGGAGGGTGTTTAGTGCGAATTTAGGGCTGTGAATAAGGTTTTTTTTAGGGTGTTTTAGGGCTGTGAATGGGGGCTGGAACTCGGCAATGGAGGGTTAAGTTTAGGGCTTGGGCGTGAAAGGTGTTGGTGAAAGGTGAAAGATGCGGCAATGGAGGGTGCTTAGGTTTAATGATTCGGCAATGGAGGCTTCAAGGAGGTTTTTGGACGTGCAAGGAGGCTTGAGAAAGTGTTTGGGACGTGCTTAGGGAAGTATGTGTGCTAGGTTTTGAATGGGGGGTGAAGGCCTCTTTTTATAGGCAAAGAGATAAGACTTTCCTAATTTGAGTAGGAGAGAATCTCCTAATTGGTTTCTAATAAGGAATAGATCTCCTAATTTGGTTTTGTGATTGGATTTGATTTGGTAGGGATTTGATTTGATTTATTTTATTTAGGTAAGGATTTACAAGATTTAAACATGTGATAAATATGCATATACCTAAATAAAGGGGCTTTGGGCGTGAATCAATCCTTGGGGCATGGATTTGGTTTGACTTGGTTTGACTTGGGTTGACTTGGGTATTTGGGCTTGGTTTGGGTTAGGTATGTGGTCTATGGGAGTTTTGGGCCTAAGGTGAGCTTAGAAACGGAGGTATAACAAGCAACCGAAGCGAAAACAACGAGATTAAATCCATCGAAAATTCTATTTTCCAACTTTACCCTTCCAACGTCAGTTTCCCGCGACTTTCACGACTAAAGAAGTAGTTGCCTCCATACGAGACTCATCATTGGGCTAATGTGTAAAAATACAATGCCTACAGGCGCCCCCACTTTGATGGGACTTGTGCAGTGTGTGACAATGACAATCCTATCAAAGTACGTGCAATGCATTTTTACTTACCTGGCTCGCCAGCTGTCACCTGGTCTGCCTGCTGCTGTGCTGAGTTGATAATGCTAAACCCCGTACCTAGGGCGTCGCGCGGTTGCGTCTCCATACCTAGAGTGCCGCAGTGATGATGTTGGTTGTCTGAGTGCTAACCTCATACCTAGGGTGTCGCAGTGACGCCTCCGTACCTAGAGTGCCACAAATGTCTGAATAGTCCACATGCCGTACCTGGCGTGCTAACCCGTACCTAGGGCGTCGATGTGGTCTGAATGCTAACCCCGTACCTAGGGTGTCGCGGTGACATCTCCGTACCTAGAGAGCCATAAATGTCTGAATAGTCCACATGCCGTACCTGGCGTGCTAACCCCGTACCTAGGGCGTCGCTGTGGTCTGAATGCTAACCCCGTACCTAGGGTGTCGCGCAGTGACGTCTCCGTACCTAGAGAGCCATAAATGTCTGAGTAGTCCACATGCCGTACCTGGCGTGCTAACCCCGTACCTAGGGCGTCGCTGTGGTCTGAATGCTAACCCCGTACCTAGGGTGTCGCAGTGACGTCTCCGTACCTAGAGAGCCACAAATGTCTGAGTGCTAACCCCGTACCTAGGGTGTCGCAGTGACGCCTCCGTACCTAGAGTGCCACAAATGTCTGAATGCTAACCCCGTACCTAGGGTGTCGGGTGACGTCTCTGTACCTAGAGAGCCACAAATGTCTGAGTGCTAACCCCCCGTACCTAGGGTGTCGCAGTGACGCCTCCGTACCTAGAGTGCCATAAATGTCTGAATGCTAACCCCGTACCTAGGGTGTCGCAGCTGTGATATCTCCATGTCCGGAGTGCCGTACCTGGCTGAACTGATCTGATATCTCCATACCCAGAGTGCCATACCTGGCTAAACTGATATCTCCATACCCGGAGCGCCGTACCTGGCTGATCTGATATCTCCATACCCGGAGTGTCGTACCTGGCTGATCTGATACCTCCATGCCCGGAGTGCCGTACCTGGCTGAAACTGATTTGAACCAATGTGGGCCTCGCCCACAGAATGCCATACCCGGCAGGTCTACTACTGATGCCGATTCTCTATTTTGCACACTGTAGTGCCTCTCTTTGAGATAATCTCGATAGCTAAACATATTTTTGTCCTCAACGGATGCTTCGCGTCAAAGCCAAAGAATCTTCGAAGTATTCGACATACTCAAACCCAATCCCTGAATGGGTGATCTGAACCAGACTCCTAGTGTGTGTGTGTGCTAAGGCTCCTTCGCAGCTTATTCCTTAAGTTAGCCAACTCGATGATTTCGCTTCGGAGAATCGGATCAGTGGGTCTAACCAACCTGGATGTCTGGGTCACATTCTGTGATTACTGTAGCATACTTAACATGATATGGTCTTCTTTTATTGCATCGTCTCTTTCTTTTCATTATTTTCCTTCATTTTTCATTTTTTTTCTTTCTCTTTTTCTTTTTCTTTTTCTGACTCACCTACCCTTTAAGGTAGCATTTCTCCTCATGGTGGTCCTAATACTCGCCCATGGGTAGCTTCACACGCTTATCGGTTATAGGCGGTCTATTTCTTTTCTTTTCATTGCAGAGACTTTTCTTTCTTTATTTTCCAACCATATCATGTATCGTAGCAAAGGCAAATCAGTGTGGACATCCAGGCAAACGGTCATTCACCGATCCACCATCTCTTCAACTAGTCATCTCATCAACCGCTCAGGCTTCTACTGTTGAGATACCTTTATCAAGTGCTTCATGAGTCCAGCCGAGATCAATCCATTCAGAATACCGGATAAGAGTGCGTCTAGCGCTTTTCGCTTCTAAGGCTTCTCCCTACAGCACATAATGTCATCACCGGACATATGTTTAACCATCAAAGACTTCTCTCTCACTTTTTTTTTTCTCACTCACTTAATCAAATGAATTCTTCCTCTTTATTGCTGACCATGTGGGCTTCGCCCCCGGGATCCATATCCGAATTTCAAACTCAAAATGGGCCTTAACCCTCAGATTACCATCTGAATCTTAACACCGATGTGAACCTCAGCCTTAGGATTTCTTCCCAAATTCAATACAGTGCTTTCGTTGTTTCTGATTAGCTTGTCTTTGCCGTTTTCTCTTTTATTCTTTGATACCTGTGAATATAAAACAAAAAAACACAAAACACGCAAAAAAAAAGGAATGCAATAATGGGTTATATGTGTGCATGCATGCATGAGTTCTCTTTATCCCGTTGGGTTAGGTCTTCTGCGGATGACTATTCAGTCTTCTGTCCCTCAGGCAAAATACAACTTCAATCTGTCAACATTGATCGGCTCGGTGAACTCATTCCCTTCCAAGTCCGACAGTCTCACTGCTCCATTTCCCATTACCTTCTGAACAATGTATGGTCCTTCCCAATTTGGTCTGAACTTCCCTCTTGGGTCTGTCGTCGACGGCTTCGACTGCTTAAGTACCAGATCACCTTTCTTGATCTTGGTAGGACGCACCTTCTTATTAAATGCTCGGGCCAACCTCTTCTGATATATCTGCATGTGATGCAAGGACTTCATCCTCTTCTCATCCATCAATGCTAACTGCTCAAACCTCTGCGAGGTCCATTCTCGTTCAGGCAATTCTGCTTCTGCTAACACCCGCATGGACTGTATCTCAACTTCCACCGGCAGTACCGCTTCCATTCCGTAGACTAAAGAGTAAGGCGTAGCTCCAGTTGCTGTCCTTACAGAAGTTCTGTATCCCCACAAGGCATACGACAGCTTATCAGCCCAGTCTTTGTAATTCTCCGTCATCTTCGCCAGAATCGTCTTTATTGTCTTGTTGGCTGCCTCAACTGCTCCATTAGCCTGCGGTCTGTATGGTGAAGACTTATGATGACCTATCCCATACCTCTGTAACATCGCCTTGGTCTCTCCCTGAAACTGGACTCCATTGTCCGTAACCACGTGATGCGGCATACCGTACCGGCATATGAGATTTCGGGCTATGAACTTAGCCATTTGTTTTGCCGTGACATTACGGAATGACTCGGCTTCTACCCATTTCGAGAAGTAGTCCACTGCTACCACTATAAAGCGATGTCCGTTTGACGCATTCGGCCGAATCTCTCCGATCATATCAATTCCCCATGCTGAGAAAGGCCAAGGTTCTGACAACCCGTGCAATTCTGTATGCGGCAAATGATTCAAATTCCCGTGCGCTTGACAATCATGACAGTGCCTTACCAGCTTCGCGCAGTCGGCTTCCATGGTTGACCAGTAAAAGCCTTGTCTCACAATCTTGCGGGACAAGTTCAATCCGTTCATATGCGGTCCACAGACGCCAGCATGCACTTCATCCATTATCTTCTGAGCTTCTTCCTTTCTCAAGCATTTCAGCTGAACACCGTTCGCTTGCCTTTTGTAGAGTTCTCCCTTCAGACTCACATATTGAGCAGCCAACTTCTGAATGGCGATTTTGTCTTTTCTGCTCGCTTCCTCTGGGTATTCCCCATGTTCCAGATACCTCTGGATGTCATAATACAACGGTCTTCCGTCATCGACCTCTACTCCCAATATCCTCTCTATCTCATAAACCGGTTTGCTGGCCGTTGTCAACACAAGTGGTCTCATCACCAATTTCTCTGGATTCTCCCAGGTTGCGGCTAGCGTTGCCAATGCATCTGCCATCTGATTTTCTCCCGAGGCAAGTGCTGAAATTTTCAGTTAGGGATAGCATGTGCTAGGTTTCTGAGGTGGAATAAGTACGGCTTCAACCGTTCTTCTTTTAACTCCCATTCTCCTTGCATCTGTCGGATCACCAACATTGAATCTCCGTAAACATCCACGTTCGTAGCTCTCAAGGCTATTATTGCAGTCAAGCCGAATGCACATGCTTCATACTCAGCCATATTGTTAGTTACCCTGAACGTCAACCTCTTGGCCATAGGCAAAGTCTCTCCCCCCAGGGGTTACTATTACAATACCGATTCCGGCTCCTTTGCAGTTCACTGCTCCATCAAAATACATCTTCCAACCTTGAACTGCTATAGCTTGGATTTCTTCGTCGGGGAATTCAAACTTGTATCTGATCCCCTTCAACAGGTTGCAAGGCTAGGAATTCTGCCACGGCTCGCCCTTTGATTACCTTTGAAGTGAGGTACTCGATGTCAAATTCAGTCAACAGTACTAACCATCTGCCCAGCTTTCCAACTAGTGAAGGCACCGAATGTAGATACTTCAAAGGATTCTCCTTTGCGACCACTTGGATCTTGTAAGACTGGAAATAGTGGCGTAATTTCCTGGACACCCATACTACTACCTAGACAAATCTTCTCCACTTCCTGATAGCGAGCTTCGTACGGAAGCAGCTTCTTACTGAGGTAGTAGATGGCGTGCTCTACTCCTGTCTCATCGGCTTGTACCATCATCGCCCCCAGCACTTCGGGCCCAATAGCCAAATAAAGCACCAAAGGTCTGCCCTGTCTCGGAGGTCTCAGAACGGGAGGTTTCACCAAATATTCCCTTATTCTGTCAAATGCCTCCTAACACTGCTCGTTCCACTTTACTGGCTGGTCTTTCCTCAACAGCTTGAAGATAGGCTCACACACTGACGTCAATTTGCAATGAACCGACTGATATACTGGATTTTCCCAAGGAATGCTCTGACTTCTTTTTTTTTTTCTAACCCAACGGGTATCCATGATGGCTTTTAAGACACAAGGGTCAACATGATGCATGTATGCATGAGATGCATGAGATGTATGCGATGCATGGAATATATAAGTTGGCCCATTATCATTTTAAAGCATTCAATCGCACCATTGCGCGGTGCAAACTTGTCCCAGTTGAAAAGGCCCAACAGGTTTACACTTTACAATGATATGGCTAAATGACTTCAAATGATAAAAGGCCCATTCACAAAGTGGCCCACCGGCATTTTAGAAGCTTTTGGCCCAACTGTCAAAGGACACAAACTTGCCCCAGTTTAAATGGCCCAACAAGTTCACATCTTTTGACAAAAGGTCCAACTGGATCCAAATGACGGCGGTCCAACACACAAACATAAAATAAATAACTACCGGTTCTTCAAGGCTAAGTTCCACAAGTGGGTTCACGGGGCGCGGACAAAGGCTCTCGTTTGACGAAGGATTACCCACACTAGGACTCCCCACTCAAGGGTTCAAGCGACCAAGTGAGTGCACCTTTTTTATACCTTACGGTACGTGCCAACGAGTTACGGTGTGTGACTAACTGTCGAATGGATTCCCGTTGTAGATTCCCCAGAGGGAAGTGGAGCGAGGCTCTCTTAAGTACCCAAGCCCCTTAGGCTCTTATCGCTTGGTGTCAGGAATAAACAACGAGTCCTCCAAACTAGTATGTCACAACGAGCTACAAGTAATGATTTATCTAGGTGCCTTCACAGCTTTTCCCCGAAGGGTAGTGAGTGAAGGAAGACACCCAACCATCACCTAGCTTCAACAAAGCCTTTGATTAACCCCCTCAACCCACTATAGAAATGGTCAACTAATGCACAAATTATACACATCACAAGACATGATTTCGAGGCCAATTCTCTAATATCCCCAGTGGAGTCGCCAGACTGTAGACAACAGAACCTGGGCGACGCTGTTCTAGGCTCGCGGCCTAGTTGGGAAGTACGAAATAACATGGAGTCGCCACCCGGTGTGAACCGGGACAAAGATTTAAGGCCGCACTCACCCCTCGCAAGGGAAGACCTCAAACCGTTGGGTTCGGAATGGTCCCTTACTTATGTCACTTGTGATGATATAATTTGTGCAATGAACTAACCAAGTCTACTCAATATCATGCTCAAGGGTACTTAGATCTAACATGCTTTCATCCAAATATTCCACGCAATGTAACACAACGAGCATATTGAACCATTAAATCAACATGCATAAATCATTACCCAAACGCATCATAAACTAAGAACATGCATAATGAACAACCTAAACATGCTTTAACAAATAAATAACAAACTAAATTAAACCAATGCTAAAATAAGAACAACAAATACAAGTTAGGATGAGACGAGATATGTATATCTTAAGTGGTACGTGGCTTGTTATCCCGAGTGCAGACCATACTACCGTCCATTCGGAATCGGCTATGGAATTTACGTCCGGGTTTCCATCCGATATACCACAAAAGGGAACACATATCCCGCTCATCCAACAATCACATCATGCTTCAAACGACTCTCATGCAATTATATATCAAAATAAAATAAACAAACAATAAAGAAGATAAGTAGAAAGGTGCCCTCAGGTCTAACCTCTTTTGTCGTCTAAGAAAGGGCGTTACACGTCCGTTGAAGGGTGAATGATCCGCTACTCTTTTAGTTCACACAACTCAACGTCTTTCCTCGCTGTTTTGCTGTTCGGGCTGCTGTTTCAAGTCCGTTTCGCTGCTGTTTCGCTGCTACGTTTCAGGTCACTGTCTTGATGGTTTAGCGGACTGTTTTGGATGATTTTGAAGGCTTAGGGAGGTGCGTTTGTGAGGATTTTTTAGGGAAACTTTATGGAGGTTTTGGGATGGTGTTTAGGTGATTTTAGGACTGTTTTGTGGGCTAAGGACGCAACAAAAACTGACCAGAACAGAAGGTGAACTGCGGCAGTTCACAGGTGCAGTGGGGTGTTTTCAGGGACTGTTTTGGGGCTGCGAATGGGGCTGTGTTGGGAGGTGTTTAGTGCGACTTTAGGGCTGTGAATAAGGTTTATTTTAGGGTGTTTTAGGGCTGTGAATGGGGGCTGGAACTCGGCAATGGAGGGTTAAGTTTAGGGCTTGGGCGTGAAAGGTGTTGGTGAAAGGGAAAGATGCGGCAATGGAGGGTGCTTAGGTTAATGATTCGGCAATGGAGGCTTCAAGGAGGTTTTTGGACGTGCAAGGAGGCTTGAGAAAGTGTTTGGGACGTGCTTAGGGAAGTATGTGTGCTAGGTTTTGAATGGGGGGTGAAGGCCTCTTTTTATAGGCAAAAAGAGAAGACTTTCCTAATTTGAATAGGAAAGAATCTCCTAATTGGTTCTCCATAAGGAATAGATCTCCTAATTAGGATTTGGGATTGGATTTGATTTGGTAGGGATTTGATTTGATTTATTTTATTTAGGTAAGGATTTACAAGATTTAAACATGTGATAAATATGCATATACCTAAATAAAGGGGCTTTGGGCGTGAATCACATCCTTTGGGCATGGATTTGGTTTGACTTGGTTTGACTTGGGTTGACTTGGGTATTTGGGCTTGGTTTGGGTTAGGTATGTGGTCTATGGGAGTTTTGGGCCTAAGGTGAGCTTAGAAACGGAGGTATAAAAAGCAACCGAAGCGAAAACAACGAGATTAAATCCATCGAAAATTCTATTTTCCAACTTTACCCTTCCAACGTCAGTTTCCCGCGACTTTCACGACTAAAGAAGTAGTTGCCTCCATACGAGACTCATCATTGGGCTAATGTGTAAAAAATACAATGCCTACAGGCGTACATGGATCCTGTTAAAGCCCCGGACGACCAAAACCAAAGTATATTGATTGTCGCAAGTATTAGCGATGCAAGTCTCAGGTTAAGACCAAATACACCTACCCTGAATCGGATTCCCATAAACACATAGTCATACTACCAATGGAATTCCGAGAGGTCTATCCAAAGCGAAGCTGTTTCCGTACCATCGGTAAACACAACCACCTATTACACTTGCATGAGTATCCATACCCAAATATTGAGAACTATGCCGTTATGCTCCCACAACGCGCACAAGTGCAATACTAGTCTATTCTTCATTATCGATGTCCCACCTCGATAATACTACGACTATGGATATTTTAATGATTAAACCTTAGTGGATTAATACTGTCTAAAATCTTATTAATCCGGAACTAATCATATGAACTTTTATCATTATATATCCCCGGTAACCCAATTACAAATGATAAAAGAGCAATTTCTTTTGTCACATAGTTAATTTGTACAACAACCATGTTCTATACAAATAGTGATGATATGGGTCATAATTGTCCAACACACAGGTATTTTGCCCTTGTGCTAGCCTAGGCAAATACCTCAAAACTTTTAACTTGAGATTCCTCTAGTCAATTAGACTTAAGGATCCTCAAAATCAGTGGCTTACTCTTAAACTTTAGAGTTGCTCACTTATATAAAACCAAGATATGAAAGGTTTTGGTATAAAAATTTGTAAAGAATTCTTTGGGTTTATATAGGTGCTCCAAAGACAATAAAATTAATTAAGAATCCGATTTGGGATAAATGCTAATTTAATATTAGCCATTGGATGTTAATTTAGTGGTTTAATGAGATTATAAAATCGTAATAAGAGTTTGGGCCGAATTGAAATTCAAAACAAATAATAAATAAAAAAATAAAAAAAATGAAGTGTCATCTGCGCCTTTTTTTTATTTTATATATTTATTTATTCCAATTCCCAAAGTGCCCCTATCGTCATTCACCAATCCCTAAGCCACTATGGAACCTCATAAATGATCTGTTCAATAATTAAACACATTGAACCATTTACGAACAATTCCTACAGCAATCATATATGTTGTTAAATTTGTACTGTGCATTGTTAACCATTGATTTCGACTTTGTTGTGTGTGACTCTTTGGGTTCCCCTCAAGTTGGACATGAAATGAATCGTGATAATTTAATCGAACATAAATTATCCTCCGATCATATGGTCATTCGATTTCAATGACCAAGGTTGACATCTAGCAACATGTCAAGGCCCCCAAATGAGAAGGAAAGATATATACCCATTCTGTATGCGATTTACATATGATACGGTCCATCGCCTCACTGTATCCCCCAACCTTTTGACATAGGGTACGGAAATTGTCTACCCATATGGTCAAAGGTATGATGTTGATAGTGTCATGAATCGTGCTAACCCAAGAATCTCACATGATTCTTCTTCCGTGCGGCCACAGTCTCAAGCATTGATCACACAATCAACCCGCGAACTGGAATACTACTCTTATAAGAAAATATTATCTGAGAGAGTGACGATTCTCTGTTGTATCTTTACAAACTTCATGTGTTTCAACAAATGACCCAATCATACCCTTATGACCGGATCTTTTGAACCGGGGAAGGAGAATATCAAAGTTATTTGATCCACACATAAAATTGTAAAGACCTCAAGTCTAAGCACTAGTCATACAATCGATACATGAAAGTTCTCATAGACACATGGGATAAACACTCCATGTGAAAACTTTTGGCGGTCAGTTCGATTGACACGAGCAACTCATGCATCCATGTGATACACCAAGAGGACGGATCTCCGTTAGTAGCCTATGAGATTGGCTACCCCACTTAAAGGTGGATCATATCATCATGCTAGTCTCTCCGCTTTGTGAACGCCCGGATTATTCACAAAACTATGACTGGGAACGTTTGAGAGTATTGATTCTCATAAGGCATGGAAGCCATCATCTTATTACTCCAAGGGCTTTATTACAGTGTTTGATGATTCATATAATTTATGTAAGATATGTATAATAAATATTGCCATTTTATTAATTAATGAAAAATATTACAAATACATGTACATATAGCCCATCCATAAGTGCATATCCCTTACAATCTCCCACTTGCACTATAGCCAACTAGTATGAATCTGGACACCATACTCTCGGGTGTGTCTCTCATGCTTTGTTGAGTCAGCCCTTTAGTTAGAGAATCTGCAAGATTATCTTCTGTGGGTATTTTCTCTATAATAACTTTTTTCTCTCAACATCTCCCTGATGAGATGAAATCGCCTGAGTACATGCTTGGATTTCTGGTGGGACCTTGGTTCCTTTGATTGAGCAATGATGTCCGTGTTGTCACAGTACATCGTGACGCCATTCTTTATCGTGGGAAGCACTTCCAGCTCCGTGATGAACTTTTTTATCCATACTGCTTCTTTAGCTGCCTCGATGATGCTGCAATATACTCGGCTTCAGTGGTGGAGTCCGCTGTAGTTGACTGCTTTGAGCTTTTCCAACTGACAGCTCTGCCATTCATAATAAACAGATATCATGTTTGCGATCTGCTGTCATCCCTATCGGTCTGAAAGATCGCATCACAGTAACCAATGACTTTCATCTCAGAACAATCTTTGTATGTCAAGAACACATCCTTAGTTCTTCTCAAATACTTGAGGATTGTTTTGACAGCTGCCCTGTGTTGCTCACCAGGATTTTCCTGATACCTGCTCGTTATGCTAAGAGCATAAGAGACATCAGGTATTGTACATAGCATGGCGTACATGATCGATCCTATTACTGAAGCATAAAGGATCCTACTCATACGCTCTCTATCTGAAGGAGTATGTGGACATTGCTCCTTAGATAATTTGATTCCATGACAAGTAGGTAAATTACCTCTTTTGGAATCTTCCATTTTGAATCTTTTCAAAACTTTATCTATGTATGTTGATTGAGAAAGTCCTAACAACCTCTTAGATCTATTATGGTAGATCTTAATGCCGAGAATGTAGGCTGCTTCTCCCAAATCTTTCATGGAGAAATTCTGAGATAACCATTGCTTGGTGGCTTGCATCATGAGAATATCATTCCCGATGATTAATATGTCATCGACATATAATACAAGAAATACAACAGCACTCCCACTACTTTTCCTGTAAACACAAGGCTCGTCTACATTTTTGATAAAGTCAAATCTTTGATTGTCTCATCAAATCGTATATTCCAACTTCTGGAGGCTTGCTTGAGTCCATAAATGGATCGTTTAAGCTTGCATACTTTATTATGATCATCTAGATGCAAACCCATCAGGTTGTGTCATATAGACTTCCTTTACGAGGTTTCCATTAAGGAAAGTTGTTTTGACATCCATCTGCCAAATCTCATAATCAAAGTGTGCTGCTAGTGCCAGTAAAATTCGAATGGACTTTATCATTGCAACAGACGAGAAGGTTTCGTCATAGTCAATTCCTTGGTTTTGTCTATAACCTTTCGCCACCAACCTAGCCTTATAGGGTTGGATTTGTGCCTTCTGTATCAGTTTTACGCTTGTAAATCCACTTGCAGCCTATGGTTTTATCCCTTCAGGTGCATCCACCAAGTCACAGACTTGATTCGGATACATAGAGTCTATTTCGGATTTCATGGCCTCAGCCACTTGACTGAATCAATGTCACCCATTGTTTCGTCATAACTGGTGGGATCGTCATTATCAATGACCTGATCATGTTCCTCATCAATATGGAAACCATATCTTTCAGGCTCATATTTTCCCTACCATACCTTCTAAGTTCATAACCTGTTGTGTTGTTCGTCGCTGCCCTTTGAGGGGCTTGGGGTTTAGTTTTATGTTAGTTTGTTCTTTTCGTACCTCATCGAGGTCAAGTCTACTCCCACTATATTTCTTGAGAAGGAATTCATTCTCTAGAAATTTAGTATTTCGTGAGACAAATGTTCTTTGTTCATTTGGGACGTAGAACATGTATGCTCATAAGTTCAAGGCATATCCTACAAACTTATATTTAACTGCCCTATCATCCAATTTGTTAGTTTGTGTGAGCTTAACATATGCATCACATCCCCAAACTCTTAGATAACTAAGACTAGGACGTTTCCCATACCATAACTCATATGGTGTTTGACTAACAGTCTTAAAAGGAACTTGGTTTAGTAGTAGTATTGCAGTTTCTAAAGCAAGACCCCAAAATGAAAAAGGTAGATTCGTGTCTGGCATCATTGATCGGACCATATCTAATAATGTCTGATTTCTCCTTTCGGAGACCCCATTATGCTGTGGAGTTCCCGGAGGAGTCCACTGGGAAACAATGCCATTTTCTCTCAAGTAATCTTGAAATTCGTCGCTTAAGTATTCACCACCTCGGTCAGACCTCAGTGACTTAATACTTTTATTAAGCTGGTTTTCTACTTCAGCTTTGAAGTCTTTGAATTTCTCAAAGGCTTCAGATTTGTACAACACAAGGTACACATACCCATATCGCGAATGATCATCGATAAAGGTAATGAAGTAGGAGAATCCACCTCTAGCGGTGACTGACATTGGTCCGCATACATCAGAGTGTATGAGTTCTAATGTCTCCGCTGCACGATGTCATTTACCTTTGAAGGGTAATTTGGTCATTTTACCAAGTAAACAAGACTCACAAGTTCCATAAGGTTCATATTTGAAGGGTCTGAAATACCCATCCTTATGTAGCTTAGTTAATCTTGTTTCATTGATATGACCTAAGTGACTGTGACATAGAAGTGATTCATTGAGATTATTCGAGTTAGCGTTGTATATATTAGAGGTTGAACATTCTTTGTTAGTTTGTAAGACATAGATACCATTATTCAAAATACTATCTCCATATTTTATTTCATTGAAATAAATAGAACATTCATTACAACTTATTAGGCATGAAAAGTTTTATTACATAAAGAAGAAATTGAAATGATGTTATTTACTAGAGAAGGTACATAAACACAATCTTCTAAGTCTAAAACTAAACCATTCGGAAAAACTAATGAATAAGTCCCCACGCATAATGCAGCCAGTTTTGCTCCATTACCCATGCGTAAGTGAACCTCCCCATGATGGAGTCTCCTACTGTTCTCAGGCCCTGCACATTGTTACACAAGTGAGTCCCACAACCGGTGTCAAGCACCCAAATAGAAGGTTCAGAGTTTTGAGAATATAGTTCAATCATATACAACATATCTGAAGCATTGGGGTTCTTGGCCTCTTGGGCTTCCCTAGCTTCCTTGGCTTTCAAGGATCTGCAGTCTTTCTTCAATGATCCTTTCTTCCACAAAAGAAACATTTTTCTTTCCTTTTTTTCTCCACCTTACCATTGGGCTTTAGGTGATCTGAAGCCTTGGCATTGCCCTATTTTTCTTTGGGCCTCGGGAAACTGCATAATAATGTTAGAGAAGTCTTTTGGTAAGGACTTAAGAATTAGATCGTGACCTATCTCATGATCCATGATGAACCCGAGGTTGGCCAATTTTTAATGTGGCCAATCATCTTAAGCACATGTCCACTAACAGATCATTTCTTATACCTTGTTTGGAATAAGGCACATGACACTTGGAATCTCACGGTATGAACGGAAGTTGCATACAACTCCTTCAAGTGAAAGATGATGGTTTGAGCATCCATATCTTCGTGAGCTTTTGTGTAGTTTCCGACATAGAGCCAAGCATTATGTAAACTGCTTGCTCATCATCATCGACGTGTTTCTTCCAAGCATCAAATATATTTTGGTCAGCAGCTTCTGCGGGTTCAGGGGGAAATGATTTCAAGAACATAGAAAATTTTTTCTTGTCGTAAGACAATTTTAAGGTTTCTAAACCAGTCATTGTAGTTGTCCTCTTTGAGCTTATGCTCATCAATGATGGAACAAAGTGATACTCTGTTTTCCATTTGAATGTTTGTGAAATATTTTAACCCACCTGTTAAGAGAGAATGTTAAATAAGGAATATGTTTTCATTAATGTTTCATAATAACATGGGCTTTTAATATTATGAAGTTGCTCTCACTCAATTGTTAAAATTTTAAGAAAATCGCATCAACCCCAATATGATGGATTTCTTGTGGGCAAGGATCCCATTATCATCATTTCATAACTCCGACTAGGGCCGGTCGTTATAAAATACGATAATTAGATAGGTTCCGAAACAATTTATGATATAAATCATAATTCCTTGATCATTGGGTTGGGCAATCAAACATGACATAGTTTATGCTAGTCCTTGTGGACACCCAATCTTTGCCACTAAGTTATAAGACCGCGCCTAAGGGTCGCTGCGTCTTATGACTCGGAAAAATCAAACCATTGTCAATAATACGATTTAGGGACAAATTGGTATTGGTCAGTCTGGTAAAGCCTAGTCCTGCCAATACAGTTTAAGCCCTTTGGGTCTATACTTTACAATGGGAGGTAAATTTTAGACTTAAATTATTATTGAGGATTTTAGCAAGTTTAAGTGAATAACTGTCAAATGGATTCCTTCATTAAAAATTCCCCATAGAGAGGGTGGAGCGAACTCTCTTAAATACCCTTACCTCTTAGGCTTTTATTGCCTTGGTGACAGGAATAAACAATAGATCCTCCAAATCAGTCCAACACTTTAAATATGCTTTAAGGTAAGCTTTGAGTAAATTATTATTTAGATGTCTTCACAGCTTTTCCTTTTGGCTATAAAAAGGTAGTGAGTGAAGGAAGACACCAAATCATTATCTAACTCTAGTAATATCTTTGGATAAATTAACTTTAGTTTGGAAAGTTTTATTAACGCCTTTGTCCCACCCCACTTGTACCTTTTATAATGTCTTTTATTATAAACAAGTGATTTATTAGCCTTAAAGGTAATAAATCTCTAAGTTCATCATGGAATAATTACTTAGCTAAGGGATGAACAATACACTCTCTATTTGCTTAGAAAGTCTCTAGATCCTTGCACCCTAAAATAATCATGCCAATTCTAATCATACATAGAATCATCAAGCATATGAGTTTTAATATGTTGGAATTATTTTAGGCATTAAATAACTTTGATTAATATTTAATTATGATATTGCATTTTATTTTATTCAAGTAAATTTACTATTCATATTTTTTTGCAGATGCGTGAACTTTAAATGCAATTTCACAATTCAAATCTTAACCAAATCATGCAAAGCTTGTGCCTAAAAGTAAGTTCAGGGTGTTAGCTTTTCAACGAGCTTTTACACACCCAATTTCGAGTTCAAATGAGAGAGAACTAATCAAAACATAAACGGCGCGCTGATACCACTGTTGGAAAGCGGCCGCGAGTGCGCAGCGGAAAATTAAAAAATTATGATGCCGCTATCCTTTTGCCCAATACCCATTTGTTTTGATTAATCTACGAGCCTAGGGATGTTACTATATATTCTAAGCATAAAAACTCATAAAACATGCAAAGAACATAAACCTAAACATGCTAACTATCATAAGAACTCTAATTAAAATAAAGAAAGAAAAAGACTTACTTGAACCGAAGACTCCTCCAGTCCTCCCTCCAATTTACAAGTTTTTCTCGAACTCAGCAAGCTCTTCCACGTTCTAAAGAGCCACCCAAGTGTATGGCCTCCAAAGGTGCACACACCAAAGCCAAAACTCAACGGCAAGACTACGCCTTGAGTGCACGGGTATTTTGCCCTAGGTGCTAGCCTAGGCAAATACCTCAAAACTTTTAACTTGAGATTCCTCTAGTCAATTAGACTTAAGGATCCTCAAAATCAGTGGCTTACTCTTAAACTTTAGAGTTGCTCACTTATATAAACCCAATATATGAAAGATTTTGGTGTAAAAATTTGTAAAGAATTCTTTGGGTTTATATAGGTGCTCCAAATACAACAAAATTAATTAAGAATCTGATGTGGGATAAATGCTAATTTAATCTTAGCCATTGGATCTTAATTTAGTGGTTTAATGAGATTATAAAACCCTAATAAGAGTTTGGGCCGAAATGGAATTCAAAACAAATAACAAATAAATAAAATAAAAAAGAAATGAAGCGCCATCTGCGCCTTTATTTATTTATTTATTTATTCCAATTCCCAAAGTGCCCCTATCGTTATTCACTAATCTCGAAGCCATTATGGAACCTCATAAATGATCTGTTCAATAATTAAACACATTGAACCATTTATGAACAATTCCTACAACAATCATATATGCTGTTAAATTTGTACTGTGCACTGTTAACCATTGATTTCGACTTTGTTGTGTGTGACCTTTGGGTTCCCCTCAAGTTGGACATGAAATGAATCGTGATAATTTAATCGAACATAAATTATCCTCTGATCATATGGTCGTTCGATTTCAATGACTAAGGTTGACATCTAGCAACATGCCAAGGCCCCCAAATGAGAAGGAAAGATATATACCCATTTTGTATGCGATTTACATATGATACGGTCCATCGCCTCACTGTATCCCCACCTTTTGACCTAGGGTACGGAAATTGTCTACCCATATAGTCAAATGTATGATGTTGATAGTGTCATGAATCGTGCTAACCCAAGAATCTCACATGATTCTTCCGCTGCGACCACAGTCTCAATCACTAATCACACATATCAACCCGCGAACTGGAATACTACTCTTATAAGAAAATATTATCCGAGAGAGTGACAATTCTCTGTTGTATCTTTACAAACTTCATGTGTTTCAATAAATTACCCATTCATACCCTTATGACCGGATCTTTTGAACAGGGGAAGGAGAATGTAAAAGTTATTTGATCCACACATAAGATTGTAAAGACCTCAAGTCTAAGGACTAGTCATATAATCGATACATGAAAGTTCTCACAGACACATGGGATAAACACTTCATGTGAAAACTTTCGGCGGTCGGTTCGATGGACACGAGCAACTCATGCATCCATGTGATACACCAAGAGGACGAATCTCCGCTAGTAGCCTATGAGATCGGCTACCCCACTTAAAGGCGGATCATATCATCATGCTAGTCTCTCCGCTTTGTGAACGCCCAGATTATTCACAAAACTATGACTATAAACGTTTGAGAGTAATGATTCTCATAAGGCGTGGAAGCCATCATCTTATTACTCCAAGGGCTTTATTACAGTGTTTGATGATTCATATAATTTATGTAAGACACGTATAATAAAGATTGCCATTTTATTAATTAATGAAAAATATTACAAATACATGTACATATAGCTCATCCATAAGTTGGGTATAGAGCATATCCCTTACAGTCGTGCCCTTAGCCTTTGGTAACTGTTGGGCCATGTGGCACGTTTTGTAACTCATCGCTCCTTCTGCCACTTGTAATAACTGCTATAACAATGCCTCTAACTCGTGGTAACTGTCGGATTGTGCTCCATGTTATGATGTGCTACTTATGGTAACTGATAGGAACATGCATCACATCCTTCAACTGTCAGATCATGTTTGCGCAACTACTCCTTAGTTCGGTCGTTGTTTTGGCTGGATGGGGCGATTTAGCCACTTGGCCAATTAAGTTGTTTGGTTGCTACGCCGATTAGGCGATTCGATTATTAGGTCGATTGGATGATTTGACTGGTAGATGGATTGAACGATTTGGCTGATAGGCCGATGGGATGATTATTACAATTTTTAGTTGTCAACCGTTAGGATAATTGTTTCCAAATAAATTTGGCAGATAGTGCCAAATAAAAATGAAACTATATAAACTTTTGTTGGTTGGCAATTAGATCTTTTATTAAAAATTATAAATTCATTTATTAGATAAAAAATTAAAATTATATGGAAGAAATGAAATATTTTTGTTAAATAAAATAAAGCCTTAAAAACTTTTTTACAATCTCTATTCCAACCCCCCAAAATTTGATTTTTTTTCTGGTAAACCAAAAAAAATTGTTAAATAAAATAAAGGGCGCCTTAAAAACTTTTTTACAATCTCTATTCCAACCACCCAAAATTTGAATTTTTTTCTGGTAAAGAAATATATATATATATATATATATATATATATATATATATATATATAATAGATATATTAAATTTCTAAAACTCTACTCAATTTATAATTCCCACAAAAAGAAAAAAATTTCACAAAGAAAAGCTATTTTAGTTGATAGAGAATCCATACCAAGCCGACATTACGAAAAACAAGCTTAAGACATAATAATCGTAAAATTATTTTAAAAAAAAAAATAGTAAAATATAAGGTTTTATAAAAATAAATAATTAAATATAAATTTTTATAAAAATGTAATAATCAAATACTTTTTGTACTCATTTGTCATTTCCTAATTTATGTAGTGATATAATAAACATATTTTCTATATATATATATATATCTATATAATAAAGTAGAATGGTGTTGGAGGAAAGAGAGTGTATCCAAGGCGCTCTCTTTATGTGGCTTAATTGACGGTCCAGATCATTATATTGGTAATTGGAGGAAAGAGAGTGGATTGATTGAAGGAAATGGTCAAAAAATTATAAATTTTCAAATTAAAAAATATAAAGTTAAAATAAATTCATTTAATTCTGTAACATCGTGCCGTAGGCACGGGCATCATTTAATTAAAAAATAAAATCATTTAATTTTGTAACACCGTGCCGTAGGCACGGGCAAAAACTAGTATATATATATATGGAAAATGACACACACTCCAAAGTTCCATAAAATGGACAAACAAGCCCCATTGTTTTCAAAAATGGACATATGCACCCCAAAATTGGTAAAAGGCACGCCCCCCCAAAATTTTGTAAGAATGATAGTTATGTCAAATTAAATATTTACATTGTCACCACCTTCTCACAATTCTAAAAAATTTTCATTTTAATGAAATTTTGGGGGTGTATATGTCCTTTTACTAAAGTTTGAGTGTATATATCCATTTTCGAAACTAGGGGGGTGCATTTGCCCATTATACAGAATTTTGGGGGTGTATATGTCATTTTCCTATAGTAACAGGAGAAATCAAAGCTCAACTAGCAAAGGTGAAAGATACAATGTTGTGTTCAGAATATAACAAAGAATTTTGTGCTTAAATGCTAAAGCTAATGTCACAATACTGTGTATACAAAATGGTATATGAGCTACAAAACTGGATGATAGTATCCTCTACACTCACCAAGTACTTCCCTACAGTGTTTTATCACATCTAGTGTGGTTTTGGTACATGACCATCGACGGCGAAGTTTCGGGTGGCAGCAGGAATGGCCAAGCGAATTCCATCAATTTCCGGACTTGCTACTATTTGACATCCTAGACGAGACCTGAAAAATTTAAAACCATAAGATTCAATCCAAGTTGAATGTCAAAAAAAAGTTCGTACTGCAGGCTTGTAGTGAAAAAACTCACGTCTCTGTAAGCCCAAAAGCCAGATCCAACATGTCATTTTCTTCATCAGTCGGGTCTTCTAATTTATTGTAGTAGTCCGTGTCCTAGAAAAGATTAGATCATTAGCAGTTCATAAGAACATATTCTTGAAATTGCAAGAAAAATATTCAAAAGGTCATTTTCTCTACACATATAAGGCCAATAGTGTACCATCACAATCACATGACATGTTGAGCAGGCAAGCGAGCCTTCACATGCTCCTGACATGAAACAAAATCAAATCACTAGGTTTTCCCACCATAACATAAAACTACAAACTGAGTGCATGAAATTAATTCATTCATGGTGTGAAACCGAAACATCCAAGTTCATTGGTTCCAAAGTTCCAAACAAGGAGAAAAAGAAAGACACCCCCGCGCAGAAAGTAAACAAATAAATAGATAAGTCACATAATAAACTTAAGAAATTATATAAAATGGTTTTTTTTCCACCGTACTTGCTAGCATTAACCTTTATGAGAACAGAGACTGAAACAGAAATACCAGGAGACCAAAAAAATTGATTAAAGAAGAAAAAGAAACGGTGCAAAACAGAGAACATGGAAAGCATCAGAATCCTTGCCTTCGAGTTCTATATCATTTTCATGAGCTGCTTCTAACATAGACATTCCCACTGGGACCTTAATGTTCTTTTCTTCTCCGTCCTTATCAACAAATGTCACATTTATCCTGCATAATAAGCTTTCGAGTAAGAAGAAACTCTAAATTATCTAGAAGTCAGATTCAAACTAGAGGAAATATAAAGCCACTGAGAATTTTCAGGAAAGAGGATTGGCATTCTGTCCCTAGAAGCAAACAAGTTGTCGTTATAAGTAGAGTGCTCATTTTATCGCACTTGAAAGTACATTGATAATGATAAAGATGTACAGCGGCGTTGAATAATTAATATAAACAAAAACAGACATAAAATGCAGAGAAATGTGTTCTACTATAACTGTTATTTTCCCTTCCCATGCTCCATCCTGTCATTAATTTTCTTTCTTCACAATCAAATTCTGCACTGATCAGTTAGCAGCTACATTGCCTTCACAACCATGCACTTCTGTTTGCTGCATGTCAAAGATTCATTTAACAATTGTGGGAAACTCCAGACCGTGTGCAAAACATGTCAGACTCAGAGGAGTCTTGAGTCTTTAACAAAGCACACATTCATTCTATCTTCTAATGCATTTACTGTATAGCATAAACAATCATTTACCTTATTGACAGACAATGAAGCCAAGAATTCAATATCAGAGACACCAAAAGGGAAAAAAAAAATTGGTAAAAAGGAAAATTGTCCATGCAACTGTCTTGTCTCTTAATTTACTTCCTCTTCTAGTTCTTAAGAGTTAAGAAGGTATCTCAATTCAAATCAATCAGCTTACATGTCTTTCTGTTTTCCGCCTCCATGAGAAGCATCATTTTCAGCTGTGGTAGAAAATTGTAGATACTTCTGAAATATGGAACCTTGGAATGCCCTAGGTTCTGACTGTAAGTCAATCTGTTCAAAACAAAGAAAATCAAATCAAATACAATGAAAAATAAAATTTTGATTCTCAGAATGAATAACTAATTCCAAGTACCATTTACCATAAAAATACACGGCTTTCCTAAATTGGAAAGGGAAGTTCTCATCCAAATGATTCAACTCATCCTTACACTTTCCATTTAACCAAAGTAGAAATTAATCTCCTCAAGGTTGCACCAGTGACTCATCTACTAAACCATTTTGAATCATAACTAGATGAGAGGAAAATCTTAAATTCTATTACTGGCATACTTGACAGTCTTGAGTTTATTTAAATCCAAATAAGCAAACCAGGTAGCACATTTTGTACCCTCTGGCTTAGAAGCCAAAGAATAGCTACAGCTTCTATCCTCTTATTTCAAGTTTCTTCCTAAAGCGATTTCCATTGTCTCCTACCTATATATCTCACTACGTCATTTAAGAATATTGGAAGTTTGGAACATGTTGTTCAGTGATACTTTAAAGAACCAACAAAAGGAGAATACTCGTAAAGCCAAAAACATAATAAGGTTTCATGTTGAAGACAACAGTACAATACATTCTAATGTTTCTTACTCGTGTAGTTGAAATTTTTCTTTTACCTTATTTTTTTCCCGCTTCAAAAAGACAATAATAGAATTTTTTGTCTTAAAGCATGTTCTGACATGAACTATGAAAAGCATGGACGGGTCATCAACAATCACTAGCCAGATAGCCATTTTTAATTACTCGTGTGAACAGATAATGCACAACAATCAAAATTTTAACTGTAATAATTGAAAAGGATGGTTAGGTTTTGTGATGAAAATCAAAGATTACTAACCAAGGGTCGCCAACGTTGACATGTACATCCTGTTCGAGATATAGATATACATCCACCTGCCAAGAAGGCAAGAAGGCAGCATTTTTGAATGAAATTGATTAACTATTTGTTCACCTTGCGTTTAATTTTGAAGGGGAAAAAAGTTATTGCTTAATTAAATCTAGTTCATATAAAAGAAAATAAACAGCTACTTTTAAATAAATACATGAACAAATAATCACAATTCTGATTCTATAAAAATAAATAAATAAAAATTCAGAATTGAAGCTTGAAGGGATACATACCTCTGGAGAGCTCTTTAACCATAAAAGCTCCAACTCTTAAAAGCCTTGGAATTAACATAACTGTTCCATTTTCAAATAATTAATTAATTATTAACTAAAAGAAGACATGAATTCAAAGCATAGCATACTAAGAAAAACAGCATTAAGAAAAATCATTTACGATATTAAAGATGCTTAAAAACCAACAAAATCCTTAAAAAGTTTACCTGAAAATTCGAAGTAGTCGGAGGAGGAGAGCTTAAGAGCACCGAGGAGTGAGGAGAGAGAGAGAGCGATCAGTGATTAAATTGGGCCTAAAAAGGCATTTGTTTAGGGTTAATTAATGGGCTTATTGTCACTTAGATCATGGGCTTTTAGTACAATCGGGCCTCGCCTCCAGCAATGGTTATGGATTCGACTCATCAATTTTTTATTATATTAAAAAAATAAATATATTTTTTTGATAATATCACTTCTCTAAAAAAAATATTTCAAATCTCAACAAAATTCATGGAAGTTTGATAAGCAAGTTACAGTTATATATGGATGCATCTCCATTCATGTTCACACAGAATTTGAGATCTTCTCTGTAGTCTCGATCCATTCATTTGCGTAAAAGCATTGATTCTAGACTAAATACTACTGAAGAACACGAGAAGGGAATGGAAGATCGACAAAAATGAAGACCGCGGATTTTGGTCTCTGGGTAATATGAGAATATTATCTCAGAACAACCCTCTCTCAATAGTGAATTTGTTTGGTTATGGGGGGAACCAAAAGCAAATTTAGCAAAAGACGGATAAATACACCAATCAACAAGGAAATTTTAACGTGGTTCGGCGGATCAGATCCCACCTACGTCCACGGGCACAAAACGAATGATACTTTTATTACTGAGATATGCTTCTCTGATCTCTCTTGTGTTTACAAGTCTGATGATAATGATATTGATATTGATTCTGATTCTCATACCTCTTACGCACACTCTAGCCTCCTATTTATAATAGTGTAGAAATCAGATTCCTTCTCCTACAAGAATTTCCTAGTTGAAACAATTTTCCTTCCCCATAAGGATTCCTAGTCAAAAACTACTTTTACTTCATTTATCCTACTAGGACGATGACTTACTAGTTTACCCCCTGAAAGTAGGATAACTTATTATCTTGTCCGTAAAAATAGGATGCCTTATCTTCTGGAGCACGTCCCGCCATATGCTCGGTTTTCATGAGGTCGGTCATGATGGTCCTTTGAGCTGAGAATGCTGCTACGGATCTGATAATGCTCGGTCATCCGAACCAAAGTGGTCGGTCACCTATCATCAAATGTTCAGTCTCTACCTGTTGGCTTTATAACACTCATGTGGTCGGGTCGGCATTAATGATTTCGACCGAGAAGGGAATTACCCTTTTTACCCCTGTCGTACTCCTTAAAAATAATAGGACCAAAAAACACCATCAACATCTATCCCCTAGTTCTCGGTAACAACGAGTTTGCGAGTTGATGCCGGGAACTATAAAAAAAGATGGTGTGCCGATGAATCCGTCGGTGGTCACTCCAGGAACTGCAGAGAAAAATGTTTTGGCTGCAAATCTGGTCATTCCTGCCACCTTCATGTGCTCAGTCAACGAGGATCCCGATATCTACCCGTGGAGAAAATGCTTTGCCCTTATGCTGATGACGATCGACTCGGTGGGACGTAACCCAACCCCGAGCTGAGAAAAACATTTGGCTCTGGGGGAATGTCACCTCCTCAGACCAATAGAGGGCCGATCATGGGGAGATGCTCTGATCCCATGCCGATGATAAGTCTCTCGGTGGGACGTATCCCGACCCCGAGCTGAAGAAAGACTTGGCTCTGGGGGAATGTTACATCCCCAGTCCAAAGAAGCCGACTCGGTGGGACGTAACTCGACCCCGAGCTGAAAGAAAGACTTGGCTTTGGGGGAATGTTACATCCCCAGTCCAAAGAAGCCGACTCAGTGGGACGTAACCCGACCCCGAGCTGAAAAAAGACTTGGCTCTGGGGGAATGTTACATCCCCAGTCCAAAGAAGCCGACTTGGTGGGATGTAACCCGACCCCGAGCTGAAAGAAAGACTTGGCTTTAGGGGAATGTTACATCCCCAGTCCAAAGAAGCCAACTCGGTGGGACGTAACCCGACCCCGAGCTGAAACAAACATCGATCTCGGTGGTACAAGAGCAGACCCGAGCCGGAAAGAAACATCGGTCTCGGCGGTACAAGAGCAGACCCGAGCCGGAAAGAAACATCGGTCTCGGCGGTACAAGAGCAGACCCGAGACGGAAAGAAACATCGGTCTCGGCGGTATAAGAGCAGACCCGAGCCGGAAAGAAACATCGGTCTCGGCGGTACAAGAGCAGACCCGAGCTGGAAAGAAACATCGGTCTCGGCGGAACGAGTCCAACCCCGAGCCGATTAACCAAATGGCCTCGGCGGAACGAATCCAGCCCCGAGCCGATTAACCAAGTGGCCTTGGCGGAATGAATCCAGCCCCGAGCCGGTTAATCCTTTGGGATTTTTTCAGAAGAGAAGTGAATCCACCTTTGAAGCCCTATTAGATTTGGCATGGGCGTCCCTTTGCCAGACCTAATGAAAACAAAAACAAAACTTTGGAAAACAAAATCAAAAAACGGAGGTGACATAACACTTATCCCAAAACAACAGCACAGATGTCTCAAAACAGCGTCCTGTTCGAGGCCTCCAAAACACAATTCTGAACCTTTCAATTCAGAGTCCTGGCGAACCAGGATTTGGATCAAAGAGCGTTTTAGAATGGTAATGGCACATCTTCTATACTTCAGGTCACCATGGAGCCTGTGTATTGTTTGAGGGCTCCTCCTTACAACGATGGAACAAGTATACGCTACGAGGGCACAATCCCTCCCCGTGCTATACTTCTCTTGGATCCGAATGATCAAATAGGTAAGGATCAAAGAGTGTCTGAAACATTAAGGGCATATTCCTCCTTATGTTCGGTAACACTGGAGCAAGCAAACTCTACGGGGGTATCATCCCTCCCCGTGCTATGTTTCTCACGGATCCAACTGTTCAAATAGGTAAGGATCAAAGAGTGTCCGAAACATTAAGGGCATATTCCTCCTTATGTCTAGTAACACTGGAGCAAGCAAATGCTACGGGGGTATCATCCCTCCCCGTGTTATGCTTCTCATGGATCCAACTGATCAAATAGGTAAGAATCAAAGAGTGTCCGAAATATTAAGAGCATATTCCTCCTTATGTTCGGTAACACTGGAGCAAGCAAACGCTACTGGGGTATCATCCATCCCCGTGTTATGCTTCTCACGGATCCATTGGGTAGGTAAAATATACGGGAACACGTTCTCCGTGCCGTATTTCCCAAACCGGCCAGGCCGGCCAACTCACGGGGGCACTCCCTCCCCGCGGTTATCCACATGCAGCTCCCCATCAAATTCCTCCCATTTTGCCTGCTTCTATATCTTTGAAGTCCCTCCCCCGAGGTCAGTTCATCTCGGAAAGCACGCCTGAACCTTAGCGACATGGTAAGGCCTTCTGAAGATAAAGAAGTCGTCATTCTCAATGCCGGCCTTGCATCCCCAGGTAATTACGGACATAATCTGGTAACTCATTCTGCCGTTCATCAGACTGAACAAACTGAATCATTTCATCCTCATGGGCCATCTGCCCAAAATGCAGCTTAGCATACTCTCATCCAGCAGAATCCTTGGGGAGAGGCACCTTGTTTTTCGAAGCAGCATCCGCCTCATACAACGAATAAGCTGCAAGAGAGATCTCCTGGTCGCTGGGCTCAACATATTCCCCAGCCGGAACAAACTCAGCCTGGATAGCCACCAGTCTATCCTCCTTCTGTTTCTCCAGCCTCCTCAACTGCGCCCGCAGATCAGCCAACTGTACGTCAAACTTCTTTCCATCTTCATCTCAGTCGCCATATCCTGAAGTTGAGTAGAAAGCACCTGGCAAAGGGCAACGTATTTAGCGGTGCGCTAATCTTCTGTTGTTTGTGCACAGACGTAAGTGTCTGTCCGCCCTCCTTGGTCTTCATCCACCGACACAGAGAGATGATATTATCGAGAGGGTACATAAACGGTAGCTTAACCTTATGCGTGTGAACGCCAGCCTAAAAAACCTAACCCAACATCTCCTCCTCCTTGAAAGCCACCAATCCCTTCACCTCATTCATAAAGCTGTTTGCAGTGAAGCCATGTGCATTCAGGACATCAATGTGAAAGAGAGAGCCCTTCACACCGATGTTCGTCAATGGGAGCACAACTTTATTGATCATGGCCTGTTCAGTGACCCGTTCAGCTTCGAGTCGGTGATACTCAGGAACAGCCACAAATGTGTCTAACGTTTCATAGTTACAAGATTGCAAAACCATTGGTGAGCCAATTCATGAGCCATAATTCTCCATCCATTCTGATGTTGAACTCCATGTCGACCGGTGATTTCCACCTTCTGCCATCGTCTTACTACGCGAGCCGCTTTTTGTTGAGTTCCCCACAGACGGCGCCAACTGTTGACGACAGATTTTGGTCTCAGGGTAATATGGGAATATTACCCCCAGAACAACCCTCCCTCAATAGTGAATTTGTTTGGTTATGGGGGGAACCAAAAGCAAATTTAGCAAAAGAAAGATAAATACACCAATCAACAATGAGATTTAACGTGGTTCGGCGGATCAGATCCCACATACGTCCACGGGCACAAAACGAATGATACTTTTATTACTGAGATATGCTTCTCTGATCTCTCTTGTGTTTACAAGTCTGATGATAATGATATTGATATTGATTCTGATTCTCATACCTCTTACGCACACTCTACCCTCCAAATTATAATAGTGTAGAAATCAGATTCATTCTCCTACAAGAAAATCCTAGTTGAAACAATTTTCATTTCCCATAAGGATTCCTAGTCAAAAACTACTTTTACTTCTTTTATCCTACTAGGACACTGTCTTCATAGTTTACCCCCTGAAAGTAGGATAACTTATTATCTTGTCCGTAAAAATAGGATGCCTTATCTTCTGGAGCACGTCCCGCCATATGCTCGGTCTTCATGAGGTCGGTCATGATGGTCCTTTGAGCTGAGAATGCTGCTACCGATCTGATAATGCTCGGTCATCCGAACCAAAGTGGTCGGTCACCTATCATCAAGTGTTCGGTCTCTACCTGTTGGCTTTATAACACTCATGTGGTCGGGTCGGCATTAATGATTTCGACCGAGAAGGGAATTACCCTTTTTACCCCTGTCGTACTCCTTAAAAATCATAGGACCAAAAAGCACCATCAACAGATATTATAGGAAAATATCGTCGGTGAGATGATGCAAATGTGATAATGATGATGGTGTTGACGGGTGATTTCTGTCCCAGTGGCAGTTTCGAGATAACTCACCCGAGACAATCCTCATTTAACCTTGAATTTGTTTGTTTAGGGGGAGACCAAAGGCAAATTTAGTAAAAGTTGAGAAAAACACACAAGTTGACAAGAGATTTTTAAAGTGGTTCGGCGGAGCAAATCCAGCCTACGTCCACCGGCACAAAATGGTGGGGGTTGTTTTATTACCAGAACTAACTCGGCCGACCTGTTTTGAAAGAGGTCCAAGTGAGACCGAGTAGTTTATCGAATTTTACAAGTAGTGTTCATTCTCTTTTTTTTTTACAAGTTCGCTATCTATTTTTTCTCTCTCCTTACAAATGAATTCAACTTTCCTTTATATACTCTGGAATTACAACATTGTTCCCTCTACTTTATGACGTTTCCTGCGTGGTCTTCGACTGATTGACGGGCTATTTGCCCCAAGACTGTCTTCGCCGAAAACAAACCTGCCGTCTGACGGCCTATCACATCACTCTGTTTTCTCCACTGTCACATACAATAATAATAGTGCCAGCCTGTAAAATACTTTTGAAAAATGACACGTGTCGAAGAAGAAAAAACAATCACTTTGATCTTCTGTCGGTCTCCAAGAGGTCGGCCAAGTGACATGCCGAGCTTTCCAAACGGATATCGTCTTGACCAGAAATACCCGAACTTACCCATTTGTTCCAGAACACAGGGCAGGTCCAAACCGAACTTCCGATCTAAAGTGGTCGGTCTCGGTTCCGATGTTGTCGATCCCTGAAGTCCGCACCCTGTTACATTCTCTGGTCGGTCATACCCATGAAACCGTACCCAAGTTATTTGTCGGGTTAGAGAAACGACTTACACCCTCTGACCCATGGTCCTCTGAATGAGTAGAACTTTCCTTCTCTGCCCTTACCAAACTGTTCAGAAACCTTAGCCGCAAAAATCCCCATCAACATCTGTCCTCTAGTTCTCGATTCCAACGAGTGTACGAGTTGGTGTCGGGAACTACAAAAATCTGAAGTGAGCCGATCAATCGTTAGGCGGATGACCCTCGGAATTGTACAGAAAACTACCCTGGTGCCAACCCTGGTCATCCTCAGTGTCTTCGTACGGTCTGTCCTCAAGACAAAATCAGGCACTCGGTGGGACATAACCCGACCCCGAGCTGAGAAGAACACTTGGCTCTGGGGGAATGTTACGTCCCCAGACCAATGAGACGGACTCGGATGGATGTAGCCGGACCCCGAGTTGAGAAGAACACTTGGCTCTAGGGGAATGTTACGTCCCCAGACCAATGAGACAGACTCGGTGGGATGTAGCCCGACTCCGAGCTGATGGAACAAAGCATCAGCGGAACGAGTCCAGCCCCGAGCTGGTGGAGCAAATCAGACTCGGCGGAACGAATCCAGCCCCGAGCTGATGGAGCAAAGTAGACTCGGTGGAACCAATCTAGCCCCGAGCTGATAGAACAAAGTAGACTCGGCGGAACGAATCCAGCCCTGAGCTAATGGAATAAAGCAGACTCGGCGGAACGAATCCAGCCTCGAACTGGAGGACCAAAGCAGACTCGGCGGAATGAATCCAGCCCCGAGCTGGAGGAGCAATTGAGACTTACACGAGGGAAGATTTCCAACCTCTGAGGCTCTGCGGATCCCGGCGAGGGCGTCCTCATGCTAGACATCAGCGAAAAACAGAAATTGGAACAAAGCAAAGTTAACAAAAGTGGAGGTGACTTAGCACATACTCCATGCAAATTTAAGAGAAAAACAACTCGGGTGCTCAGAGGCAGCGTCCTGCCCGAGGCCTCCCAAAACATAATTCTGAACCTTACAATTCAGTGTCCTGGCTAACCAGGCTACGGATACGCCGATCCGGGGGCGGTCAGGCAAATCCCCACGGGGGAGGAAGACACCCCGTGTGTGCCCTCCCTGGGTGGTTCTCAATTAGACTCACCAGCCGACTCGCAGGGGAAGAAACCTCCCTGGGTCCGGTTTACCCGAGACTCCTGCAATCAAGGGCGCCATTCGGCCATACCCAAGCCAGGTGGTCTGATGGTACTCAACGGGACTCACCAGCCGACTCGCAGGGGAAGAAATCTCCCTGGGTCTGGTTTTCCCGAGACTCCTGCAATCAAGGGGACCATTCAGCCATACACAAGCCAGGTGGTATGATAGTACTCAACGTGACTCAACAGCCGACTCGCAGGGGAAGAAACCTCCATTGGTCCGGTTTACCCGGGAGCATGATGGTCATGGAGGCAATTAAGCCATCCTCATGCCATACTCTCCGATAGTCTTCAACGGGACTCACCAGCGTACCTGTAGGGGAAGAAACGTCTCTGGGTCCAGTTTACCCGAGCTATTCCTCAAAGATGCGAGCCATGTAGTAGTAACGCTCCGGCCTCGGGGGTTTGATAATGACACCCGGGAGTGGTGTGCCACGAGGGGTTCGCACGTTTCCTGCATGGGCCCTATTCCTTGATGTGTTCTGGATCCTCAAATGTGAAATGAATCAGGTCGGAACACTTCCACCCGGGGATTTGATAATGACACCCGGGATTGGTGTGCCACTGGCTTGGTGCCTTTCCTGATCACCGATCACCCCTTCACATCGAACATATCCCAAGAATATTGAAAATAACTTTCGTATTTGATTAACAAACAAGTAAGATAGACAAGTTTCTTAAAAAAAAATGAGAGTTTTATTCATATTCAAGGGACCTGATGCCCTTCTTACAACTCTTTGCAGGTCATTTTAAGAGAGGCTTTTACAATACTTTCTTTCGGTTCTTGCTTTGGAGTCCGACATGTCCTCGAGTCACGGCTTCTTCAGATCCGTCTGGTCTGAACTTGATTCTGATCTATGCTCACAGAGTCTGCTGCACCGAACGTACCATAAGTGTTGCTGAACAATGCATTTTCCCTGGACCTTGCATATCCCGAGCAAAATCTGGAAGCCTGGCCGAGGTCTTCTATTCTGACTCCTTGTGGTCTTCTCCGTGCGTTTTTTTCATTTCCTCTCATTCGGGGAGACCACCACACCAATTGAGGGGGGGCCTAAGGGACGTCATCCCCTGCACTTGGCTGACCAGTTCCCTAACCGATCCTTCAGCACTACCAACCTGTAGAACTGAGGACTCTGGCAGGCCGAGCAAGCACATCGCTTACCCTATGAGGGACTTGTTCACCCATTGCCAACGAACGTCACCCATCCGCAATGTTACATTTCATTCCACAACTCAATCCTAATGGGTGACCGTTGGCTAACCCTCTTACATTCTATTCCACAACTCAAAAAAAGAAAGCTTCCGCTACCAACCCTCATTCTTCCTGCGAACCCTTTCATTCTCCCGTTCTGACCAACTTCTTCCCATTCCTTTCCCCTTTCATCCATTCTGCTGCTGAACTCTCCAACAACCCACAGCTTCCTCCTTCTACCACCGTCTTACTACGCAAGTTACTTTTTGCTATTTCCCCACAGACGGTGCCAACTGTTGACGGGTGATTTTCATCCCAGGGGCAGTTTCGAGATAACTCACCCGAGACAATCCTCCTTCAACCTTGAATTTGTTTGGTTAGGGGGAGACCAAAGGCAAATTTTGTAAAAGGTGAGAAAAACACACAAGTTGACAAGAGAATTTTAACGTGGTTCGGCGGAGCAAATCCAGCCTACGTCCACGGGCACAAAATGGTGGGGGTTGTTTTATTACCCGAACTAACTCGGCCGACTTGTTTTGAAAGAGGTCCAAGTGAGACCGAGCAGTTTATCGACTTTTACAATTAGTGTTCATTCTTTTTTTTTTTACAAGTTCGCTATCTATTTTTTCTCTCTCCTTACAAATGAAATCAACTTTCATTTATATACTCCGGAATTACAACACTGTTCCCCCTACTTTATGACGTTTCCCGCGTGGTCTCTGACTGATTGACGGGCTCTCTGCTCCAAGACTATCTTCGCTGAAAGCAAACCTGTCGTCTGACGGCCTGTCACATCACTCTGTTTTCTCCACTGTCACACGCAACAATAATAGTGCCAGCCTTTAAAATGCTTTTGAAAAATGACACGTGTCGAAGAAGAAAAAAACAACCACTCTGATCTTCTGTCGGTCTCCAAGAGGTCGGCCGAGTGACATGCCGAGCTTTCCAAACGGATATCGTCTTGACCTGAAATACCTGAACTCACCCATTTGTTCCAGAATGCAGGGCATGTCCAAACCAAACTTCTGATCTAAAGTGGTCGGCCTCGGTTCCGATGTTGTCGGTCCCTGAAGTCCGCACCATGTTACATTCTCTGGTCGATCATACCCAGGAAACCGTACCCGAGCTGTTTGTTGGGTTGAAGAAATGACTTACACCCTCTGACCCATGGTCCTCCGGATGAGTAGAACTTTCCTTCTCTGCCCTTACCGAACTATTCAGAAATCTTAGCCGCAGAAATCCCCATCAACAGATGGATTTGGTGGATGATTCATAATTGATTGAGAGAGAAAAAAAAATATATTTGTTTGTAATCATTTTTTATATTTTTTGAAATTACCTTCAAGTAACAATTATATGCAAGAGGTGGGTGAATTAAGTAGTTCGACAAATAATACAAAATTAAAAAAAAATCAATATTAAAATAATTAGTAGCTTTTATTGATTATGTTTAGAATTCAATTTCCACAATTAATATATTCAACAATGAATAATAAATAAAAGACCAATTTTAATTATCCAAAAAGTTATTAACAATATTAATTTTAACAATCGCAAGTTTAATATATGATATGGAAGAATAATATAAAACTTTTAATAAATAAATGAGATATGGATAGAAAATTTCACACCGGATTTATAACGGTTTGGCCAGCTCATTGCCTATGTCCATTATTCCAAGACACGCTTGAAGCTTTTCACTATGTAAAATGATTCCACACTTTACAACGAGAGTTTTCACGGCTCGCTCACTCACAAACCTTTAGGATTTTCTTCCAAGGCTTTCTAAACCTTTTACAACAAACCACCATTAAGAGTACTCGCCACTCACATAAGGAAATTTCACACACTAGTATTTGATAAATAAAATTTTACCACCATAACGTGGGTACTAACAAAATATTATAAAAATTTAAATGTGAGTATCTTAACATAAATATATGAAGATGAAACATGAGTTTTCCAAATGTAGAGAGTATAAGATATAAAAGATTTTAAAAACTCTCTTTGCTATTTAGGAACTCACAAAAGATTGTAAAAAGTTGAATGTGAGTATATTACTCAAATGAAAAATATAGGCTCACTAATAAAATATGAAGATGTAAAACTATTAACAGAAATAAATCTCCCTAGGATGAATGGGCCAATGAAGGACGAAAATGAATGTCATATCTAAGGGCGAAAAGGATGGCGTCAGGACGAAGAAGGATTCGGCCCAGGAAGGCTTAATTCAGGACGATCCAAGGAATAGGCGAATAATCATGAAGGAAGAAGTATGAGGCACTTCCAAAACGGTTGGTTAGTTATTAGATACATTCAACGTGTCATATACGCAAACTGGTGGCAACCCCCACGATTTAGTAAGTTACCCAACGGTTACATGCACGATTCAGCAGTTGATCGCATGATCAAGCAGTTGCATGTGCACAGAGAACGTGGGGGCTCAGTGCGAAGAAAACAACAGAATTGTACTAACGTTTGGCGAAGTCATGCACTATAAAATGCCCAAGTGTAGAAATAAGCAGAGGAGGAAAAAAATAAAGACTTAGAATGAGCAATTAGTTTAATTTCTTAGTTTTGCAATATATAGAACTGTAATTTCTGTGCTTGCGCCCCTTGGAGGCATTTTCTTGGAATCAATCACCCCAATCTGGGAGTGTGTCTCAGAAGGTTTGAACAGTACACGCGTATTGACAAAAATTATGCAAACAGATTTTTGGACGATTGTTAACAGAAATAAATCTCTCTATGATGAATAGGACGAGGAAGGACGAAAATGAATGACATATCTAAGGACGAAAAGGATGGCGTCAGGACGAAAAATGGTTCATCCCAGGAAGGCTTAATTCAGGACGATCCAAGGAATAGGCGAATAATCATGAAGGAAGAAGTACGAGGCACTTCCAAAACGGTTGGTTAGTTATGAGATACATTCGACGTATCATATACGCAAACTGGTGGCAACCCCCACGATTTAGTAAGTTACCCAACGGTTACATGCACGATTCAGTAGTTGATCGCATGATCCAGCAGTTGCATGTGCACAGAGAATGTGGGGGCTCAGTGCGAAGAAAACAACAGAATTGCACTAACGTTTGGCGAAGTCATGCACTATAAAATGCCCCAAGTGTAGAAATAAGCAGAGGAGGAAAAAAAAATAAAGACTCAGAATGAGCAATTAGTTTAATTTCTTAGTTTTGCAATATATAGAACTGTAATTTGTGTGCTTGCGCCCATTGGAGGCATTTTCTTGGAATTAATCACCCCTTTCTGGGACCGTGTCTCATGAGGTTTGAACAGTACACGCGTATTGACAAAAATTATACAAACAGATTTTTGGCGACTACAGTGGGAGAATTTGGTGCAAGAAGTGAAGATGCCTCCAAAAAAGAATACTCAGACTGGTTCATGTACAGAGGAAGGGGGATTGGAGCAAACCAACCAGCCTCGTGTTCCAACGGTTGTGGGCCATTTTGAGGGTCTAGCAAAAACAAGTCATTATAACACTATGCGAGAGTTCAACCCTAACGTGATGTGCGCCTTGTTCGGCGAATTCACCCAGGACGTTGTCGATTAGGTTAGGCTTCAAAATACTCATGTCATAGATAAGTTTGTTTCGACTAGTAATTCACATTACGAAAATATTGCCAAACATCTGAGTTTATTAAATGAGCTAATGGCTAAATATGTAAACGGTGGGACAATCCCGTCGTGGATTACACCTCCTCCTGCATCAAGTAATCAAGAGGCTGGGCCAAGCAATGTTCCTCCTCCACAAGGGAATACTGCCCCAACAATACCACGAGGAGGGACAAATCCTGGTGGTCTTGGCCCACACCTAGGGCCGAATGTGATACAACATGAAGTAGTGATGCCCCAAGGTTTACAATGACAGGGTCAAGACCATGTCTCATTTGTAAGGGGGCCACAACCACCATTTGTAGGGGTGCCATTCAATGGCAACGATCTGTTAAGGGAACAAATGACTGAGATTCTCCAAAATCAATTCGGTTTTGGGGTGAGGCCAATTTGGCCAAGATATCGAAAAACCATATACGGACTGGATTGATTTAGCGTATCCATGGCCAATGAACTATAAAATACCAGAGTTTTCTCTATTCACGGGATCTGGGGAAGTTTCCACCATAGAACATATAGGGCGATTTACTCTTCAGTGTGGGGAGGCAAGCGATTTTCATAAACTAAGATTATTCCATGGCTCGTTTGTAGACACTGTATTTTTTTCATGAAGCCCAATGATGAGCCTCATATGGAGGCACTACCTGAAAAGTTGCGAAAGTCGCGGGAAACGAATGCCGGAAGGAAAAACTCCAAAATTAGCACCTCATTGGATTTGAACTCGCTCAGTCAGTTTATATTTCAAACCTTAGCCTCGGCGCAAGGCCCATACAACCCATCCAAAAATCCCACACGCCCAAGCCTTCCTAAATTAAAAAAAATCTCATGCAAAACTGATGAGCGGAAAATATATCAATATTTACCGCCCCTTTTACTTAATATTTTGTTTAGTTACTCAGGTTTGATGAACGTTTTGATGTGTTTTAGTTTATTTTGCAGATAAAATAATATTGGAACACAATGAAATCATTTAGGAGGAAATGTGGGTCAAATAAGGGCAAAAATTGGACTTGACATATTAATTTTGGAGATTGGAAACTTGAAAGGGCGTTTTAACGAAGTGCAGTTTTGGAAATTCCAGTTTTGTACATCTGTCGTAATTTGGGTATATCCTTTTACTCCGATATCGGATTGAGCTGATTCAAGTGCCCGATTAAAGAAGACTCAAAGATATACAACTTTGAAAGACAAAATATTTTCGAATTCTAAAGATTTCATGCCCGAAATTGATGAACCATCCAGAAGTGTGTTGTGTGTAATTATTAAAGTCATTTTCAATCATTTTCAAAGCCAAAAATAAATTAATAAATAAATAATAAAAATTATCAAATCACCACCAAACATGATAAGCAATTAGTGGAGCAATTAATAATGGATTTGGTGGAGCAATTAGTGGAGCAATTAATAATTGATTTGGTGGATGATTTGATGGAGGCAAAATTTTGCCTATAAATACCAAGCCATTTCATTTGTAAAATTCATACTTTCTTCTAAGGAATTCCTTAAGAATACTAAGAAGATTGTATCTTGTTTGTTTATTTACAGCTTTTAGTAATTAATTTCCGCTTTCGCACTTTCTTTTCTTTACTTTTCAGTTTTTACTTTCCGCAATTTACTTTTACGCACAATACTTTCTTTTCTTTAATTTTCAGTTTTTACTTTTCAGTAATGAGGAGGTAACTCCCATTTGCTGGGGTAAAAGGTAAAATTTTTATTACTAATATTTAGATTAATCTCCCTTAATTATAATATATAAACTAGTTAAAACCTGACTTAACGAGGATACCGCCATATTAGTCGGTTGGTAATTATTTAAATTGGTTTTAACCTGACTAAACTGGATACCGCCTGATTGGTCAGTTGGTAATTAATTATTAATTTTACTTAATCTGGATACCGCCTATATGGCTGGTTGGTAATTATCATGCAAAGTTAATATATTATATTAAGGGAGATATCTAAAATAGAAGTAATAAAAGTGGATCCTTTTACCTCAACATTTTCTTTTATTGTACTTTTACTTTATTTACTTTTCAGCAATTTACTTTTCAGCATTTACTTTTCAGCAATTTACTTTCAGCTTTTACTTTTCAGCAATTTACTTTCAACAATTTACTTTCAGCTTTTACTTTTCAGTAATTTACTTTTCAGCATTTACTTTCAGCATTTAATTTTCAGTATTTAATTTCAGCATTTACTTTCCGTCATTTACTTTTCAGCAATTACTTTTCAGCATTTTACTTTATGTCTTTTATTTTATTTAAGTTTTTACTAGCCCTAGTTATGTGTCGTAACTAAGTTAGTTATCTGGGGTTGTGATGAATTCTAATATCACCGTTTTATAAGGGGTTATTTTATAGTTTGGGTAATTTAAAGGTTTACTTATTAAGTCTTAAGCTTAATGCTTCTTGTTGTCTGATGACCAATAAGATTGATGTGGTAAATCTAAAATAAACTTGACAAAGGAATTTTAGGTTTCAGCCTTAGACTTAATAGCCCACGATATTCCTTGAGGATAGATAACCCTTTAATAGATTTCCTTTCAAGATAGACATATACATATCGGGCGGGGGTAGCCATAATTGGAACTTAAACTTAATGAATCCAGATAATTTGGTTGACATAGACATATGGTTCAATTGGGTTAAACTGGGTATTTGCGTCTGACCATCGACAGAGGCTTTCGCATAATTTAGTGTTCCAGGTTAGTAAACCGATTTATTACACAACCATGAAATAACCACTTCATCTTTTAAAAGATATTAGAAAGATTCACAACCCTAAATCTTTGAGTCTTTTGTTATTTTCCTTAGTATTTTCTTTTGTTTATTTTATTTATTTTAATTAAGGAAAATCACATCCAACCAATCAAACAATCATTCTCTTCTCCCTATAATTAGATACCTGTAAATAAATAGATTCAATAATTAATAACAACATTAGGAATTAAGTCCTCGTGGGATCGATATTTTTATACTACTTGAACGATACGTGCGCTTGCGTTATACACGTGTGTTTACGCCGGTCAAGTTTTTGGCGCCGTTGCCGGGGACTTATTTATCTTTCACTATTAGTTGTGGGGTTAGATACGTTACTTGTATCTAATTTCTTTTTACTTATTATTACTATTTTCTTGTGTTTCAGGTTCTCAGAAACTACATGAGATGAACCAGAAGCTTTGAACTCCGACCTCTTGACCCAGAAATTGAAAGAACCATCAGACAGTTGAGAAGGGAAATGCGAGAAGGCCAAGAAGCGTTAGTCAACATGGAACCTGAACCTTTGGAGGTTGCACCACCAATTCCCATTCGAGATAGAACCATTCTGGTGGTTGACAGACTCATTTCCTGTATTGTACTTCCTCCCTTACCAGCAAATACGTGTGACATCAAAACTTGCATTCAGATGATTCAGCAGTCAGTTCAGTTATGGGGGAATGCAACTGAAGATCCTAATGCCCACATCAGTAACTTCCTAGAAGTTTGTGGCACTTTCAACTACAACAGATCATCAGAAGAAGCAATGAGACTGCGAGTTTTTCCATATTCCTTGAAGGACAGAGCCAAAGCTTGGCTACATTCACTACCAGCAGGTTCCATCACAACTTGGAACACTTTAGCCACCAAATTTCTTGCAAAGTACTTTCCACCAGCCAGAACCGGAAAGCTGAGGAATAACATCACATCCTTTGTACAACAAGATTCAGAATCCATCTGCGAAGCTTAGGAAAGGTACAAAGATTTGCTCCGGAAATGTCCTCACCATGAAATTCCAAAATGACTTCAAGTCCAAACATTCTATAATGGACTTTCTGGAATAATGAGAACCACAATCGATGCTGCTGCTGGAGGAGCTTTAATGGCAAAAGGAGAAGATCAGGCCTGGGACCTAATCGAAGAAATGGCCAACAACAATTCCTTGTGGCCAACAGAAAGGAGAATGATCCAAAGAATTACAGGAATTTATGAAAGTGGAGCCAATACAGCAGTCAACGCCAAGCTTGATCAGATATGCAAATTCATGGAGACTCTTACCACTGGATCCACAAGTTCACCATATGGAGGAGCACTAGAGTCGAACCAACTTGAAGAGACGGTGAATTAACTTGATGCCTTTTTCTATTTTCAGGAAATTACAGATTGGAGAAACAATGCCAACTTCAGTCTCACTACAACTTGCTGATAGAACGCTCGTATTTCCAAGAGGCGTAGTTGAGGATGTGCTGGTCAAGGTTGACAAATTCATTTTCCCAGTAGATTTTATTGTCCTTGATATGGAGGAAGACGCAGACGTGCTAATCAACCTTGGGAGACCATTCTTGGCTACAAGTCGAACCATTATTGATGTACAAAAAGGAGAACTAACCATGAGGGTACAGGACCAAGAAGTAACATTCAATGTTTTCAAGGCCATGAATTTCCGAGATGATGAAAAGAAGGAGGAATGTTTCAAACTTGATGTGATACACAGTGCCATCCAGAACTCCAATGCAATGCAAAGTTCTACTGACAAACGTAAAACATGTCATTTGTCTTTGGAGCCTAAAGATAAAACGTCTTTTGTACTGAAGAAGCCAATTCTTGCACTACAAGCAACAGAAGAGAAAAAGTTCCACCAGCTCAACGAATTGGAGGAATTTCACAATCAGCCTTTTGAGGATGCCAAATTGTACAAAGAAAAGGGCAATAAAAGACATGATGAGAAGTTAGTGCGCATACAACTGGAACCAGGGCAGAAGGTACTGTTAAACAAATCAAGAGTGAAATTCTTCCCATGGAAGCCAAAATCACGGTGGTCAGGTCCATTTGTGATCACCAAAGTTTTACCACCAATAGAGCCGTTGAGATACATGATCCTGACTCCAACAAAACTTTCAAGGTTAAAAACAAGCGTGTCAAGCACTACTGGGGAGAATCATTTAAGCGACAAAAAGAAAGTGTCACACTTTCAGATCCAGCATAAACGTTCGACCAGTCACGTCTAGCTGACGACTTTAAACTTAGCGCTTGTAGGGATGCAACCAATGCAATTTGTGTAAATATTGTGATTTGGTGTGATTTAATTTGGTGTGTTTAGTTTTTGCAGATTAAGACATTTCAGGATGGAAGAAGTTCTCGCAAATCTTCACAATCAATTTCCTTCTCTCCCTTAAAACTCTCTGATGAAAGTCTACAAAGCTCGCTTAGAACGGATGAGACTACTAACAATCCATGGTGTTCCTAATGACATTCGTTGGGTAATTGAAGCACGGGTCCGATTAGCAGGTGAGTCTTCTGACTCTTTTATTTCACATCTGCCTGGTTTTGGAAGAAGCACCTATGCAAAGAAACGTAGAGCTAAGCAAATGGGTGTTTGTTACAAATGTGCACGCTGGAATTGCAATACTCGTTGTCGTTCTTTAGGAATGGTGTCTGATAATCGCGAAGACAAAATTAAATTCATTAGGGATGGCTTGAGTAAGGAGTCTTTAGATGATATATCTTCAACTCTTGAGACGCATCCCAGTGGATATGTTCACATAGCCATTCGTAAATTACATACACAATTCCAAAAAGAAAGAAGACAACAATTAAGTCTTGGGAATCTAACTCAAAAAGACCCTGTTTGCCAATTTATAAGAAAAATTGGATGGGAAGCTTGTCCCTGACGCATAGACGTCAATCAAGCCGTTACTTTTCTTGTAAATATTATATCTCTTTGTCTTTTCTTAATAATTGTGATTTGTTTTGTTGTTTTTCTTTTGTTTTCTCCGACAGGATCCAGACCTTTTTACTATCACGATATTATTTCGCTACTAATCATCCTCTGGAATATACTTGTGCTATTTTTACTCACCATTTTCAGGTACTATAAATTCAGCCCGTCATTGCACTTTTGAAGGCATTCAGAGTTGAGAAAGAAATACATAAAAAAAAGGGAAGCCACTTCAAGAAGACGAGTTGAAAACATCTGTGTGTTTTACGGTAGTAGTGTTAGTGTTAAGCCACAATACGTAGAAGCAGCACAAGAATTGGGTCGAGTCTTAGCTGCAAGGAATATGCACTTAATATATAGCGGAGGCAATCTTGGACTAATGGGGATCGTTTCAAAGGCCGTACAGGAATGAGGCAGTCACGTTTTGGGAATCATCCCAAAACCCTTGGCAGAAGCAAATCTTATTGAACCATCAAACGGAGAGGAACTGACTGTGCCAGGTATGTCCGAGCGACTGGTAGAAATGATTAACCGTGCTGATGCTTTTATTGCTTTGCCAGGTGGCTTGGGTACATTGGAGGCAATTTTTATTGTGCTATCTTGGGCGAACCTGAACATACACCAGAAACCAATTGGGCTGTTTAACGTTGATGGATTTTATGATTTTCTTTGTGTGTTTCTTGATGATGCTCGGAGAAATGGGTTCGTGTCAAAACCTTTAAAAGAACTCCTCTTTACTGCCAGAACTGCTCCAGATTTAATAGACCAACTCTTAGCCTATGAACCACAAGTTGACCCTATCCTTTCAAAGATAAATTGGTCTGAAGACGATCGTGGTAAGAGGCGTCGTGTTAATCTAGATCTTAACCGTTAACTTTTCGTATAGAATTTCAGCTAACCAGATATTATCTTCTAAACTCTTCTTCTACTATTTAAGACATTGGTGACAATGTCTCATTTAGCTTTGGGGGAGGGAATTAGTTGATCAGTACCTTGTTTTTAGTTTGTGTGTTATTTTTATTTTTTAGTCCAAAATTTTTCGAAAAATACAAAAAAATTGAAAATTTTTCAAAAATTACAAAAAAAATTTGCGTTTTTGTTTTTATTTTGACTAAAAATGTGAAATTGGTAAGAGATAGCTGAGTAAGGAGTTTCCACTCCTGAGACGTATCTCAAGCCTATCTTCGAAATAAGTTAATTTTTGTTTATTTCCTTTTAAATTATTTAATTTGTAAATTCTCCATAAAACGGACTAAAATGGATCTTCATATGCTCAGTTAGCAGATATTATCAACATACATAGTAACATACAGACATGAGCAAAAATAGAAAAGTTTGTAATATTCAGTGCTCTAGTTTATTGGAGGAAGCATCTAAAAAACAATGGAGTAAAAAAAAAACAAACGTCTAAGGTCCGAGTTATTAAGTCTGTAAGGGTGTTTTAACACCTAGTGCCCTAAAACCAACTGGTTTGGGAGTCACTGGCCCAAATCTCGTTACATGGATCAAAGATGCTGAATAAATATATATATCTGAAGTCTGAGTAATTAAGTCCGTAGGGGTGTCTTAACACCTGGTGCCCTAAAGTCAACTGGTTTGGGAGCCACCGACCAACACTCGCTACATAGACGGAAGATATTGTATATAAATAAAAAATCAAAAATCAAAGAAAAAAATCAGAAAAATCAGAAAATTATTCCATTGCTGCAAAAAGATGTGAATTCTGATAAAACTTTAGGACAAAAATATTACTCTCTTATCAACACACTTGTGACTGTTGTGGGCAAAAATGAGTTGATTAATATTTTGTCGACTGTGTATATGGAGAATGGTAAAAATAATCGGAGAATTACTTATTCGGTAATTTAGAATGAAACAAAATAACTATTGACTTGGAGTAGAAGTTTCACCGATTAGTCACTAACTTCTTTATTCTCATTTCTCTTGTCTATTTGTTTTTGTGTGCATTAGTTTTATTATCTTTTTACTTTTGTAAAACGTTTGTGGATATCGTTGCTGTAAGCCCTCACGAGACTATAACTCGTCCACTAGGGGCACCTAGGGGTTTAAAGGCTTGTTGCATATGCTAAATGCAACCGTGATCCCTACGAAAGTTGCTTAGTTTAATTTTAATTTTAATTCTTTCTTGTATTTTATTTTATTTTTTTGCTCGAGAACTAGCAAAATGTTAGGTTTGGGGGTGTGATGAGCGGAAAATATATCAATATTTACCGCCCCTTTTACTTAATATTTTGTTTAGTTTCTCGGGTTTGATGAACGTTTTGATGTGTTTTAGTTTATTTTGCAGATAAATAATATTGGGACACAATGAAATCATTTAGGATGAATGTGGGTCAAATAAGGGCAAAAATTGGACTTGACATATTAACTTTGGAGATTGGAAACTTGAAAGGGCGTTTTAACGAAGTGCAGTTTTGGAAATTCCAGTTTTGTGCATCTGTCGTAATTTGGGCATAACGTTTTACTCCGATATCGGATTGAGCTGATGCAAGTTCCAGATTAAAGAAGACTCAAAGATCTACAACTTTAAAAGACAAACTATTTTCTAATTTTAAAGATTTCATGTCCGAAATTGATGAACCATCTAGAAGTGTGTTGTGTGTAATTATTAAAGTCATTTTCAATCATTTTCAAAGCCAAAAATAAATTAATAAATAAATAATAAAAATTATCAAATCACCACCAAACATGATAAGCAATTAGTGGAGCAATTAATAATGGATTTGGTGGAGCAATTAGTGGAGCAATTAGTGGAGCAATTAATAATTGATTTGGTGGATGATTTGATGGAGGCAAAATTTTGCCTATAAATACCAATCCATTTCATTTGTAAAATTCATACTTTCTTCTAAGGAATTCCTTAAGAATACTAAGAAGATTGTATCTTGTTTGTTTATTTACAGCTTTTAGTAATTAATTTCCGCTTTTGCACTTTCTTTTCTTTACTTTTCAGTCTTTACTCAAATAAACCCTAAATCCCTTCTTCTGACAAGATACACGGCAAACACACCAAAGCTTCTCTTCATCTTTACCAAAATAACAACAAATCACAAATAACCCTTAAACCTAGCAACCCTCACCGACTGAAACAAACACAAATCAACAAAACAAAAACCTTGGACACACTCGGCAGTAACACAAAACAAGAAAAAAACCATTCTCTTATTCTCGGGAACTCACCAAACAAAACAATATAAAACAACAATCCAAAGCCAACCACACAAGCACACACACACAACAAATCACACTGCCTTTACCGAACAAATTAAACAAAATCAAGCCACAGACCCAGCAGCCCTGACCGACCAAACAACCACAAACTAACCTCTTCACCGACACAAACAAAGCCACAAATTTCCCACCAACCGACACACACAAACAAAAACTAAGCCGTGAACCCTAGAACCAACAAAACCAACAAATAAAAACAGCAGCCCATTACCGAGAAATAGCCCCCAAAAACAGCAAAAATGGTGAGCAGAAAATGCAAAACAGCGAGCAGAAACAGTGAACCCTCAAACCAGAAAAAAACAGCAAGCTTTAATCCTTCCAGCGACAGCCTAACGCACTTCCGAAAAACAACATAAAAGGTAAGAAATGAGGGCACTCTTTATCATATTTATTTTGTTCTGGACGCGGCATGCCTGGTTGGATGTGAAATACGTCCAACCAGGTATGCGAGGTCTTATATCAAAGACGACCGAATCTTTTGATCATATTTTCTTTCTCTAGCATTTTGTCGTTTATCCTTTTTTATATTTATTTATTTTTATGATTATTTTATTATGTTGCTTTTATTTTTATTTACTTTTATTGTTATTCATTATTCCGCATTTAGTTTCGTTATTTATCTTTTCTTGTTATTTATTTTTATTTTACTATTTCGCATTTAATTTAGTATTTATTTTTACTCCGCTTTCATTGTCATTTTAATATTCCTCCTTTACTTTTATTTATATTTCGTTATATTATTTCGCATCTATTTTTATGTCCGTTTACATTACATTAATGATTGTGTGTATTATCCCTTGCGATATATCGGATGGAAACCCATACATAAATTTTGTAGCCGAATCCGAATATATGGTAGTACGGTCTGTACTTGGGATACAACTCCACGTACCATTTGACCGGCGTAAACACACGCGTATAACGCAAGTGCACATATCGTTCAAATAGTATAAAAAGTATCGATCCCACGAGGACTTAATATCTAATCTATTCATTTTATGAGGTCAAATGATTACTAGTATCTAACAGGTTTTTTGATTGATTTGAAAAAGTGACGATTCTAAATTTAAAAACAAGTAAACAAAATTTTTCGAAAGTAGGTTGAGAAAATTCAATATTAAAAACTATCTAGGGTTGTGATTTCTTCCAATATCATTTTAAAGATGAAGTGGTTATTTTATTGTTGGGTAATATATTGATTTATTAACCTGGAACACTAAATTATGTGAAAGCCTCTGTCGATGGTCAGACACAAATACCCAGTTTAACCCAATTGAACCATATGTCTATGTCAACCAAATTATCTGGATTCATTAAGATTAAGTTCCAATTATGGTTACCCCCGCCCGATAGGTATATGTCTATCACGTAAGGAAATCTATTAAAGGGTTATCTATCCTCAAGGAAGATCGTGGGCTATTGAGTCTAAGGTCTTAAACTTAAAATCCCTATGTCTAGTTCATTTTAAGTTTACCTAGTCAATTTTATTAGTGGCCAGTTAATAAAAAACATTAAGATTAAGACTCAATAAATAAATCTTTATATTACCCAAACTATAATCTAACCCCTTATACCGGTGATATTGAAATTCATCACAACCCCAGATAACTAATTTCGTTACAAACAATAACTAGGGCTAGTAAAAACTTGAAAGTAAAAGACATAAAATAAAAATGCTGAAAAGTAATTACGGTAAAGTAAAAGCTGAAAAATAAATTACAATAAAATAAAATGCTAAGGTAAAGGATCAACTTTTACTACTACTAATTTAGATATCTCCCATAATATAATATATAAACTTGTGATAACATTACCAACCAGCCATATAGGCGGTAACCTGATTAAGTCAAATTAAGTCCAACCAGCCATTAAGGCGGTAAAAAGATTTGTCCATGAACCTGCCATATAGGCGGTAAGAAAGTTTAATTACCAACCGACCAATCTGGCGGTATCCTTGATTAGTCAGGTTTAAACCAGAGTAAAATGAATTACCAACCGACCAATATAGCGGTATCCTTTTTAAGTCAAATTTTAAATAGTGAATATATTATATTTAAGTGAGATTAATCTAAATAGCAACAGTAAAAGAATTACCTTTCACCCTAGCAGGGGGAAGTTACCTCCTCATGGTAAATAGTAAAAATAGTAAAAATAAAGAAAATAAATTACTATTATTACAAAACGTAATTAAAATTAATTACAAAACTTAAATTAAAAGAAACTAGAGAGAGAAACTCCATATTTACATCAAAGAAATGAGAGAGAATGGTATAACTGAAACCGAAATCTCGAGCTCAATTTATAGGCCTCGATGGGCTCTCGACGTCGCGACGCCAAAGCCTTTGGAGTCGCTACGCCAGTTTCTTTTGGACGTGGCATGCTGAGGTGATGACACGTGGCGATTCTGGATAATGTGATAAAGTGACACGTGGCAAGGTGGTTGGAGCTCAATTATTATGACACGTGGCGGCTTCTGATTGGTCGGCTCAGATTCTTATCCGCCACGTGTCAGATAAGGATAAGTCAGTCAATAATTGATGCTGATGTGGCGCTGACGTGGCGACACGTGGCAATTTGATTGTCGGCACCATAGAATCGCGACACGTGGCACACTGTGATTGTTGATGATGACGTGGCAGCCACGTGACACTTTGACTCGGTCAACTAGTGATGTGGACGATGACGTGGCTGACAGGTGGAGTGACACGTGGCAACACGTGGCGATGGCGACTGTCGGCACCGTAGATGATGACACGTGGCACAGAGTATGTTTGCAGATCGGCTGTGATGGTGACACGTGGCACAGCGCATGTTAGAAAAGTCAAACTTTTCTCAGATTCTGACACGTGGACCCAGCGCACGTTAGGCGTCGCGATGCCAAGGGTTTGCGCGTCGCGATGCTGAAAATTACCAAAATGCCCTTTTTGTCCAATTTTTACTGTTTTGGTCCAAATCACCTCCAGAATGTCCTGAAACTTTATTTATCTACAAAATAACACAAAACACATCAAAATATTCATAAACTCAAGAAAATATACAAAATATTATGTTAAATGAGTGGGAAGTAGTGATAGATTTACCACTCATCACACCCCCAAACCTAACATTTTTGCAAGTCCTCGAGCAAAACACAGAAAAAAATAACATAATAAAATTTAACTATGCCACTTTCGTAGGGATCACAGTTGCATTTAGCATATGCAACAAGCCTTTAAACCCCTAGGTGTCCCTAGTGGACGAGTTGTAGTCTCGTGAGGGTTTACACCAATGATACCCACAAACATTTTACAAAAGTAAAAAGGTAGTGAAACTAATGCACACAAAAGCAAAAAGACAAGCGAAAAGGGAATAAAGAAGTTAGTGACTAATCAGGTGAAACTTCTACTCCAAGTTACTAGTTGTTTTGTTTCTTTCTAAATTACCGAATAAGTAAATTCTCCGATTATGTTTACCATTCTCCATATACAAAGCCAACATAATATTAAACAACTCATTTTTTCCCACAACAATCACAAGGGCAGTTGATAGAGAGTAATATTTTTTTCCTAAAGTTTTATCAGAATTGACACCTTTTTGTAGCAATGGAATAATTTTTCTGATTTTTCTGATTTTTTTTCTTTGATTTTTGATTTTTTTTATTTATATACAATATCTTCCGTCTATGTAGCAGTGTTGGGTCGGTGGCTCCCAAACCAGTTGACTTTAGGGCACCAGGTGTTAAGACACCCCTACGGACTTAATTACTCAGACTTCAGATATATATATTTATTCAGCATCTTTGATCCATGTAACGAGCTTTGGGCCAGTGACTCCCAAACCAGTTGGTTTTAGGGCACTAGGTGTTAAAACACCCTTACAGACTTATAACTCGGATCTCAGACGTTTTTTTACTCCATTGCTTTTTGAGATGCTTCCTCCAATTAAACTAGAGCACTGAATATTACAAACTTTTCAATTTAGCTCATGTCTGTATGTTTCCATGTATATTGATAATACCTGTCAACTGAGCATATGAAGATCCATTTTAGTCAGTATTATGGAGAATTCACAAATTAAATAATTTAAAAGGAAATAAACAAAAATTAACTTGTTTTGAAAATAGGTTTGAAATACGTATCAGGAGTGGAAACTCCTTACTCAGCAATCTCTTACCAATTTCACCTTTTTAGTCAAAATAAAAACAAAAACGCAAAATATTTTTGTATTTTTTTAAAAAATTTCGATTTTTTTTGTATTTTTCGAAAAATTTTGAACTAAAAATAAAAATAACACACAAACTAAAAACAAGGTACTGATCAACTAATTCCCTCCCCTAAACCTAAATGAGACATTGTCCCCAATGTCTTAAACAGTAGAAGGAGAGTTAAGAAGGTCGTACCTGGTTAGCTGAAAATCTACGAAAAATTAAAAGTTAAGATCCAGATTAATCCGACGCCTCTTACCACGATCGTCTTCGGACCAATTTATCTTTGAAAGGATAGGGTCAACTTGTGTTTTCATAGGCTAAGAGTTGGTCAATTAGATCCGGAACAGTTCTGGCAGTAAAGAGGAGTTCTTTTAAAGGTTTTGACACGAACCCAATTCTCCGGGCATCATCAAGAAACACACAAAGAAAATCATAAAATCCATCAACGTTGTACAGTCCAAGCGGTTTCTGGTGTATGTTCAGGTTCGCCCAAGATAATACTATAAAAATTTCCTTCGATGTGCTCAAGCCACCTGACAAAGCGATAAAAGCATCAGCACGGTTAATCATTTCTACGAATCGTTCAGACATACCTGGCACGATCAGTTCCTCTCCGTTTGATGGTTCAATAAGATTTGCTTCTTCCAAGGGTTTTGGGATGATTCCCAAAACGTGACTGCCTCCTTCCTGTACGGCCTTTGAAACGATTCCCATAAGTCCAAGATGTTGGACAATTATGACCCATAACGTCACTATTTGTACAGATCATGGTGTTGTTGTACAAATCAACTATATGACAAAGGAGATTGCACTCCTATCATTTGTGATTAGATCACATAGATATATAAATGATGAGAGGTCCATATGATTTGTTCCTGGACGGAGAATGATATGAGACAGTATCAGTCCACGTAGGATAAATCATTAAATATCCCTAGTCAGAGTATTATCGAGATTGGACATCGATAAATACGTAAAAGACTAGTATTACACTTGTGCACGTTTGTGAGGGCACAACGACATAGTTCTCACATATTTGGGTATAGGATACTCATGCAAGTGTAATAGGAGGTTGTGTTTTACCGATGGTACGGGAAACAGCTTCGCTCTGGATAGACCCCCCGCGGAATCCCATTGGTAGTATGACTATGTGTCTATGGGAGTCTGCAATCAGGGTAGGTGTATTTGGTCTTAACCTGAGACTTGCACCCCTAATACTTACGACAATCAATATACTTTAGTTAAGGTCGTCCAGGGATTTAACAGGTTCTGTGTACGCCGATACTGGGTATTTTGGGAATCATAGTGTGTTGGGTGTGATGTTAAGACGTAAATGTCACTCCAGTCATATGGAGATGATGGTCACGTAGGATACGGAACTCGTTCTCTTAAATGATCGAGCTATCGGGATATTATGATAAGGTCATGTATATCCGATTATAGAGACTAGTTGCCAGACATCCGATATGTGCTTCGTACGGGGCAGACACAATTCCAACCCCAGGCCTAGCACGTGAACATCCGATACTGGACAGAAATACGCAATACTTCGGTATACTACGCTTGATATAGATCACTTATTCATATAAGGATATTTCTGGAGAATTGGGTAGGCATGGCGCTTTGCTAGAAGCCAACCTTGTCTTGTAAATCGGTATAAACGTAGTACGAGGTACTTACGTGTTCGGATAGTCCGACAACCGTATTTACTGGCAACATATCCGGGAATCTCATGGGTCGCTTCCCGAAGATTCACCGATGATGTATGACTCGCACTATAATTAATCTGGGATTAATTAGAAGAGAGAGAAAATTAATCTGGGATTAATTACAGAGATATTTTATCTGGGATAAAATATTAATTAAAGAGAGAGAACGATTAATTTGGAATTAATCGATAAACTAATATATTCGATATATAATGCGAAATTGGATTTCGACGCGGAATTAAAATTAGATTTTAATTCGGGCGAACGAATTAATTTAGAATTAATTCGTTAGCGACGTGAATAGTGATTTCGCTAGGCGTAATCGCTTAATTACGTCGCGACGGAAAATTCGTTAATTTGGAATTAGCGAACCCGCTGCGGGTGTACCTTTATATTCTAGAACACTAAAGTGTTTCATTATATAAAGATGATATTGAGATAAACACATTAGATGTGAATAACAGAGTTTATATTTTGAATATAAATAATATCTCTAATATATAACATGATAAATAAATAGCTCAAACTGATTTGATCAGTCAAGGACACTATCAAACAAGACTCGTATATCTGCACTTTTGAAGAGCGGGTACCAGGACTAATTTGATTCCATTCAAATAAAGTTTACGAATCTAGTTCATTGGGCAAAGTGCCTAAAACACATTTACTTGGTAAAAGTGTAAGTGTCACTGATCTGTTAGCCCTAGTTCATAGTGAAGCAAGTGGGCCCATGTCTAGCTAGGCTAGATATGGATATGAATATTTCGTGACCTTTACGGATGTGGCATCGCGTATGGTTATGTGTTTCTTTTGAAACACAAATCGGAAACTTTTAAGTTTCGACACGAAATAGACAAACAGATCGGTTAAAGTATGAAACCGTCGCGGTAAGACCGAAATGGAAAATACTAAAGCAATAAGTTTCTAGCATACTTGAAAGAGTATAGTATTCTTTCAAATGAGGACTACTCCCGGAACACGTCAGTTTGACAGTGTGTCCGAACAGGATTAACCGAATTTTGTTTGACATGATAAGGTTAATCACGAGTCGCTCTGAGCTACCATTTCCTTCAACGGATAAGCTTTAAACAGTACAAGAACTTATTTTGAATAAGGTTCCATAATAATCTGTTTGACAGATATCATATTAGATATGAACAGGAAAAGAAACCGGGTTTCACATTCCTGAATATTTGGGAATGCTAGGCATATGTTTGGATGATACCAAACTAAAACCCAAATAGGATAAGTGCCAATTGTAGGTCATCCTAGGGATACCATAAGTATTGTACTTATACACCTCACAAGAGAACAATTAGATTGTTGCTCACCATGCGGTTTTCCTAAGAGGAATAACCGATATGCAGTGGTAAGTATGAGGATAGTAAAACTCGATGAAAATCGGAGTAATACTATTCAAAGGCACCGAACCTTAATGGAACATAAATAGTTCATCAAGGATGAAACTATTACTATTGATCTTCGAATACACAAGAACCTCCTAAGTCGGAGAGAGTCAGAAAACAACCTGTGGTATGGGTTTCTGATCTCACCTCATAAAGATGTCTATCTTATTGAGGAATACCAACTGACTACGTATGAGGAAGTGATACAAGGTATCGACTCCCTATTATGGCAAAGTGCCATGAGTCCGAAGTGGATTCCATGTATATCAACCAGTTTGGATACTAGTTGATGTACCACAAGGCATTGTGCCTAATGGTACTATATAAGTCTTCAAGTAAGACGTACATGGATGGCAACATACAAAACAAAAGCTAGGCTTTTAACGGAAAGGTATCGTTATCAACATTGTGTTGATTACGATTCAACCTTTTACCTGTCGCCACGGTAAATCTATTTGGATAATACTTGCTAATGCTGCATGTTTCATTTATGAAATATGACAGCTTTACGGGAAAATCGCTTTCCTGAAAAGGAAACCTTTTGGAGGATGTTTACAACATCCTGTCGGTTTTGACGTAACTAGCAAACAAGGGATTCCGCGGGGGTCTATCCAGAACGAAGCTGTTTCCCGTACCATCGGTAAAACACAACCTCCTATTACACTTGCATGAGTATCATATACCCAATATATGAGAACTATGTCGTTGTGCCCTCACAACGTGCACAAGTGTATTACTAGTCTTTTATGTATTTATCGATGTCCAATCTCGATAATACTCTGACTAGGGATATTTAATGATTTATCCTACGTGGACTGATACTGTCTCATATCATTCTCCGTCCAGGAACAAATCATAGGACCTCTCATCATTTATACATCTAAGGTGATCTAATCACAAATGATAGAGAGCAATCTCCTTTGTCACATATTTAATTTGTACAACAACACCATGATATGTACAAATAGTGACGCTATGGGTCATAATTGTCCAACAATCTCCCACTTGGCCTATAGCCAGTCACTCGAGTATCTTACACCCGAACTATGTACGGTTGGCTCAAACTGCTGAGAAAAGTATTTCGTCAGCAGATTTCCATGATTATCATCTCTGATGCGATTTATTCGATCATCACATCGCCACGATATATGATCCGAACGAATCAGATGAATATCGAAGTATTTATCTGGATCTTTGATGAGACCATTAATTCTTTAGCCTGTGCTGACGCCTAGCTCAGCTGCTAACAGAATTATATCTAATCTAATTAGATTTTTTATCGACCCAAATGGCTTCTATTGCTGCCTCAGCTGCAGCAATAACCGCATTTGTTGTTTATTCTGTAACTGTATCTTGCTTGGCAGATTTCCAGTTCACTGTACCGTTATTCTATTGTATAGTACCTTTGTTACGACTTCTAGTCGTTATCATGAAAGCCAAGCTTTCACCGATTATTATTATGGGAATATCATTTCCAAGAAATGACATATCATCATTACTCAGGACATTCACTGTCAGTGCGCTCCCACTAACCTCATTATATACACAAGAATTATTTTCATTTTGAATTAAATCATAAACTATTATGATTACATCAAAACGACAATTCCAAGAACCTAATGCTTGCTTCAATCCAAACATGGATCGAATAACCTGCAAACCTAGTTTGCTTGTTATGGTTCGACAAAACCGTCAGGATGTGTAAACATCCCCCAAAAGGTTTCCGTTAAGGAAAGCGGTTTTGGCATTCAGCTGCCATATTTCATAAATGAAACATGCAGCATCAGCAAGCATTGTCGAAATGGATTTGCCGTGGCAACAGTTAAAAGGTTTCGTCGCAATCAACACAATGTTGATAACTCTACCTTTTCGCTACAAGCCTAGCTTAGTACGTTGGTATGTTGCCATCCATATATGTCTTCCTTGAAGACTTATTTAGTACCAATAGGCACAATGTCTTACGGTACATCAACTAGTGTCTAAATATAGTTGGTATACATGGAATCCACTTCAGACTTTATGGCACTTTGCCATAATAGGGAGTCGATACCTTGTATCACTTCCTTATACGTAGTCTGTTCGTGTTCCTCAAAAGATTGACATCTTTATGATGTTAGACCGAAAACCCATACCCCAGGTTGTTTTCTGACTCTGATCGACCTACGCGGTTCTTGTGTATTCGAAGATTATTGGTGTAGTTTCATCCTTGATGAACTATTTTTGTTCCATTAGGACTCGGTGCCAGGAATAGTATTACTCTGATTTTCATCGAGTTTTACTATCCTCCCACTTACCAATGCATATAGGTATTCCTCTTAGGAAAACCGTATGGCGAGCAACTATCTAATTTTTCTCTCGTGAGTTGTATAAGTACAATACTTATGGTATCCATAGGATAACCTACAATTGGCATTTATCCGATTTGGGTTTTGGTTTGGTATCATCCAAACATATGCCTAGCATACCCAAATATTCAGGAATGAGAAACCTAGTTTCTTTCCTGTTTATATCTAATATGTTATCTGTCAAACAGATATTTATGGAACTTTATTCAAAATAAGTTATGCACTGTTTAGCGTATCCGTTGAAGGAAATGGTAGCTCATAGCGACTCATGATTAACCTTATCATGTCCAACAAGATTCGGTTTATCCCGTTCGGACACACCGTCAAATTGACGTGTTCCGGGGGGAGCCCTTATTGAAAGAATACTATACTCTTTCAAGTATATGAGAAACTTATTGCTTAAGTATTTTCATCATGGTCAAACCGTGATGGTTCAATACTTTAGCCGATCTGTTTGTCTATTTCGTGTCGAAACTGTGAAAGTTTCCGATTTGTGTTTCAATCGAAACACATAACCATACGTGATGCTACATCCGTAAAGGTCACGAAATATTCATATCCACATCTAGCCTAGCTAGACATGGGCCCACTTGCTTCACTATGAACTAGGGCTAACAGATCGGTGGCACTGGTACTTTTACCAAGTAAATAGTGTTTTAGGCACTTTGCCAGTAAACTAGATTCATAGACTTTATTTGATTGGAATCAAATCAGTCCTAGTACCCACTCTTCAAAAGTGTGGATATACGAGTCTTGTTTAAATTGTGTCCCAGACAACAATGCCACATACAAGTTTCAACCTGATCAGATCAGTTTTGAGTTATTAGTTTATCATGTTGTTCATGTGTGATTTATTTATATTCTAAATATAAATTTTGTTATTCACATCTAATGTGTTTATCTCAATATCATCTTTATATAATAAAACATTTTAGTGTTCTAGAATATAAAGGTATATCCGCAACGGATTATACACTGATATAGAGATAATGTTTCTAGTCAAACTAGTTACATTATAACAGTTTCCTAATTTAAGTACACACCCGAAGGTAGTTCCTAAACTTAGGTATCTGCGGTTAAAACAGCGAATTTCGTCCCGTTTTTAATTCGCAGATAAATCTCTATTGAAGTCAGTATCCTGTTCAAAACATATTCTGAACGTCAATACATATATTTATGTATCACACTAAGTATTTAAAATCTAATTTTAATACTAGTTGTGAACATATTTATGACAAACATATTTGAAGTTAGAGCCCTGCTCGTCTTCAATTCCTTCATGTCTGCATTGTCCAAACGACAGTCATGCTTCCGCGATCCCGTTTGCCACAATTTAGGCATACATTTTTGGGATATGTCATTTATCTTCCCATAAGATTATAATGATTTTGCCTTTGCCATTTTCACATTCTAGAAGCCTTTGGCCAAGCCTTGGCCTTTTGGAATTTCGAAGTAAGATGCGCCTTGCGCTACTTGCCTAATTGCAAACTTTGGCTTTGTCTCCTTGAGTATAGCCATTAACTCTCCAAGAGTTTACTATTGCAATTAAAAGTACTTCTAAGATCTAATCTTTGAAAATCCTTCAATTTCTTTATCAAATTATAAGGATCTAATCCTTAGTTCTGAATAAGAAATTAAGGAATCTATGACAAGTATAATGGATTAAGCACTAAAGTTATCATTACATGAATATTCCAAATATCAAATAAAGTAACTTATTAGTTTCCAGGACCATCCTGAAATTTATTCCCAATTTGAAAATTAAAGTCGTTTAAATACATTTTCACCCAAGATTATATTTTAAACACTAATCTTTCAATTATATCTTGATTCTAATAGTCCAACTATTTAGTCAACGATTTGTGGTACTATATATTATAATGATTATTATAGTCCAACTATACAATCAAATATAATTTAAATTAATTAACCTCAATTACATTGATTACTAAATCCAATATAAAATCAACTGTAAATTGAAATTAATTAATTCAAATATATTGATTACTATAATCCAATTATATAATCAACTATAATACAGTCCAACTGTTTATTAAAACAACAATTTTAAATATTAGTCCAACTAACATTTAATTTAACGACGAAATAATTTGAATGAGCGCGTATGGCGAGAAATTGAACGAGTATTGCAAATTCAATTCTTGCCTCCCACTATTTTTCGACGAGCCTCTAACCCTCTGTCGAGTACTTGGGAAACCGTGTTTCCTAGTGGGCTAGGATCCCGTTAAATATCACACAATCTTGACTTTGGCCAAAAAATTGTATGATAATTAACTAGGTAGATCTCTAAGATCAATTGGATCCAATCCAATTCCTAGATCCAGTAGGGGGACATCCAAGTCCGAAACATATATCTTATATATGCCAATACATCCAATGTATTACCTAACCTTTTTCCACTGAATCAACTAAGCCTTGGCTTTGGCACAACAAACTTAGTGATCCCAGTCAAGCGCGACCCATTGACCATGGAAAGCTTCGTAATCAATGTCGATGGACAAGAAGTGGTCTTAACTTTGGCCAACAAACCACAACTTGGACAAGACACCAATATGGAACAAAGCCTTCGTGATTTAAACACATCCTCGACGGACAAAGGCCTTGACTTTGGCCAACAAACCAATGTCGTCTTAGATCTTGAGTAAGAATCACTCAATGGAAGGAAAAACGCTTAATATTTTGCGAGGGTTTTTCGAGTGCAAATTGGCAACCAATTTATTATCTTTGTTAAGGTCTCATCATCATACACCCTTAAACATGCATTCTAAACACATAATAAAGCGCATATGAAAAAATGATAATGATATGCGGATGGATATTTTACATTGATCCTAGATCAAATCTCTTTTTCTCTCTCCCGCTAGCACAAATATTTCTTCTACCCGTTACACTAAACTTCTAAAGAAACCTCATTTACATTGAGGGGAATAGGTGAGAAGAGAATACAAAGAGTATGGAGGTGATAAGACTGGACACGTAGGTCCAATTAATAAATCAAATTTATTACAACAATTTCTAAAATTGCCCACCCAACTAATATCCATCCGATATAAATTATTCATGCATCGCAACCATGTATTCACACAAGCATGTTATCAATCAATCTAATCCAATTAATTAATCTGATAATTAGTGATCATCCAATTTCAAACAACGATTTGATTTTGCTCGAGTCAAACTCGTTTTGCGAATAAGTACTCAAAGTACGAATTCTTGAATTAAATTAAACTACAAAATTAAATCTAATTCAATCTGTATTTAATACTAATTCACTATTTAATTTCAAATTAAATATTACACTTTATTAACGAACCTTTACGACTTAAATTCCAAATTCAATCGTTACGGGTCTCAAAGCCCGATTAACATCCAATGTTTATTTAATTAAAGTCCAATGGGCTTATAATTAATTTCTTGAGGCGTGGACTTTTGGTCAACTCGGGTTAAACCCAATAACCAAAATCCAATCCGGGAGTTACCTCATAAGCCCAGAAATCAATTTAGGCCCATTAGGCCCAATTAAATAATTAAGGTCCATTAAGTCATAATTGGACTTTATGGATAAGGTTTTGGGCCCAATTGGATCCAACCAAATTGGCCTAAACCTAACTTGGTACAACAATCCCAAAAGCCCAATTACAACCTATAAGGCCCAAATCCAATTTCAAGCCCAATTAATTAACTTATAAAATTCCAAATTCCACAATTAATTAACCTAAGTGTAATACACAATTAATCACCCAATTAACATTTCTAAAACATCAATTAGCCTAATTAATCATGCATTTTAACATCAAATAGTGTCCAACACAATTCAATCAAAATCAAACCCATTTCATTCTTTAATCCTTCTCGGCAATTAGGGTTTTTTTTTTAATACGATTCGGTTTCAATCCAATTGAATCCACAATCATCATTTCCCAAATCAATTCAACTCATCCAATGAATAAAAATCAAAAAATCACCATGAATTTTATATCTCTTAGAATTCGGCCAAGCCATTAATTTTGGGGAAAATTGTCCAATTCAAAATTCAATCCAATTAAACCTCAAATCAACATTACCCAATTGTTTTAAGTCATCCAATGATCAAAAAACAAAAAATTACCAAGATATTAGGGTTCAAAGTTTTCGGCCAAGCCTCCATAATTGGGGAAAATTGTTCTAAACCAATTTTCTTGAAATTGATCATGCACAACTTCAATTCAACCTCATTCAAGCATACTCAATCAAACAATTCAACCAAATCATGCTCAAATTGATTTTGCCCAATTTTAAACCCTAAAAATTTCAAGATACCATTGTTGGTTTCTAATTAGGTCCCAAGAATCATCAAACAAGCATGAAAAATGCATGAATACTCAAATGAGAATGGCGGAAACATACTCACAATGAACGGATCTTGCGACGCAATGAACACGAGCCTTCAAGCTCCCTCAAAAGTCACGGCAGTAGCTTCCTTGGGCAGTGGACTGCTCGGTTTTGTCTGGTTTGGTTCCTACAAGAATCGTCCATGGGAGACTCCATTGAAGCTCCAAGCTTTGTGATTCCAAGCTCACGAAATCGTTTCCCTATCACCTTAGGAAGACTCAAGTGTGTGCTAGCACTTTGTATTTTGCAACAAAATACTTCTCTTGCTTCTCTTTGTCATTCGGCAGAACCAGAAATTTAGAGAAGAAAAATGGCTCCAAGCCGTGTGTTAAGAGGAGGGAAAGAGAGAAGACCGTGTGGGGTGAGAGAAAGAGAAGAAAAAGAAAAAGTTTTATATTTATTTGATTTTCCAAAAATCAAATACCAAAACCTTTTTCATATTTCAAAAGTCAAAAGGCAAAAGCAATTAATGCTTTTCAATCAACTCACATCAATCAATCAATCAATTGTCATATCACTCAAAGTGACATGTGATTTGACACTTGATGTGACTTATGATTTGACGCTTGATTTGACTTGCGTTCCGCACTCGAATTCGAAATGCGAATGCGCTCGCAAATAATCCCGAGCTCGGGTTCGCAAATTCCAAATTAACGAATTTTCCATCGCGACGTAATTAAACGATTACGCCTAGCGAAATCACTATTCACGTCGCTAACGAATTCATTCTAAATTAATTCGTTCGCCCGAATTAAAATCTAATTTTAAATCCGCATCGAAATCCAATTTCGCATAATATATCGAATATATTATTTTATCGATTAATTCTAAATTAATCATTCTCTCTCTTAATTAATATTTTATCCAATATAAAATATCTCTGTAATTAATCCCAGATAATTTTCTCTCTCATCAAATTAATCCCAGATTAATAAAGTGTGAGTCATACATCATCGGTGAATCTTCGGGAAGCGACCTATGAGATCCACGGATATGTTGGCAGTAAATTCGGTCGTCGGACTATCCGAACACGTAAGTACCTCGTACTATGTTAATACCGATTTACAAGACAAGGTTGGCTTCTAGCAAAGCGCCATGCCTACTCAATTCTCCAGAAATATCCTTATAGGAATATGTGATCTATATCAAGCATAGTATACCATAGTATTGCATATTTCGATCCAGTATCGGATGTTCACGTGCTAGGCCTGGGGCTGGAATTGTGTCTGCCCCGTATGAAGCACATATCGGATGTCTGGAAACTAGTCTCTATAATCGGATATACATGACCTAGTCATAATATCCCGATAGCTCGAGCATTTAAGAGAACGAGTTCCGTATCCTATGTGACCATCATCTCCATATGACTGGAGTGATACTTCCGTCTTTACATCACACCCAATACACTACGATTCTAAATATACCCAGCATTGGCGTACACAGAACCTGTTAAAGCCCTGGACGACCTCAACCAAAGTATATTGATTGTCGCAAGTATTAGCGGTGCAAGTCTCAGGTTAAGACCAATACACATACCCTGATTGTGGACTCCCATAGACACATAGTCATACTACCAATGGGATTCCGCGGGGGTCTATCCAGAGCGAAGCTGTTTCCCATACCATCGGTAAAACACAACCTCCTATTACACTTGCATGAGTATCATATACCCAAATATATGAGAACTATGTCGTTGTGCCCTCACAACGCGCACAAGTGTAATACTAGTCTTTTACGTATTTATCGATGTCCAATCTCGATAATACTATGACTAGGGATATTTAATGATTTATCCTTCGTGGACTGATACTGTCTCATATCATTCTCAGTCCAGGAACAAATCACAAGGACCTCCTATCATTTATATATCTAGGTGATCTAATCACAAATGATATGAGTGCAATCTCATTTGTCACATAGTTAATTTGTACAACAACACCATGATCTGTACAAATAGTGACGCTATGGGTCATAATCGTCCAACACGAACCACGCCCAGTGATAGAAAATGACCAAAAAAAGTAGGAATTTTTATTTTGACATCACTAAAGTCGATGCAATATTCGATCAATTATATAAGGATAAACAAATTAAGTTGAGTGACCGCCACAAATTGCCAAGCCCTGCCCAAGATTGTAGTAAAAAATATTATAAGTGGCATAATGCATAGTCTCACTCAACTAACAGTTGTCTTATTTTTCAGAATGTGTTGTAGGACGCCATAGAATCTGGACGAATAACAATCGAAAAAAAGATGGCAGTGGATGACAGCACGTTCACTAAACCATTGGAGTTCAATATGATCAATTCTGACCTCACTAAGATGAATTTGCCAAAATTTAAACTGGTCATGGATGAAGATCAGAACGATCAACGCCCTAACGCTTTTGAGAGGATAGAATCGCACCAAGGAGGAAAGGTTCCACAAAATTTGTGTGTTCGTTGCCAAAATAGTATAGAATGGATGAAAGAACTGGAAGAGACTTGTGAAAGGAGGCCACCGAAAAGGGAGCCAGTAGCATGGCAGTCAAAAACCGTCGCACCAGGGTTCTATGGAGAACAGTCAAACTTCATCCAGAATATCAGGACGTTTAGGCCGATGATTCATCGGCCCAACGTGTGGCATTCATACCATCAGCGATGGAGGAGCTATCCTCCTGTGGACGAAATGACAAAGACGCAGTTGAGACGACATCAAAGGAATTATGGTCGTATGATGTGCCAACGGTGTGAGGTGAAAGCTACTACTGATTATGGAGAACGAAACCACGATCTTCAAACCGATGCCAATATGAAAAGAAAACTAACTGCGGACGTCAAGGATGGCGGTGGCAAAGAGAGAATTAGCCCAGGTTGTGAAGAGCAAACCAAATTTGATCGACGAAAGAAGCAGGATGAGACAGACGATGAAGAACCGCCCATCGTTATTCAGTTTGGCAGCATGCCACCGGTTGTGGTTAATCATTACTTGTTGTCTGAAAAGTTTAGACGAGATAATAATGAGACCCTGGAAGTAGTGAAGATGTCTATGACGGCGATGAGATAAAATTTGCAACACTTACCATTGACGGTAGGGTAGTCTCAGATGAAAAGCTGACAGATGTAGAAGAAGAAATAGATATAAGAACCGAAGCACGAAGAAGGGGGATGACACAGAATCGGCTTCTCAAAGAGTTTTACGAAGCCGAAAATCCAGTCGTGGGGACACTGGGAGAAGACTTGGGATGATCCTCGTATCTCATACTATACGGAAAGCCCGAAATAAGACGAATAGTAACCAGAGCAAAGAAATAGAGGATGCTCGCAATGATGTATCCCATAATGGATCAGTCATGTTGCCACCTTCCGGATAGGACGAAGAGGAAGGCTCACCTCGAGAGAATATAAGCAATGAGCACGCAATTGAAATGGGAATATCAGGGAAAGTGACGGTTCCAAAACCACTACAGCAAATGACAAAACATCTCTGACCGTTGTATGTAAAGGCAAAGGTAAATGGAATACCAGTCACCAAGGTGTTGATCGATAACGGGGCGGCCATTAACGCTATCCAAGTTATGATGTTGGGACAATTAGCGAAGTCAGCGAACGATCTCATCCCTACGGAAGTAGTGCTCACGAGCTTCAATAGGGGTGCAACAACAGCTATAGGAGTCATCCCATTAGACTTACAGGTGGGGAGTACCACTAAGATGACGATATTTTTTGTTATGGACGGACCAACCACGTATACTATGCTTTTGGGACAAGATTGGATCCACGACAGCCGATGCATTCCTTCCTCTCTCTATCAGTGTCTGGTTTTTTGGAATAAGAAAGACAAAGTGGAAGTGGTACACGCCAATAGGCCTTTTGCAGCAGAAACAAATTTGGCAGAATATTTCATGTATGAAGGAAATTACGGACCGGCCAGAGTATTAGATGAAATGAGGAATCCATCCGTAGTGGCCCAAAATGATGAGCCATACGCTGTAGAGTTATTGAATGATTTGTTCGTACAAACAAAGCCAACTATAGTGGCCATTGAAAGGCCAGTATCCGGCCATGAAACCAGCAATTCAAATGAAGAAGGGCAAACATATTGAAGAACAAGCCGCACTCGCGGCCACCAGAGCCAGCTTAATGGCTTATATGAGGGAACATGAAATCGAAATCGATACCCAGGCTGAGATTTCGACCTTAAAAGGAAAATTGATAATACATCAAACAGAAGACAGAATAAAAGAGGCATACATGGTGGATTGTTTGGAGGAAATAAGAAATGAATGAGACGAATGACCAAAGAGGGAAGAAGAAAATTTAGCATATGCCCTGAACGAACATCAGAAGGCAAACATTATAAGGGCATAGGACGTCTTGGAAGAAGTGGACCTGGGAGATAAGAGTGACAAGCACAATACTTATATCAGTAAGAGACTTGATGACTAGGTATGCGAAGAACTAATTTCTCTCTTAAAAAGTATAAATATTTTTTTTGCCTGGGATTACGAGGAAATATCTGGTTTAGATAGAACTTTGGTAGAACATAGGTTGCCTATCATACCAAACCAAAGACCATATAAACAACCCTACCGGAGGTTTGCACCTAATGTCATGTCTGACATTAAAAAAGAAGTCGAGCGCCTTTTGAAGGCGAAATTCATTAGAACCACCAGATATGTAGAATGATTTGTTGGAATATTATGACCCAAAGCGTCACTATTTGTACAGATCATGGTGTTGTTGTACAAATTAACTATGTGACAAAGGAGATTGCGCTCTTATCATTTGTGATTAGATCACCTAGATGTATAAATGATGAGAGGTCCCTGTGATTTGTTCCTGGACTGAGAATGATATGAGACAGTATCAGTCCATGAAGGATAAATCATTAAATATCCCTAGTCATAGTATTATCGAGATTGGACATCGATAAATACGTAAAAGACTAGTATTACACTTGTGCGCGTTGTGAGGGCACGACGTCATAGTTCTCATATATTTGGGTATAGGATACTCACGCATGTGTAATAGGAGGTTGTATTTTACCGATGGTACGGGAAACAGCTTCGCTCTGGATAGACCCCTGCGGAATCCCATTGGTAGTATGACTATGTGTCTATGGGAGTCTGTAATCAGGGTAGGTGTATTTGGTCTTAACCTGAGACTTGCACCGCTAATACTTGCGACAATCAATATACTTTGGTTGAGGTCGTCCAGGGCTTTAACAGGTTCTGTGTACGCCAATGGTGGGTATATTGAGAATCATAGTGTGTTGGGTGTGATGTTAAAACGGAAGTATCACTCCAGTCATATGGAGATGATGGTCACATAGGATACGAAACTCGTTCTCTTAAATGCTCGAGCTATCGGGATAATATGACAAGGTCATGTATATCCGATTATAGAGACTAGTTACCAGACATCCGTTATGTGCTTCGTATGGGGCAGACACAATTCCAGCCACAGGCCTAGCATGTGAACATCCGATAGTGGATCGACATCCACAATACTACGGTATACTACGCTTGATATAGATCACATATTCCTATAAGGATATTTCTGGAGAATTGGGTAGGCATGGCGCTTTGCTAGAAGCCAACCTTGTCTTGTAAATCGGTACAAACGTGGTACGAGGTACTTACGTGTTCGGATAGTCCGACGACTGTATTTACTGCCAACATATCCGGGGATCTCATAGGTCCCTTCCTGAAGATTCACGGGTGATGTATGGCTCGCACTTTATTAATCTGGGATTAATTAGAAGAGAGAGAAAATTAATCTGGGTTTAATTACGGAGATATTTTTTCTGGGATAAAATATTAATTAAAGAGAGAGAACGATTAATTTGGAATTAATCGATAAAATAATATATTCGATATATTATAAAATATCTCTTTTTGACTTTTTGATAAATTGAAAATGATTTGTGTATTTGTTATTTGATTTTTGGAAAACCAAATAAATATATATAAAATATTTCTTTTCTTTTTCTCTCTCCACCATTCACGTTTTTTCTTTTCCCTCTTCTTCTTGCACACGGCTTGGAGCCGATTCTTCCTCTCAAAATTCTGGTTTGACCGAATGAAGAAGAGAAGCAAGAGAATGATTTTGTTGCAAAAATCAAGTGCTAGCACACCTTGAGTCTTCCTAAGGTGATAGGGAAACAAACACATGAGCTTGGAATTCATTTTTGGAGCTTGAAGCTTGGAGCTTCAATGGAGTCATCAATGGCCGAATTCTTGGAGGAGTTTCACAGCCCAAACCGAGCAGTCCACGAGCTAGAAGAGCCACTGCCGAGCTTCTTGGAGGAGTTGTCTTCTTCGCGTCGCAAGATCCAGTCAATGTGAGTATATTCCACACCTCATTTGATGTGTATTCACTTGTTTCATTGCTTGATTTCATGATCTTGGGACCTAATCTAGAAACCAACAATGGTATCTCGAGCTTTGATCAAGCATGAAAATTTTAGGGTTAAAATTGGGTAAACTCGATTTGAGCATGAATTGGTTGAATTGTTTGATTAAGTATGCTTGAATGTGGTTGAATTGATGTTATGCATGATCAATTTCAAGAAATTTGGTTGGATCAAATTTTCCCCAAAAATGGAGGCTTGGCCGAATTTAGAACCCTAAATTTGTCTTGGCATAATTTTGTTTTTTGATCATTGGATGACTTAAAACAATAGGGTAATGTTGTTTTGAAGTTCAATTGGATTGAATTTTGATTTGGAACAATTTTCCCTTTAAAAGTTGGCTTGGCTGAATTCAATGTAACATGAAATTCATTGTGATTTTTTGTTTTTAATTCATTGGATGAGTTGAATTGATTTGGGAAATAATGATTGTGGATTCAATTGGATTGAAACCGAATCGGATTGGAAAAACCCCTAATTGTCGAGACTTTAAGCATGTAAATTGGGTTTGATTTTGATTGAATTGTGTTGGACACTATTTGATGTAGAAGTGCATGATTAATTAGGCTAATTGATGTTTTAGAAATGTTAATTGGGTAATTAATTGTGTATTACACTTATGTTAATTAATTATAGAATTTGGAATTTTATAAGTTAATTAATTGGGCTTGAAAATGGATTTGGGCCTTATAGGCTGTAATTGGGCTTTTGGGCTTGGTTGTACCAAGTTAGGTTTAGTCCAATTTGGTTGGATCCAATTGGTCCCAAAACCGAATCCATAAAGTCCAATTATGACTTAATGGACCTTAATTATTTAATTGGGCCTAATGGGCCAAGATTGAAATCTGGGCTTATGGGTAACTCCCGGATTGGATTTTGGTTATTGGGTTTGACCCGAGTTGACCAAAAGTCCACGCCTTAAAGAAATTAATTAAAAGCCCATTGGACTTTAATTAAATAAACATTGGATGTTAATCGGGCTTTGAGACCCGTAACGATTGAATTTGGAATTTAAGTAGTAAAGGTTCGTTAATAAAAGTGTAATATTTAATTTGGAATTAAATAGTGAATTAGTATTAAATACAAATTGAATTGGATTTAATGTTGTAGTTTAATTTAATTCAAGAATTTGTACTTTGAGTACTTATTCGCAAAACGAGTTTGACTCGAGCAAAATCAAATCGTTGTTTGAACATTGGATGATCATTAATTATCAGATTAATTAATTGGATTAGATTGATTGATAACATGCTTGAGTGAATACATGGTTGCGATGCATGAATAATGTATATCGGATGGATATTAGATGGGTGGGGCAATTTTAGAAATTGTTGTAATAAATTTGATTTATTAATTGGACCTGCGTGTCCAGCCTTATCACCTCCATACTCTTTGTATTCTCTTCTCACCTATTCCCCTCAATGTAAATGAGGTTTCTTTAGAAGTGTAGTGTAACGAGTAGAAGTAAATACATGTGCTAGCGGGAGAGAGAAAGTGAGAGATTTGATCTAGGATCAATGTGTAAAGTATCCATCCGCATATCATTATTATTTTATTATATGCTCTTTATTATGTGTTTAGAATGCATGTTTAAGGGTGTATGATAATGAGACCTTAACAAAGATAATAAATTGGTTGCCAATTTGCACGCGAAAAACCCTCAAATAATATTAAGCGTCTTTCCTTCCATTGAGCGATTCTCACTCAAGATCTAAGACGGCATTGGTTTGTTGGCCAAAGTCAAGGCCTTTGTCTGTCGAAGATGTGTTTGAATCACGAAGGCTTTATTACATATTGGTGTCTTGTCCAAGTTGTGGTTTGTTGGCCAAAGTCAAGACCACTTCTTGTCCATCGACATTGATTACGAAGCTTTCCATGGTCAATGGGTCGCACTTGACTGGGATCACTAAGTTTGTTGTGCCAAAGCCAAGGCTTAGTTGATTCAGAGGAAAAAGGTTAGGTAATACATTGGATGTATTGGCATATATAAGATATATGTTTCGGACTTGGATGTCCCCCTACCGGATCTACGAATTGGATTGGATCCAATTGATCTTAGAGATCTACCTAGTTAATTATCATACAATTTGTTGGCCAAAGTCAAGATTGTGTGATATTTAACGGGATCCTAGCCCACTAGGAAACACGATTTCCCGAGTACTCGACAGAGGGTTAGAGGCTCGCTGAAAAATAGTGGGAGGCAAGAATTGAATTTGCAATATTCGTTTAATTACTTACCATACGCGCTCAATCACAAATTATTTCGTCGTTAGATTAAATGTTAGTTGGACTAATATTTAAATTGTTGTTTTAATTAACAGTTTGACTGTATTATAGTTGATTATATAATTTGATTATAGTAATCAATATATTTGAATTAATTAATTTCAATTTACAGTTGATTTTATAATTGGATTATAGTAATCAATGTAATTGAGGTTAATTGATTTAAATTATATTTGATTGTATAGTTGGACTATAATAATCCATATAATACATAGTACCACAAATTGTTGATTAAATAGTTGGACTATTAGAATCAAGATAAATTGAAAGATTGACATTTAAAACATAATCCTGGGGAAAATATGTTTAAATGGTTTAATTTTCAAATTGGAAATAATTTCAGGATGGTCCTGGAAAATTAATAAGTTATTTTATTTGATAAAATAATATATTAAGCCTAAGCCCGGAGTTAAGCAAATAGTAGAGCATGATCTTTGGAAGATCATGTAATGATAACTTAAGTGCTTAATCCATTAAGTTTGTCGCAGTAGATTCCTTAATTTATGAATCTGAACTAAGGATTAGATCCTTAAAGTATGATAATGAAATTGAAGAATTTTCATGGATCTATTTTAGATCTTTGAAATACTAAAATTGCAATAAATAATTCTTGGAGAATTAATGACTAATCTCTGGGAGATAAAGTCAATGTTTGCAATAAGGCAAGTAGCGCAAGGCGCACCTTACTTCGATATTCTAGAAGGCCAAGGGTTGACCAAAGGCTTCTGGAGTGTTGAAACCGGCAAATGCAAAATCATTATAATCTTCTAGGGAGATAAAATGACATATCCCAAGAAGGAATTGAAGACGAGCAAGGCTCTGACTTCAAAATATGTTTGTCATAATTATGTTCACTACTAGTATTAAAATTAGATTTTAAATACTTAGTGTGGTACATAAATATATATTGATGTTCAGAATCTGCTGTGAGCAGGATAATGACATCAATTGAGATTTATCTGCGAATTGGAAACGGGACGAAAGTCACTGTTTTAACCGTAGATACCAGAAATTAGGAACTACCTTCGGGTTAGTACTTAAATTAAGAAACTGTTATAATGTGACTAGTTTGACTAGATACATTATCTCTATATCAGTGTTTGATCCGTTGCGGATATACCTTTATATTCTAGAACACTACATTGTTTTATTATATAAAGATGATATTGAGATAAACACATTAGATGTGAATAACATCATTTATATTTTGAATATAAATAATATCTCAAATATATAACATGAAAAATAAATAGCTCAAACTGATTTGATCAGTTAAGAAACCTAATTGTGGCATAGTTTTCAGGGACACAATTAAACAAGAATCGTATATCCACACTTTCGAAGAGTGGGTACTAGGACTAATTTGATTCTATTCAAATAAAGTCTTCGAATCTAGTTTATTGGGCAAAGTGCCTAAAACACTATTTACTTGGTAAAAGTGCCAGTGCCACCGATCTGTTAGCCCTAGTTCATAGTGAAGCAAGTGGGCCCATGTATAGCTAGGCTAGATGTGGATATGAATATTTCGTGACCTTACGGATGTGGCATCGCGTATGGTTATGTGTTTCTTTTGAAGAACACAAATCGGAAACTTTTAGAGTTTCGACACGAAATATACAAACAGATCGGCTAAAGTATTAAACCGTCACGGTAAGACCGTAATGGAAATACTTAAGCAATAAGTTTCTCATATACTTGAAAGAGTATAGTATTATTTCAAAGAGGACTCCTCCCGGAACACGTCAGTTTGACGGTGTGTCCGAACAGGATTAACCAAATTTTGTTAGACATGATAAGGTTAATCACGAGTCGCTCTGAGCTACCATTTCCTTAAATGGATAAGCGCTAAACAGTGCAGAACTTATTTTGAATAAGGTTCCATAATATATGTTTGACAGATCTCATATTAGATATGAACGGGAAAGAAACCAGGTTTCTCATTCCTGTTAGATTTGGGTATGCTAGGCATATGTTTGGATGATACCAAACTAAAACCCAAATTGGATAAGTGCCAAATGTAGGTTATCCTAGGGATACCATAAGTATTGTACTTATACACCTCACATGAGAACAATTAGATTGTTGCTCACCATGCGGTTTTCCTGAGAGGAATACCGATATGCAGTGGTAACTGGGAGGATAGTAAAACTCGATGAAAATCAGAGTAATACTATTCCTGGCACTGAATCTTAATGGAACACATATAGTTCATCAAGGATGAAACTATACCATTAATCTTCGAATACACAAGAACCGCGTAGGTCGGTGTAGGCACTGCATTTTTGGCATATAAGTCCCTATGATGAGCCTCATTTGGAGGCACTACCTTTTAAGTCACGGAAGTCACGAGAAACAGACGTCGGAAGGGGAAATTCAGAATAAGTACGTCATCAGATTCATTTCACAAGTTCACTGTTTTCGTTCGTGATGCGTTCGTTACTTCGTTCGAACGTCAAACAGATTGCGGGCATTCGTGCCGCTTTCGAGGAGGCGTTCAAACGATGTCGGTAATTCTGGTTTTACTGCTAGCCTCACATTAAGCCCAATTCGCCCAAGCCTTGGCCCACACGCCCAAGCCCACTTAAAACACATATTTAACACATGGTGAAATCAAAACAAATCTAAAAATCACATACCAAATTAAAAAAGATGTCATGCCTAATTAAAATCAATCAACCAATAATATTCCCAATCAAATATATATTATTCCTAACTTAAAATATTGTATTCCTAAACCAAGCCAATCAAATATTCAACCTTCCTAATCTAAACCAATCTTGTCTCTATCAAATCCCTTGCTTTCCTTGTCCAACACCAAATCAAATCCTCTCTTTAATGCCAAAATCCCATTCCTTGTGAGACAAGGTGAAGCCTTATCCTCTCTCTATATAAACCACACCTCTCCAAGGCATCCCCCCGCTAGTGCACGCCCATTACAAAAAAAGAAGCAAAGAATTTCCAACCCCTAACCAAGACATGCACTCCCCTAGCTCATACACATAATATACACACAACTCACACAAATCACAAGACACAAAAGAAATAACCCCAAGACTTCACATTAAAAGCACCTTCACAAACCGATCAGCCCTACACGTCAATAAACCTCACAAATCTCCTCCACTCCATAACCGAAAATAGCAGCCCCCTAAACCTCCCACATCACTGAAAAATATACCCCCAAACAGCAGCCCAAACACGCCCCAAACAGCCGCTAAAGTACCCCCAAACAGCAACCCAAACTCCCCTAAAAAAATGCAAAGACAGTCCACTAATAGACCTGAAACAGTGAGCAGAATACAGAGAAAACAAGAGCAAATCTGAGTCAAACGCAGCAGCAAAAGACGGAGAACGACGACTCCAAACAGTGAGACAATGAACGAGAGCAGTGAACCAGTGAACCGGAAGAGTTGCGGAGCATCCACCCTTCCAACGATCGTGTGCCATACATCCGAGAGGTGATTTAAAAGGTTAGACCTGAGGGTACTTTTCACACTCATCTTTATTTAATTTTTGTTATTTATCTTGATTGTATTTTAATTATTTGTTGAATCTTATTTGTGTATGATGTGTGTTGTGGGTATTGGATGAATGGAAAAGTGTCGTCTCTTGTGGTATATAGGATGGAAACCCGGACATAAATTTCATAGCCGATTCCGAATGGACGGTAGTATGATCTGTACTCGGGATACAACTCCACGTACCACTTGAGTCAACGGCACACTCTTTTGTTTTATGTTGCTTCGGTTTATTTATTTTTCGTCACTTGAATTCTGCATGTTGCTTATTTATGCATGGTTCAATCGAGCGCATGGGCTTAGTAAGTGCAATGAAAGATCCCCTATGGGGAGGGGTTAAAGCCCTTTACCACGATGCTTTGCCGCGCCGGTTGATGTGTGTTCGGTTGAATGCAAGATACGTTCAATCGGGCATACTAAGTTTGATATTATTGTTTCTTTATTCTTTGTATGCATGATCCAATCAAGCACATGAGCTTAGTAAGTGCGATGAAAGGTCCTCTAATTGAAGAGGTTAAAATCCTTTACCACGATGCTTCGCCGCGCCTCGTATTTCGCTATTTACTTTTTTTTATGTATGTATTGCATCACATTTTGTGCATCAGGTCTGTTCCCATTCGAACGCGTTATCAAACGCTATACGAACGCGACCCTTCTGTTTCCCGTTCGAACGCGTTTTACAAACGCTACTCGAACGAGCATGCATTTTGTTTCATCAGGTCTGGATCCGTTCGAACGCGTTATCGAACGCTACACGAACGCGAACCTTCTGTTTCCCGTTCGAACACGTTTTACAAACGCTACGCGAACGCATATGCACTTTCTTAGTCTTATCATGCATCAGGTCTGGTTTCGTTCGAACGCGTTCTCGAACGCCATACGAACGCGAACCTTCTGTTTACCGTTCAAACGCGTTTACGAAAGCTACACGAACGCGCACACACTGAACTGAGTCTGTCTTATCATATTCGTGCATAATTGCCTCTTGGTTGATCTTTCTTGTATTATATAGCCAATCATATTATTTGTATTCCTGCATTTATCCATTCTATGTGTTCTTGGGATGATATTCAAGCATGATTAGACTGTTAGCATGTTATTTGGTTAATATGTTCATGAGATAGTACTCAAGCATGATTATGTTGTTCTTAGTTTTACATATCATATGATTGAGAAATGTTCATGAGATTTCCATGAGATGTTGCATGTTGTGATGAACTCGTTGATGTATGCATGTGAATTTAGAAGCATGATACTCTTGGAAATAAGTATTACTTAAACTTGATTAAATTATTACATAAATCCTTTCATTATAAGTGGCATAAGTAAGGGACCATTCCGAACCCAACGGTTTGAGGTCTTCTCTTGCGAGGGGTGAGTGCGGCCTTAAATCTCATTTTCCCGGTTCACACCGGGTGGCGACTCCATTATTCTCCGGTTTAGTCCCCCGCGAGCCCGGGACAGCATGCGTCGTCCAGTTTCTGTGTCCCACAGTCTGGCGACTCCACTGGGGATAGAGAATCGGCCCCGAATATTGTCTTGTAATGATTGGATTTATGTTTTAATTGACTGTGTCTATAGTGGATAAAATGGGGGTTTAATCAAAGGCATTTTAAGGCTAGGTAATGGTTTGGTGTCTTCCTTCATTCACTACCTTTCTAGAAGGAAAAGCTGTGAAGGCACCTATATGGCCATCTACTCGTAGCCTATTGTGATGGACTAATTTGGAGGACTCGTTGTTTATTCCTGACACCAAGCGATAAGAGCCTAAGAGGCTTGGGTATTTAAGTGAGCCTCGCTCCACCTTCCCTCTGGGGAATCTACAACGGGAAATCCATTTGACATTCTGTCACACACCATAGCTCATTGGCACGTACCTTAGTGTATAAAAAAGGGTGCGCCCACTTGGTCACTCGGACCCTTGATTGGGGAGACCTAGTTGTGGGCCATCCTTCGCCGATGAGAGCCTTTGTCTATACTCTTGTGAACCCACCCATAGACCCGGGTTGTATGGTTAAAGTAACAATTATTTCCTTGGGTATGTGCTTGTGGACCATCCTCATTTGGATGCAGTTGGACCATTGTCAGAAATGCGGACTTGCTGGGCCATTTAAACTGGGGCGAGTTCGTACCTTATGACCATTGGGCCAAAGCTTCTGAAATGTTGATGGGCCATTCTGTAGAAATTATTACTCTATGTTTGCATTTCTTTTATGCTTGTGCTTGGGAACATCATCGTTTGGATCCATTTGGACCATTTGTCATGAGATGTGGGCTTGTTGGGCCATTTAAACTGAGACAAGAACGTATTTTATAACGATTGGGCCAAAGGCTTCTAAGTGATTGATGGGCAACTTTGTGCTTGTGTTCGGAACATTACCATTTGGAATTAGTTGGGCTCCTTGCCATGAGATGTGAACTCGTTGGGCCATTTAAACTGGGACGAGTTCATTCCTATGACAGTTAGCCCAAAAGCTTCTAAAATGATAATAGGCCGACTTGTTTGAAAATTTTAGTTGATTTAGTATGTTATATATGTTACATGCATCTCATGCACCCCATGCATACATACATCATGTTAACCCTTGTGTTCTGAAAGCCATCATAGATTTCCGTTGGGTTAGGGAAAAGGGAAGACTCACCAAAATACTGAGAACAGACATGAGTGAATCAGATATTGAGGTATCCCGGATAGATCAGTTGGAGAATGGTTTCGCCAAGATTACTGAACAGTTGCAAGCCTTGACTACTGCCATGACAAATATGGTTGTGCCCCGTGCTGGGGGAAATTATGAGAATGTGAGGCGTGAGGAGCCTTCGAATGGGTTGGGGGATGATGTCCCCACTTTTGATGATGACATGGCAGAATATGCAACAGGCAGAGTGATTGGGTCTCAGGCAGAATTTCAGAAGCTTCGGGATCAGGTTGAAACAGTTACCCGTAAAATGAGGGGTAAGAATGAGGATTTGCTAGATTATGAGGCAATGACCTTCGTAGAACAGCTGCCAGCTCAGTTTAAAATGCCCGACATGGCCAAGTTTAATGGGAATGGAGACCCTAGAGTCCATCTGCAGCAATATGTCTCAGTCATGAGTTCAATGGGCCTATCACAGCGCCAAGTCCAAAAGATGTTTGGGATGTCACTCGAGGGGGCACCTGTGGTTTGGTATCATAGCCTTAAAAAGAAGGTTAAAGAAGATTGGAAGGAACTAGCTGATGCTTTTCTGAAGCAGTATGTTACAGACTTAGTGATTGACTTGTCACTCCGTGATTTGGAGAACACTAAGCAGAAGCCAGAGGAAAGTTTCAAAGAGTATGTGGATCGCTGAAGAAGCCAGCTTTTGAAAATGCAAACTCGGCCTTCAGAGAAAGACCAAATTAAGATGATTATCAAGGGCACCAAGCCTTCTATTTATGGTAAGCTGAGGAGGATGACTTCGATGATTTCTGATTTTCGACAGTTGAGGGACACTGTCATGGATATTGAGGAAGAGGAGGCTGAAAACATAAAGTTCTATGGCCAGAATTGGCGGAATTTTGGGGGGCATTCTGAGACTAAGCCCGCTACTGTCGAGGTTGCTGCCATCAGGAACCGGCAATTCTCCAACCTTGGTAGACCTTTGTCGAAGGTATTTGAAAAGTTACAGGGACAAGGAATCTTGAAACCCTTAGAAGGCAAGCCACTTCCACACCCCTCACCACCACACATAAATGTGAACCTTTATTATCACTTCCACCAGCTACATGGCCATGACACCGACAACTACACCCGCCTCAGGCATGAAATTCAAGATCTCATAGATTCCCATAAAATACCCAACCCATGAAAAGAAACCCTCAGCCACTAAGCTTCTTACATGGATGACAGTGAAGAACCATAGGCCGAGGAAGAAGGCAATGCTGCGGATGATGGAGCTGTTCCTCCTAGTCTATTTTGATCCAGTTTTTTTTAAAAGACATTGATTTTGTTACTTGTTCGAACTCTTTTCCTCAACGATAATAAAGACGTTCATTTCGCTGAAACTCTTCTGCAATATGAGTATATTTGAGAAAAGTATTCAACCTTGGTACTATGGAATCCAGTGATGAACACGGGGAACCTTCAAAATAAGCAAACAAAAAAGATAAGACATACATTCAGAAATTGGGAAATAGAGGCAGTGAAAATATCAGACTTGGAAGGGAATTAGTTCACCGAGCCGATCAACGTAGATCGATTGAAGAAGTAGCTTGCCTGAGGAAAAGAAGGCTAAGCAGTCACCAAGAGAATTGACGGAAGACCTAACCCGACGGGATAGGAACATTCATGCATGCATACACGTAACACATTTTGCATCCTTTCGTGTTTGTTCTGTTTTGTAATAACAGATTTCAAAGGAGAAAAAAGAAAGCGCCGAATGCAAGCCAACCAGAAGCAGTAACAGTACAATGTCAGCAGTCTTCAGGAATGAATCACATGGGCGAGGCCCATATCAGCAGTATCAGTCTGGGGGCGAGGCCCATATCAGTAGCAGTTAGGGCCGAGGCCCACTTCAGCATCAGTTTTGGGGATGAGTCCCAGGGTCGAGGCCCACATCACTATCAGTTTTGGGGATTAGTCATAGGGTTGAGACCCATTGCATAACAAGCCGAGAATGGCAATCCAAGAACGGAGCAGAGTTCAAGAATGAACAAGCCGAGAATGGCAATCCAAGAATGGAGCAGAGTTCAAGAATGAACAAGCAGAGAATGGCAATCCAAGAATGGAGCAGAGTTCAAGAATGAACAAGCCGGGAATGGTAATCCAAGAATGGAACAAAGTTCAAGAATGAACAAGCCGGGAATGGGAATCCAAGAATGGAACAAAGTTCAAGAATGAACAAGCCGAGAATGGCAATCCAAGAATGGAGCAGAGTTCAAGAATGAACAAGCCGAGAATGGCAATCCAAGAATGGAGCAGAGTTTAAGAATGAACAAGCCGAGAATGGCAATCCAAGAATGGAACAAAGTTCAAGAATGAACAAGCCGAGAATGGCAATCCAAGAATGAAGCAGAGTTCAAGAATGAACAAGCCGAGAATGGCAATCCAAGAATGGAGCAAAGTTCAGGAATGAACAAGCCGGGAATGGTACTCCAAGAATGGAAGCACGGTTCGGGAATGAAACACCTCACAGTAACGGTTCGGGAATAGACCACCTTACAGAAGCAGTTCGGGAATGGACAACTCACAGTAAAAAGTTCGGGAATGGATATCTCACGGTAACGGTTCGGGAATGGGCCACATCACAGCACGGTTCGGGAATGAACCATGGGTCGCAGCACCTCACCACCCAAATCAACTCAACATGTGGAAAGTCAAGTGGCAGTTGGCGACCAGGTAAGTGAAAATGCATTGCATAACTTTGATAGGATTTTCACTGTTGCACATTACACAAGTCCCATCAAAGTGGGGGCGACTGTAGGCACTGCATTTTTGGCATATAAGTCCCTATGATGAGCCTCATTTGGAGGCACTACCTTTTAAGTCACGGAAGTCACGAGAAACGGACGTCGGAAGGGGAAATTCAGAATAAGTACGTCATCGGATTCATTTCACAAGTTCATTGTTTTCGTTCGTACTGCGTTCGTTACTTCGTTCGAACGTCAAACAGATTGCGGGCGTTCGTGCCGCGTTCGAGGAGGCGTTCGAACGGTGTCGGTAATTCTGGTTTTGCCGCTAGCCTCACATTAAGCCCAATTCGCCCAAGCCTTGGTCCACACGCCCAAGCCCACTTAAAACACATATTTAACACATGGTGAAATCAAAACAAATCTAAAAATCACATACCAAATTAAAAAAGATGTCATGCCTAATTAAAATCAATCAACCAATTATATTCCCAATCAAATATATATTATTCCTAACTTAAAATATTGTATTCCTAAACCAAGCCAATCAAATATTCAACCTTCCTAATCTAAACCAATCTTGTCTCTATCAAATCCCTTGCTTTCCTTGTCCAACACCAAATCAAATCCTCTCTTTTAATGCCAAAATCCCATTCCTTGTGAGACAAGGTGAAGCCCTAGCCTCTCTCTATATAAACCACACCTCTCCAAGGCATCCCCCCCGCTAGTGCACGCCCATTACAAAAAAAGAAGCAAATAATTTCCAACCCCTAACCAAGACATGCACTCCCCTAGCTCATACACATAATATACACACAACTCACACAAATCACAAGACACAAAAGAAATAACCCCAAGCCTTCACATTAAAAGCACCTTCACAAACCGATCTGCCCTACACATCAATAAACCTCACAAATCTCCTCCACTCCATAACCGAAAATAGCAGCCCCCTAAACCTCCACACATCACTGAAAAATATACCCCCAAAAAGCAGCCCAAACACGCCCCGAACAGCCGCTAAAGTACCCCCAAATAGCAACCCAAACTCCCCTAAAAAAACGCAAAGACAGTCCACTAATAGACCTGAAACAGTGAGCAGAATACAGAGAAAATATGAGCAAATCGGAGTCAAAAGCAGCAGCAAAAGACGGAGAACGACGACTCCAAACAGTGAGACAACGAACGAGAGCAGTGAACCAGTGAACCGGAAGAGTTGCGGAGCATCCACCCTTCCAACGGTTTGAGGTCTTCTCTTGCGATGGGTGAGTGCGGCCTTAAATCTCATTTTCCCGGTTCACACCGGGTGGCGACTCTATTATTCTCCGGTTTAGTCCTCCGTGGCTACTCCGTACTCCTGACCGGGCCGCGAGTCCGGGACAGCATGCGTCATCCAGTTTCTGTGTCCCACAGTCGGAAAGAGTCAGAAAACAACATGGGGTATGGGTTTCTGATCTAACCTCATAAAGATGTCTATCTTTTGAGGAATACCAACTGACTACGTATGAAGGAGTGATACTAGGTATCGACTCCCTATTATGGCAAAATGTCATGATATCTGAATTGGATTCCATGTAAATCAACTATGTTTGGAGACTAGTTGATGTACCACAAGGCACTGTGCCTACTGGTACTATAAGTCTTCAAGGAAGACGTACATGGATGGCAACATACCAACGTATAAAGCTAGGCTTTTAGTAGAAAGGTATCGTTATCAACATTGTGTTAATTACGATTCAACCTTTTACCTGTTGCCATGGTAAATCCATTTGGATAATGCAGGTTATTCGATCCATAGATGGATTGAAGCAAGCATTAGGTTATTGGAATTATCGTTTTGATGTAATCATAATGATTTATGATTTAATTCAAAACGAAAATGATTCTTGTGTATATAAGAGGGTTAGTGGGAGCACACTGAAAGTGGTTGTCCTATAAAATAATGATAATACGTCATTTCTTGGAAATGATATTCCCATAAAATAACTATTGGCGAAAGCCTGGCTTTCGAAATACTCTCCAAGAAACCGTACATTGAAAAATGTATGTGACCTGGTGTCTCATACGCTTTGAGCATATGGATTCTCAAACAGGCCAATCCGAGTGATAGTCACTGGATTGATGTTAAGAACATCTGTTAGTATCTTAGAGAACTAAGGATGCTGTCTTAGTCTATGGAGAATGAGAACTTGAAGTGACTGGGATCACTGTAGCAAGTTTCCTATAACCGATAAAGACGACTAAAAGTCGCAAACGGTACTATACAGTTTGAATAACGGTACAGTGAGCTGGAAATCTTCCAAGCAAGATACTGTTACCGAATAAACAACAAATGCGGGTTAATTGCAGCAGCTGAGGCAGCAACAGAAGCCATATGGGTCAATAACAAATCTAATTAGATTATATATAGTTCTGTTAGCAGCTGAGCAAGGCGTCAGCACAGGCTAAAGAATTAATGGTCTCATCAACGATCCAGATACGTACTTCGATATTCATCTGATTCGTTCGGATCATACATCATGGCGATGTGATGATCGAATAAATCGCATCAAGATGATATTCATGCAAATCTGCTGACGAAACCTTTTATCAGCAGCTTGAACCAACCGTACATAGTTCGGGTGTCAAGCACTCGAGTGACTGGCTATAGGCCAAGTGGGAGATTGTTGGACAATTATGACCCATAGCGTCACTATTTGTACAGATCATGGTGTTGTTGTACAAATTAACTATGTGACAAAGGAGATTGCGCTCTTATCATTTGTGATTAGATCACCTAGATGTATAAATGATGAGAGGTCCATGTGATTTGTTCCTGGACTGAGAATGATATGAGACAATATCAGTCCACGAAGGATAAATCATTAAATATCCCTAGTCAGAGTATTATCGAGATTGGACATCGATAAATACGTAAAAGACTAGTATTACACTTGTGCGCGTTGTGAGGGCACGATGGCATAGTTCTCATATATGTGGGTATAGGATACTCACACAAGTGTAATAGGAGGTTGTGTTTTACCAATGGTACGGGAAACAGCTTCGCTCTGGATAGACCCCCGCGGAATCCCATTGGTAGTATGACTATGTGTCTATGGGAGTCTGCAATCAGGGTAGATGTATTTGGTCTTAACATGAGACTTGCACCGCTAATACTTGCGACAATCAATATACTTTGGTTGAGGTCATCCAGGGCTTTAACAGGTTCTGTGTACGCCAATGCTGGGTATATTGAGAATCGTAGTGTGTTGGGTGTGATGTTAAGACGAAAGTATCACTCCAGTCATATGGAGATGATGGTCACATAGGATATGGAACTCGTTCTCTTAAATGCTCGAGCTATCGGGATATTATGACAAGGTCATGTATATCCGATTATAGAGACTAGTTACCAGACATCTGATATGTGCTTCGTACGGGGAAGACACAATTCCAGCCCCAGGCCTAGCACGTGAACATCCGATATTGGATCGACATACACAATACTACGGTATACTACTCTTGATATAGATCACATATTCCTATAAGGATATTTCTGGAGAATTGGGTAGGCATGGCGCTTTGCTAGAAGCCAACCTTGTCTTGTAAATCGGTACAAATGTGGTACGAGGTACTTACGTGTTCGGATAGTCCGACGACTGTATTTACTGCCAACATATCCGGGGATCTCATGGGTCGCTTCCCGAAGATTCACCGATGATGTATGACTCGCACTTTATTAATCTGGGATTAATTAGAAGAGAGAGAAAATTAATCTGGGATTAATTACGGAGATATTTTATCTGGGATAAAATATTAATTAAAGAGAGAGAACGATTACTTTGGAATTAATCGATAAAATAATATTTGATATATTATACGAAATTTGATTTCGACGCGGAATTAAAATTAGATTTTAATTCGGGCGAATGAATTAATTTAGAATTAATTCGTTAGCGACGTGAATAGTGATTTCACTAGGCGTAATCGTTTAATTACGTCGCGATGGAAAATTCGTTAATTTGGAATTAGCGAACCCAAGCCCGAGATTATTTGCGAGCGCATTCGCATTTCGAATTCGAGTGCGGCACGCAAGTCAAATCGAGCGTCAAATCGCAAGTCACATCGAGCGTCAAATCAGATGTCACTTTGAGTGATGTGACAATTTGATTGATTGAGTGAATGATTGAAAAGAATTAATGGCTTTTGCTTTTTGACTTTTTCATAAATTGAAAATGATTTGTGTATTTTTTATTTGATTTTTGGAAAATCAAATTAATATATATAAAACATTTCTTTTCTTTTTCTCTCTCTCCACCATTCACGTTTTTCTCTTTTCCCTCTTCTTCTTGCACACGGCTTGGAGCCGATTCTTCCTCTCAAAATTCTGGTTTGACCGAATGAAGAAGAGAAGCAAGAGAATGATTTTGTTGTAAAAATCAAGTGCTAGCACACCTTGAGTCTTCCTAAGGTGATAGGGAAACGAACACATGAGCTTGGAATTCATTTTTGGAGCTTGAAGCTTGGAGCTTCAATGGAGTCATCAATGGCCGAATTCTTGGAGGAGTTTCACAGCCCAAACTGAGCAGTCCACGAGCTAGAAGAGCCACTGCCGAGCTTCTTGGAGGAGTTGTCTTCTTCGCGTCGCAAGATCCGGTCAATGTGAGTATATTCTGCACCTCCTTTGATGTGTATTCACTTGTTTCATTGCTTGATTTCATGATCTTGGGACCTAATCTAGAAACCAACATGATTGTCAAATATCGTGTCTGTCATGAAAAAGAATGGAAAATTGAGAATCTGTATAGACTTTAGAAATTTAAACTTGGCAATACCAAAATATCAATACCCTATGCCCATGGTAGATTCCTTAGTGGACTCCATAGCAGGATACTAAATGTATTCTTTCATAGATGGATATGCAGGGTATAACCAAATCTACATCACCGAAAATGACATCCACAAAATGGCTTTTAGATGCCCGGGGTCTTTAGGATGTTATGAGTGGGTGGTGATGCTATTCGGCCTAAAAACGCTGGGGCCACTTACCAACGGGCTATGAATTTGATTTTCCATGACCTGATCAATGATTTTATAGAAGTTTACGTGAACGATATAGTAATTAAGTCTATGTCCGTAGGTGATCATTTTAATCACTTGACAATGGCTTTCGAACGAATGAGGAAATTCAAACTAAAACTGAATCCTGCCAAATGCGCTTTCGGGGTTAGTGCAGGGAACTTTTTGGGATTTCTAGTCCATCAGTGAGGAATTGAAATTGATGTCAATAAATCTCGGGCGATCACGGAAGCCAAACCTCCCAGGAGCAAAAAAGAATTGCAGAGGTTCCTAGGGCAAGTCAATTTTTTAAGAAAGTTAATTTCGACTTGTGCATGAAAAACTAAAGCTTTCTCGTCCTTACTCAGGCTAAAAGAAAAAGATTATTTCGTCTGGACAAGACAGCATCAAAAAGCCTTCGAGAACTTGAAGAACTATTTAGCAAAGCCGCTGGTGATGGTACCCCATGTGCCAGAGTGGCCAATGAAGCTTTACATATCTGCTGAGGAGCAGTCCATAGCTAGAATGATCGCACATGATGATAGTATAGGTGTAGAAAGAGCCATTTATTATCTCAGCATGCAATTGTTGAAGTATGAATGTAATTACTCTCCAATGGAAAAAATTGTGTTTGGCTTTGTATTTCACATGTACTAAGTTACGTGTCTATCTTAGGCCGACCATTGTGTATCTAATTACAAAAATCAATATAGTGAAATACATGTTCTCTCATCCTATTTTGCACCAAAGAGTAGGATTTTGGTCTCTATCATTGTCAGAATTCGACATACGGAATGAACCCCAAAAGGTCGTAAAAAATCAGGCCCTTGTTGATTTTTTAGCTGATCACCATTGTTTAAGCACAACCAAAGAAATAGAAATGGAAATAGGCGAGTGCAGCTTAAAATCATGGACGATGTATTTTGATGGGTCTAGTACATCGAAAGGGGCAGGAATATGAATAGTCTTTGTCAGTCATTTGGGAGAATTATTTCGTTTCATCATCAAATTGGATGAATGTTGCACCAACAATCAGGCCGAATACGAGGCTTTAATATTTGGGTTAGAGATCATCCTTGATATGAGAATAAAAAAATATGTCTATTAAAGGAGATTCGCAACTAGTTGTCCAACAAGTGATGGGGGTCTTTAGATGCCAGAGTTCTTCAGTCATGGCACTGTTAGAAATAGCTAAAATATTGCTAGATAAATTTGACTATGTAGAGTTAGAGCATGTCTCAAGGTTGAAGAATGAGATAGCTAATGAGTTAGCCCAAGCAGCCTCAGGACATAAACATACAAGTATGGATGGCATATGCAGAATGGGGTAAGTCAAACCAGCTCTAGTAAAGCGAAGGAACGAAATGGATGTTATGGTCACTGAAAACCAAGATGAGGACGACTGGAGAAGAGAGATCATATATTTCTTAAAGAAACCAGAGAATGAAGGAAATCGAAAGCTAAAACTAAAAGCCTTAAATTTCGTAGTATCGGGGGAGGTATTGTATAAGAAACGTCAGGATGGTTTATTGTTAAAATATGTAGGACCATCAGAAGCCAAGACAATTATGGCCGAAGTACATGAAGGGGTCTGTGGGGCTCATCAGGCCGGAGTGAAAATGAGATGGTTAATTATAAGGATCAGGTACTATTGGCCGAAAATGGGAGAATCCTGCATACTATACGCTAATGGGTGTGTAGCCTGCCAGAAACATGGACCCATACAAAGAGCGCCAGCAACAGAAATGGTCCCCATCATTAAACCGTGGCCATTCATGGGATGTGTGATTGATTTGATAGGAAAAATATATCCCGCATCTAGCAAAAGACATACCTTCATCATCGTTGCCACAGATTTCTTTACCAAGTGGGTAGAAGTAATCCCGGTAATAGAAATTTCCCAAGAACAAATCATCAAGTTCATAAAAGAGCATATCATTCATCAATTCAGTATTCCTCAGACATTAATGGTAGATCATGGGACTTCTCTGAATGGTAAAAAATTTAAGTGTTTCTTAAGCGAATATGGGATCCAGTTAGTAAACACTACTCCATACTACCCTCAGTCAAATGGTCAGGCAGAATCATCCAATAAGATCCTTAAAGGTCTGATTCGAAAGATGTGATGAGTGGTAAATGTATCACTATTTCTCACTCATTTGACCTAATATTTTGTATGGTTTCTCGCGTTTTGTGAATATTTTGATGTGTTTTGTGTTATTTTGTACATAAATAAAGTTTCAGGACATTCTGGAGATGATTTGGGGCCAAAACAGTGAAAAAGAACACAAAAGGGCAATTTTGTCATTTGGCGCGTCGCGACATGCAGGCTGCGTCGTGACGCCTAACGTAATTATCATTCTAGGTCCAACAATACTGACTCCTCAATCATCATGTCGTCCGTAGTTTCCGTGTATTCTGCCAGGAAGGCGTTCACCTTCGTTAATTGAGCAGCAATGGTTTTCCTCTTGGCCTCTTTCCTCTCATACGACTCTCCTCAATAAGACTCTAGATCTCTTGTAATTATTGTTCTAGGTTCAACAATACTGACTCCTCAATCATCATGTCGTCTGTAGTTTCCCATAGGGTCTGACGGAGAGTGTTAAGAGAATCATGAAGACTTTCTTTCTTTGCCATTGAAAAACGAAGCCCAACCTTATGACTATGTATGTTCGGTAACGAAGAATAAGGGCTGCTACCTCGTTCTGCAAATCTTGGAGGAAGAGTCTATTCTCCATTGGTATAGGCAAAACAAAAAGAGCCAACAGTCGAGCTAGATCTGAGGAAATCCTTTCCAGCTTGAGCATATTTTCTGACAGAGCGGCCTGACCGATCTCCAGCTTAGTGAAGGAGGCATATTGACTAACGACCTCTCGTAGAGCCTCCAAGTCTGTAGTTACTCGTGCTAAAGATGATGAAGGCTGAGACAGAGTAGAGGCTAGCCGATCAAGATGGTCCAAAATATCTTGAACCGATTGCATTAACATATCGGGTACCTGTTTACAGAGAAGGGGTTAGCAAATGAAGGACAAAGAAGTTATATAAAAAATGTATATACTTACAGCCCCGGGCTCAAAACTAGAACTGGATGGTTTATCCACGGCTGTCATAGGAACGTCACCAGGGGGCGATACAGACTTTCGCCTAAGAGGTGAAGACGGAGGAATGAGAGACATTACTCGAGGAATGTGGGATGATGGTCGTTTTGGAGAATGAGACCATGGCAGTGGAAGATCAAAAGGGGAAAAACTCGATATGCCCAATGACTGGATCTCTGTAAAAGAATCAGAATCGGAAGAGTCAGTAACATTAATAACCTCGATATCTTCATAAATTTGACTGATAACATCGACTTTAAAAAGAGACCTAACCTCTTCCAATAATTCCAATTCGGCCAGACTATACTGGCCATCTATGTCCCTATACCCCCAGTTCCCGTGGCAGTCCACCTATGTATTAAAGGGACAACCCGCTCAGGATAAAACCGAGAAGGCTCATCATCCGGCTCTTACAGAATAGGGAAAGGATTGCGCAATGGATGATATTCGAAGAAGGGATCGTCTATTGAAATTTCCTCTATGAGCGGGTCCCTACTGCCTAATACTATATTTGACCACATACCTTGGGGATCGGTCCTGCTCGATGGGATTGCATCTGCCGCCTCACCCTCTTCTGATGGGTGTGGAATGATTGGGGTTTCGGCAGCCGCACCCTCTTCTGATGGGCGTTGAACGATTGGGGTTTCAGCGGCCTAAACCTCTTCTGATGGGTGTTGGACGGTTGAGGTTTCGGGCTTAGGAGCTTGGGCCGGTGCATGCATGCCGGACGACGGTTCTGTCCTAGACACTTATACGAGAAATAAGAAAGAATTAAAAAAAAGTGAGATTATACCTTAGCCCGATGGCGTAACAAAGGCTCGTCCGAATCAGATCTATGGATCGGTGAAGGATGTTTTCGTTTAGCTTGTTTGGAGCCTGCTTTCTTCGGCCCAGCTTTCTCAACAAGCTTATTTGGCCCAACTATTTCCGAAGGTTTAGAAGAAAAATAAATACCGAAAAAAACCAAAGAATAAGGCAAGGAAAAGAGTCTTTCGCGGCTAGCTGGCCAAAAGCGATCAAAAAGAGGATGGACGGATGTACATGGGGAGAATGAGTCGCAAGAAAAGGAAGATAGTAAAGATCGAGCCTCAGACAAACATTGATCGATGTCTGAGAGCGAAAGAACCTTGAAACGCTCTGTTGGGGTGGAACTAGAATGAAATAATGGAAGGGGCCACCCTTGAACAAGATCAAATTGACGAGTATCGAAGTTGGGAGAATACACTTCCACCCCAGCCTTTCCATTGGCTCCAGTCAAGATGTCGTGAATCAGATCACGGGTGCATAAAAACTTGCACCATATGCTATTGACAGATTCATCTCCATCTGATTCGGGAAGCTCATGAACGAAAAAAGGGTTGTCGCCCAGGGAAAAAGGAAAAAAGAAGGAATTCTAGAAAATGGTATAAAAATATTCAAAAATACTATGAGGAAGGAAAGGAGTTGGTCCTAGTTGGGCGAATAGAAGGCCCGTACAAGGAAACGAACGGTTCGACTCAATAGAACTGAAAACAGGAAAGTATGCTCTAAGCCAAAGTTGGACGAGCCAAAGAGGGCCAGAAGTAATTGGTGAAGAGCCAGACCGTAGCTATTTTTGAAGAACGGCCAGGCCCTGATAAATGGCAGCCAACAAAAAGGAACATAAATCCAAAAGTCGGTTGTTGGCAATGTCCGAAGAAATTAGAAGATAACCCGCCACAGGTTTCTGACTAGGCACGCAAATGATATATTTGCAAAGCCAATAGTGAATGAAAGCGATGCGTTCCAATACCGAGACCGGCCTAGCTGACTCAGAAATTGCAAAAAGAAAGCAAAATAAAAAGAGAAGGACGAAGTGTCCATCTGAAGAGGAGGAAAATGAAAATTAGTACGAGCAGAAATGGTCGCACTCGAAGGAGCTAACCCAGTCAAAGCACTAATGTCGCGGAGTGTAATGGTAAAGGGGCCGGAAGGATAAAGGAAAATATTGTAATCAGAGGACCATAAAAACAGTGATGTGGGGAACATATTTCGATCAAAATGAGGTAGTGCTAATGAAAGCTTTATGAGAGAAAGCATACAATTGTTTTCAAGAATAGTACAGGTGTCTGCATGCAATCTCATACGCTGGAACCAGGTCTCAAAAGAGGAGTCAGGTTTGGGCCAGGTACGGATAGGATTGGACTGAGTAAGAGGAGAAATGTTCAAAGGTTCGTAAAAAGAGAGGTTGGAAACAAAAGGGAACAACTAGGCCAGGGGAGCTGTGGCAATGGTTGTATCGCTAACAAAAATGGGACCCAAGGAACACAATCCGTAGTTTTCGTCGAGGGTATGGACCCCAAAGACGCCAACAGAAGGATCATCCAAAGCGGCCTGGTAATCACCGAAGGTTGAAGTGGCTTTTTTTATGGGGGAAGAAGAAGACGACACCACAACAAGGAAGTTAAGAGATTTGCAGCGATGAAAGAAGAGGAAAAGTATAGAGTGTGGGCTTATGTAGCCGAGATGAACGTTCGCCCTAGGGCAGGTGTTGCAACCCAATTAGAATGAAGAAGAAAGAGCGGGAAAAGGAAGAGGCGGTGCCAAACAAGATTTGACCTAGAAGTGACACGAAAGATGACACATTAATTAGTGCAATGATGGTCTTCGACAAAACGTGATGGGGAAGGTCACACATTTATTAAGTATTTGATAGATTCGCACAGGGAACGTACATGACGGTCCTCGACACGTGCGAATGATAGCAAAAGATAAAACGAAAAGTCAACATGCCGAACTAATAAAATGGTCAATGGTATCATCCCAACGTTACACGCCTGATTGAGAAATTCTGCCTCGGTCTCATCTCCCGAACCAATCAAGCCAAAATTGAGGGACAATTGTTAATAGAAATAAATCTCCCTAGAACAAATAGGCCGAGAAAGGACGAAAATGATGTTGGTTTCTATTAAGGTCCCAAGATCAATAATAAGCATGAAAACATGTGTGAATACAAATCGAAGAAGTTGTGGAATACTCACATCGATCGGTTGAGCGACGCGGAGGCAACTAAACTTCAAAAACTGCTCACTGGTTTCATGGCAACTGCAGTTTTGGATCTCCTCCATTTTCTGTTTTTGAGCTCCTCGAACAAGCTCCAAGCTTCGTTGAACGATTCACGGCTCATGGGTGGACTTCCCTATCACCTTCGCATGTCTCGTAAGTGTGCTAGCACTTGTGATTTTGCCACAAAATCCACTCTTGCTTCCCTTTATTTTCGGTCACAGCCCAGCAAACCAGAAAACTTTTTGCCCCTTAGGCGTGAGGATGAGAGAAATGAGAGGAAGAGAGAGTTGGTTGGTTTGATTCCAAATTTGTGTATCTTATACACACATTTGAATTTCAAATTCATTTCATGTGCATTTACCTTTCAAAAAAGTCAAATAATAATGGCACCAACCACTTCCATCACTCAATCCATCAAGTTGTCAAGTCAAATCACTCAAAGTGACTAATGATTTGACGCTTGGTGCGACTAGCGATTTGACGCTTGATTTGACTTGCGTGCCGCACTCAAATTCGAAATGCGAATGCGCTCGCAAATAATCCCGGGCTCGAGTTCGCTAATTCCAAATTAACGAATTTTCTGTTGCGTCGTAATTAAATGATTACGCCTAGCAAAATCACTATTCACATCGCTAACGAATTAATTCTAAATTAAATCGTTCTCCCGAATTAAAATCTAATTTTAATTCCGCGTCGAAATCCAATTTCGTTTAAAATATCAAATATATTAATTAATCGATTAATTCCAAATTAATCGTTATCTCTCTTTAATAATATTTTATCCCTGATACAATATCTCCGCAATTAATCCCAGATTAATTTTCTCTCTCTTCTAATTAATCCCAGATTAATATAGAGTACGAGTCATACGTCATCGGTGAATCTTTGGGAAGCGACCCATGAGATCCCCGGATATGTTGGCAGTAAAGTCGGTCGTCGGACTATCTGAACACATAAGTACCAAGTACTACGTTTATACCGATTTACAAGACAAGGTTGGCCTCTAGCAAAGTGCCATGCCTACCCAATTCTCCGGAAACATCCTTACAGGAATAAAGGATTTATATTAGACGTAGTATACGTAGTATTGCGTATTTATGTCCAGTATCAGATGATCACATGCTAGGCCTGGGGCTGGAATTGTGTATGCCCCGTACGAAGCACATGTCGGATGTCTGGTGACTAGTCTCTATAATCGGATAAACCTGACCTTGTCATTTTATCCCGATAGCTGCAGCATTTAAGAGAACCAGTCCCGTATCCTACGTGACCATCATCTCCATATGACTGGAGTGACACTTCCTTCTTGACATCACACCCAACACACTACGATTCTCAATATACCCAGTATTGGCGTACACAGAACCTGTTAAAGCCCTGAACGACCTCAACCAAAGTATATTGATTGTCGCAAGTATTAGCGGTGCAAGTCTCAGGTTAAGACCAAATACACCTACCCTGATTTCTGACTTCCATAGACACATAGTCATACTACCAATGGAATTCCGAGGGGGTCTATCCAAAGCGAAGCTGTTTCCCGTACCATCGGTAAAACACAACCTCATATTAAACTTGCATGAGTATCCTATACCCAAATATATGAGAACTATGCTGTTGTGCCCTCACAACGCACACAAGTGTAATACTAGTTTTTTACGCATTTATCGATGTCCAATCTCGATAATACTCTGACTATGGATATTTAATGATTGATCCTTCGTGGACTGATACTGTCTCATATCATTCTCCGTCAATGAACAAATCATAGGGACCTCCTATCATTTATACATCTAGGTGATCTAATCACAAATGATAAGAGTGCAATCTCATTTGTCACATAGTTAATTTGTACAACAACACCATGATCTGTACAAATAGTGACGCTATGGGTCATAATTGTCCAACAAAGGAATGACATATCTAAGGACGAAAATGATGGCGTCAGGACGAAGAAGGGTTCGGCCCAGGAAGGTTTAATTCAGGACAATCCAAGGAATAGGCGAATAATCATGAAGGAAGAAGTATGAGGCACTTCCAAAACGGTTGGTTAGTTATGAGATACATTCGACGTGTAATATACGCAAACTGGTGGCAACCCCCACGATTTAGTAAGTTACCCAATGGTTACATGCACGATTCAGCAGTTGATCGCATGATCCAGCAGTTGCATGTGCACAGAGAACGTAGGGGCTCAGTGGGAAGAAGACAACGGAATTGCACTAACGTTTGGTGAAGCATTGCACTATAAAAGGCCCAAGTGTAGAAGGAAGCAGATGATGAAGAAAAATGAAGACTCAGAATGAGCAATTAGTTTAATTTCTTAGCTTTGTAATATGTAGAACTGTAATTTGTGTGCTTGCGCCCCTTGGAGGTATTTTTTTGGAATCAATCACCCCTTTCTGGGATTGTGTCTTAGGAGGTTTGAACCGTACACGCGTATTGACAAAAATTGTGCAAACAAAAACAATGAGCTTTATCAATTTGATTTTGGAAAGAAAATAATTTGAAGATGTTTATAAACTCTCAAGAACGTTTTGACATGATTAGCGGATATATATATGTACAAGATATGTTTTAGAAGTGAGAAAAATGACCAATTTATAGAGAAAACACAAAACTAGTCATTTATAGTTGTTATGGTTTCTAAGATCGATATGTAGGTGAACAATGACCGGTATGGAGAGTTCCAGAGAGTATGTTCGTTATCTCAAACACTGGTATGCCGGTTCATGGATTGATATGACGGTTCCAGTAACAGTTGTAATCTTGACAACAATAGTATTTTGGCCATAACTTACGTTAGAAAATTCCAAATCAAGCTCTGTAAATTTCTACATAAACAAGACACACCGAGCTATCATTTTAATAAAATTCAGCATCAAAAACCTTAAGATGAATTTTATGAAATTTTTCTAAGATGACAGGCCTACACAAAACGCTCATCCTGAACATATTGTAGTAATATTACTCTAGCATAAGGTCTAGTTATCAAAATTATGTTCCCTTTAATTTGTAGCAACCTAGAGGCACATATCTGTCTAGCGGTATATCATTTGAAATTTAAATCATCTATTTGCTAATTTTTCTAAGCTATTTTCTTATGCACTTGATGCATTGAAATTCATTTTGATATACAAATAGTGTGCAAATGATTTCTTAAGTATTTTAAATGCAAGTGATGCAAAATATATGATTCCTAAGAGCTTTAAAATATTTGAATAAACTCACTTACAATCGATTTTAGCTCTTAATCATCAACTTGATGTTTATCTAACTTGGCAATTGCTTTGGTTTTTTCATCCTCTTTTTGGTTCTTTATCGTCTTTACTCTCTTGATAATTTTCTAGCTCATTTTGGCTCTTCATCTACATTTTGGCATCATCATCATCTTTTGGCTTCTTTGGCCTCATCGATCTTAATTCGCAAATACTGAGACGTTTTGACACCATCGAAACCAAGTCACTTCTATACCAAAGTCTTCATATTTTCATCGAAATTGATTATCTTTGTCAAAATCTTCATGTCTTTGAATTTCTTATCTTTGAGTCTTTTTGCTTCATTTGCATCATCAAAATCATGGTACCAATATTTTTAACAAATGTATTTTTGGAAATATGTTATGTTAATTGTTAATTGAAGAATGAGGCTGATGAAATAAATTAAGGGAATCAAATATGACAACTCTTTTTCGCACGGTTGCACCACTCCATCAAAACCAAATTCTTGTATTTTTATGTTATGTTTATTTTTTCTTCAGATTTTTTCAGAAAGAAAACTTTTAAATTTATAAAAGAAATGAGTTTTAAGGAATTATTTTCATAAACGTCAAAAAGCGATTTCAATTGAGCAGACACACGTAAGGAACAGAAGTGGGCTAGGACGGGCCCACCGAAATTAATTCAAAGAAGCGGGCCCAAGAAAAATGTATTTGAATGAGCAAGCAAAGGCAGGCAAACAAGCGACAGTCACAATAAATAAGGGATATTATCATTTTCCCACCAAATGATTTAGGAATATATAGTTTAACGCAAAAAACATAAAAATGTTCAATCTTCCACCTAAAGTTAAGAAAATATATAATTTCTCACACAAAATCAAACTCTGTGAGTTATTGTTACTGATTTTAAAGAGAGAAGTCCAAAATACCCTTAATTGCAGAATCTGAACATTGCACTGTATTTATTGTCGTTGGAGACTAAAATATTTAGAATGCTCTCTATATAAATCTAGATCCGGCCACGATTCCGATTCGAAAACGAACCGGATGGAACTGTAAGGCTACAGTTTTGATTTTGGAACCAAAACCGAACCGAAATCTATTTAGGTTCGGTTATGGTTCCACATAATATGATTTCTTAATCTTAAGATTCGGTCGGTTCCGGTCCGGTTTCGAACCATATTTTTTTTCCAAAAATAAAGGACTAAACCCGAACCGAATCAGTTTTTTTCTAGTTCGATTCGGTTTTACGATTCTAGCTTCTTGGAACCGTAAACCGTTTGGTTCGGTTCCGGTTCAGAACTGAACCGAACTGGTGGCTACGTCTATATAAATCATTACAAATCCATCCTATTTAAATGTAAAACAAAATCATCTCAAATACAAAAAAAAAAAAAAATGCACACTTAGTATGCATTCTAGCACCAATTCAAGTGTTGGATTCAGTGGGTCAAACTGTGGGCCGATTAGTGTCATTAAATATCAAAACAACATGCTTCAAACAACTTAAACCAGAAAATACCAATCAAACTATCATAAAACCCTAAAACATGAAGACTATAGAAAACCTGGAAAATGCAATGACGAATCCAAGTCGAGATCTCTCTGTCCTTAAGAACTTATTAGCCTCCGTCACAGGTGCTTCACGGATTCGAATTGGCCAATGTTCTCCCAGGATAACTTGGTTGCTTCTTGTTCAAGGAGCACTCCTTAACAAGTGTTTGATCTAGGAAAATGGTGGAACTCTCTCTCAAAAAACAACCAAAACAAATGACTCACAATTCAGATTTCCTTCTATATCCTCTTGTATTTGGATATGATGCCTCTTTTATAAGGCATGGAATGGTGCCAATAGGGCACCCCTTGGGGTGGGGTGCAACCCTCCAAAGGATTGTACCCCTCACATGCACCCAATGCATCCAAAAGACAAATATACCCTTAATGAATATTTATAAGAATTTCCAACACAAACATAGGAAGAAAAGTGTATTGTAGGCCAAAATATTGCCTTTGCCATGTGCAAGCAGTTGCTAGGTCTCAACTACAACGCAAAATCATAATGCAATGTTCTGATCATGCATGATGAAATATTGCGAGTTTTGGAAGTGGATTACAATTGAAGACTTGGTAATTCCTAACACTAGTGATAAGATTCCGAGTGAGGATCAACACTTACAGCTGAATGATGATATGATGAAGATATATAAGAAGATGAAAATTATCGAAGTGAAGATTAAATATCTAACATTACTTTCATTGTAATTGGACTATATATGCGTAAATGATGTGAATTGCAGGAGCATAATATCCTCTAAATGTTATCCAAAATAAAGCACATTAGTATCATATTTGAGCAAAATAAATATATCACATCATAGTTCAGCAAAATATTACCATATATTGCTCATGCAAGAGCATATGCAAAACAACAACAAAACAGAATACATAGTTATAATTCAAGATTGTTCACTTGTCACATGAGAATTTATAACTGAGAATGTATACATGTTGTGTCATTGGTCCCATTAGTTGATCGCTTAGTTTTTTCTTTGAACTTGTACCACTAGAAGTTGAAGTCTGTATAAATAGTGAAGGTAAAATACAATAAATTCAGTAAATCAGTGAACTCCACCCAAAAAATCTTCACAGCTTATCAAAACTAGCATGAATTTGGTGCAATGCAATAAACGACGGGATAAGGAAACGATTGTGCATACAAATTAAGGAGCAAAAGGTGGGTTTCGACTTGGGAAAATAGTCATGGCCACGGGCCGATTTCAACCCAAAACCGGATCGGAACCGGTCCATGGAAAACCGGTCCGAGACTGGGACAACCTGAAACCGAGCCAAATAGAAACTCAAACTGGCATTTCCGAAATTTAAAAAAAATATTTTTTTTACAATAATTGAAGATGAAAAGACTGTAATAATTTTACAAATATAAGTTATATTCTTAACTAAGTAATAATTTATAAATATTTCATATAATTAGATTAATTTATTTTTTAGTCATACTTTAGATTAATTTATTTTTTAGTCATACTTTGTTAATATTATTATATTTTTTTTTAATTTAAGTTAATAAAATAAATAAATTATTTGAATTAATAATATTAAAAAATTATCCAGAACCGTGTAAAATCATTCTGAACCGTGTGAAAAAACGAAACCGGAATCGGAGTTGGAACCGTGACTGAACTGGGATTAGAATCGGAATCGGCGGTTTACTAAACCTTCTTTGAACTGTTAAATGGCTGTTCGGTTCAGATTCAAGAATTTCTTGAATCGGAATTAGCGGTTCGTGAAGCATGGTCATGACTATGGGAAGGTAGAATTGGATTTCAAGATCACTTTATACTCACTTCAACGACGTCGTTTTAGACATTTTAGGGGCGTTTTTGTAATTCACTTATTGGTCATCAAAACGAGCAAAGTGACAATAACACTGTTATGACATCATAACGACAATTCACACCGTTTCAATTTGGGTGGCTAATTGTACATTTTCTCAATATCGGGTGAAAGACTGAACATTTTTAAACTTTTGATATTAGACTGCACAATCACAAATCATTTGGTGGAAAAATAATAATATCCCTAATAATAATAACACAACCAATAAAGCATGTTTATGTTTTTAATAGTGTATTTAAAACAAGCGTGACATAAAATTACTAAAAATTCAGCAGGCAAGTTCGCTTTATCTCCCTCCCTCGAAAATCAATCTCTTATTTATTTAATTATTTATTCATTCAAATTTTGCAAATTATCCAATTCTCAAAAATCGTTGGTGTGTTTTTCATTTTGTTTTACGATCAGTTAGGCCAATATATAACATAGCTGCTATCATCCGTTAAAGCATAAAACAAAATCCAAAAAAAAAAAAAAAAAAAACAGCGCACTAATTTGAATTCTAAAAATACGTTTTTGGAATTAGATTAAGCTTTCGTGGAATTTCTAAAAATTCTCTTCCTCCGGAGAGCTCTGTTTTTTTTTTTTTGCCCTGCTTTCGGCTGCTGCTTCATCTCAGGTGAGGTGACTACATTTTACTTTTGTAATTTCGATTTTTTTTAAAAAAAATCTGTTAATTAATTTTTTAGATTTTCTTTTCCGTTTTTATCTCTGATTGTGGAGATCCAAACGGATTCTATTATGATCTTTGAGTATGATGGTAGAAGGATTTTGTTTGAATTAATTTATTTGTTGTGTTTATATTTATTTGTTTATTGGGAAAGCGACACTTTTGTCTTCATTTAGATGTTTGTTGGCTGTAATTTTGATACGTGAGAATTTTGGAAAGTTAAATTAAGAATATTTTCTGGATTTACAAAATTGGCCATTCGACTGGTTGAATTTGATGGAAGATTGATTTGGAGTTAATTGAATTTTGAATTATTAATATAAGATTGGAATTTGGATACTATGAAATTGTCAAATTTGATTTTAGTGAAAAAATGACTTATTTTTTCTTTGGAATCTTAATTTAAGTGATCATACATGGTAATTGTTTTAACTTTTTTAGCTTTCTAGAATCACAAACTGTATGCTCTTGTTGATTTTGAAATAATGGCTAAATATTAACTGATCTATTGTGTGTCATTTTATACAAATAATTTCTAGGTCTGATTTTTTTTTTTTTTTTTTAATATCTAATGATTTCTTAATTTCATTTATGTAGCATACGAAGATTTGCAATCAAACACTGAATTGTAATCCTGGGTTTCATTCATTCCACATTGTCTTGAACATTTAGCGATGGAGGAAAATGGTGGCAGCAAGTTAACTGGAATCCGGCAGATTGTTAAGCTCAAGGAAATGCTCCAAAAGTGGCAATCTGTCACACTTAACAGCCCAAAAGCAAGCAACTCGCAGTCTAATCCAAACCTCGTGGGTATGTCACCAGTAATTAATAAGAGGCAGACAAATGTTGCTTGTGATTCTGATGGGGAGGGATGCTATAGCCCTGAACCGCCGCATGATGTTCCCAAAGGGTATTTAGCTGTGTATGTCGGCACAGAGCTTCGGAGGTTTATAATTCCCACCAGTTATCTTAGCCACTCTTTGTTCAAGCTTTTGTTGGAAAAGGCTGAGGAAGAGTTTGGTTTTGATCATAGTGGTGCGCTTACAATCCCCTGCGAGATTGAGACATTCAAGTACCTCATCAAGTGCATAGAGAGCCATCTGAAGGATCATTCTGATGGCAGCTCAGGTATATATGATTTCTTATATTTCCTTTATGTTCTTTTTGCCGAAATGAAGTTATAGCTATTTGAAATCTTATTGCATTTGCACTACCATAAGATATTTCTCTTATGAAAAGAATATGAAGGCCATCTTGGAGGTTTGATTGAAGGTGTTAAGTTAATTACATGAGTGGAAACAATATTATTCAAAATTTACATCCTCTGGTTCCAAAGAAATTTTTTACTCATTGACATTGCTGCAAAATGGGTCTTTATTTTGGTCTGCATTGCATTCAATGCGATCCTTATGAATTACGCATATGATTGCTGTTTTCTGTTTCGCTGAAGTAAATTTCTCTTTTTTTCCCCACTTTGCAGCTGAAGATTCACTGACCATTGAAGAGTAAGTAACCGTGCTGGTCTTTATAGCGAAGGTTTTAGGGTTTTTTTTTCTGCGTAAAGTAAAGCGTAGTCTCATTTGAATGCAGATAATTTTCTATTTTGTTCTAATCATAAGTGAATCCGTAGGAAACAAACTTGTGTAGTTAGCTAGGAAATTTCCAGTGTGCCGGAAGAATGTTTGAATTGTTAACAGGGAAACGTTTAACCTCTCGATTCTTTATATTGAAATGTGAAATAAATCTGATGTTTGATTGAGTTTCAAGAAACATTTGCAGATTTACTCTTCCAGCAAACAATGTAAAAGTTAAATCTCATTGATCATGACCAAATTTATCGATTTTCAAATCTGGTTTTGCAGGCTTTTAGAAATATATTTTGTATTTGATGAGTTGTCCTCATTCTGCTTGAAAGATACAGAGCATATGAAAAGATCTTTTAAAATTACTTGAATCATTTTCTTTCTTTGCTTTTGAACATGCACATGATTCCAAGATCACCGTCACTGCCATGATGTTTTGAGAATCTTTATTCGTTAGTGTTGTGATATTTGGCCATTGAAGTTTTTTTGTTTGTGAGATTTGTTTAAAACTTTGACCAATGTTGTTGACTATAATTAACGACCAAGCAACTTCAATTGACAAATCATTTTAGTAACTTCTTTCCATTTTAAGCCTTTGATGAACATGTGCTATTGAAGAGCTCATTAATTGGTGTTTGATCGCAATTTGTTTTATTTTAACCGTTTTAAATCCACACCAATTTTTAGGCGATTTTAACCAATTAATTAATTGATTTTGTTTTTTAATTTTTAAAAAATCATTAGATTTCAATTTTTAAAAGGTTGATTAAAGATAAAATGGCAAATCCAATATTTCCATTTTAGGATGGTTATAACGGGCAGCACATCATCACATAGACACATACATAAAAACTTTATCTAGCAAAAATAAAATACGGTAGAGTTAGGTAAATGGGCCGGACTTGAAAAATCCCACTAAATATAAGGGTTTTTTATTTTTTATTTTTTTTTTTAAGCCCAAAAATAGAGGAACACAAAAGAGGAGTGATTCCCCCCTCCTGTCGAGAAAATCTTTGGTGCAACAGTGGTACCACGTCATCCATGCAACAAGCCAATCATCATTTGCCACACGTGCTAAAAAGTCAAAAAATAACTAAAAAATAGGAAGAAAATTAAACATGTTATTTTTTAATTGGTTGGTGGTACCACGTCATCCATACCACTGTTGCTTGTCCCTTTAGTAAATTACGATATTATCTTTTTACTCAAAATCAATTACCTATTTTCTCAATACCCAAAATCAATTTTCTATATATATTAATCCACAAATAACATACTTATTTTATTTTATTAATTAAATATATTTATTTCATAAATTATTTTTTATTTTTGTTAATTATTTTTGCTCTTATATATCTATTCTTTTTTAATTTGTTTAATAAATATTACAAATTTTTTATTATTATTTATTTTTTGTTCATTTATTAATTTAATTTATTAATAATATTTTAATTTATTTAAAATAAATGAGTTAAATAAGTAGTGTTAAATAAATTAATTTTTTTATTATATATAAATAGTGTTAAATAAATTAAAAAGAATCAAGAAAATTAAATGAAGAAATTAACACAAAATAAATAATAATAAATAAGAAATTTGTAATATTTATTAAACAAATTAAAAAAATAGATATATAAAGAGCAAAAAATATAAATTTAACAAAAGTAAAAATATTAATTTATAAAATAAAAATATTTAACTAATAAAATAAAATAAAATAAAATAAGTATGTTATTTATGAATTATATATATATATATATATAAATTGATTTTGAGTATTGGGGAAATGGATAATTGATTTTGAGAAAATGGGTAATATTGTAATTTTGGGAGGGGACAAGAAGGGGGGAATTGTCAAAAGGGGGTGAGAGAATTAAATTTCAAACAAAATAAGATATCAATTCAAAATCGAAGAAATTAGATTTTTTTTTTTTAAATCTTGAAAATATTAATAAATAAAATTTGAATTGAAAGTGAGCTTTTACATGGGTGTGACGCATTTGCCCACCATATCGTATAACTTCCTACTAGGGTTATGGTCTATCCATATGTGGGCGGTGCCTCTAAGGTCATATAATATATATATATATATATATATATGATAAAAGCACATTCCTTTTGAAATAGAACACCAAAAAGCATGTTCATATAAATTACTACAATATATTGAAGTTTATTTTAAATATTTGAATCTCACTCTCTCTCTTGCTCTCTCTCTCTGCACTGTCTAATTTCACAATATATTGAAGTTTCTTTTTATATTTGAGAAACAGAGAATGATTAAAGCCAATCAAATCAAACCAACCCATTGCTTTGTTTTGTTGGTAGGAACGTGGGAATTTAATTTATTTCAACTTTGAATATTTACCTGATCGAATCACATGTCATGTCCATCCTTTGTTGTTTAAACTTTTGGAGTCTTGTGGCTGCAACATTTTCTGATCAATTAATATTTTACAATGTTTCTCTCGAAAGGGATGTTAGCAATTTCCTCTTTTACTCCATTTTATACATTCATTATTATTAATTTTTTAAATAAAAAAATAATAATTATTAAAAGGGTCATGCTAACTAGTGCCCTAAGGGTACCCATTAAGGATCCATTTTTGGTAAGTTTTCATATAATTTTAATGGAGAATGTAAAAAATTGTCAAAACATTAATTATTTTTTCATTTTTCATATAAAATTTTTCCTAAAATGGATCCTTAATAAGTGCCATAAGAACATTCATTAACATTTCCCTTATTAAAAAGAGTAAATAATACAAGAGATAGAAGACGGAAACTCACCAATCCAAATAACTGTGATACAATTATTACGAGTATATTTTATTAGTCCATGTACAGCCACATTACAAGTGTAAGGCCTACATTGAAACTTAACCTGTTTCGAATTTTAACTGCATTTTGAATATTCATCAGTAAATAATTAATTTCCAAAAGACTATTTATGTCCCCGTTAATCAAGTATAAAATATTTTTAACATCTACTCTATTATGATGTCCAAAAAACCCCATTAACTTGGCACAGAAAAGTCCCAAAAAGAATGGCTTCCGCTTCAGCTCTCTTCATGTCTCTTTTAAAAGTAATGACCTTAGAAGCAACCGGCACCATTTTGCTTCACAGTTTCTGATCACCGTTCCAAGGCCCGCTTTAGAATTAACACTGTTGAGTCTAGTTTTGGTTGAAAAATTTCATGACAAAATATGTAAAACTGAGTTGCAATGGGTCTTGAAGAATTTGTGCTGATTGGATGACATTCGATGAAGATATTATAGCTCATGTTCGAGTTGGGTTCGTTCTGAAGTTCGAACGCATGACGTTTGTGGCACATTTGTTTTACTGTCGAATGAAAGCTTCCAGAGGCTTCGCGTGCAATTTGCGTTCTTCACTCCGTGCGAATTAAACCTTCCAGTGGCTTCACGTTCGAGTTGCGAAAGATATCACTTTTGAATGCATTTTGCTAAACAATCCGCGTTCATCACGCTATTGATTAGCGTTCGAACGCCCATGCGTACGCTGCTTATTTTGGACGTGTTTCAAATGTTTTTTGAAGACTTGGAAATCCTATATATATAAAGAAAGGCTTAGTCATTATACCTGTGTTTGAAACACAAAATATAAAGCCTCCATATTCTTTGTTTCCTTTTTATTGAGAATCCACTTTGAAGACTTTTGAATCTCATATCATCTTTATTTTGGTGAGTTTCTCCATTTATAACCATCAACACAAACAAAACCCTCGCCAATTGTAGAGGTTTCGAAGGGGAATATTCGGTAACGCAGCGAAACGCGGAAAATCAAAATTTCCCGATTTCAATAATTTTTCTTGGATCAATTAAATAAACTTATTTATTTAATTATCCAATACTTAAAAAACTGAAATTTTAACCAAGAAATCATATTTCTTGAAAATTACCGTTTGACCCATAAACTTTACATTTTGTTCATTGTAGTCATCAAATTGTCAAATATAATTATGAATGATTCTAAATCAATTCTAAAACGATTTCCAATATGTCCAACACATCTAAATTATAACAAAATCTCCAAATTTTTTTAAATTGCCGAACAACCCCTTAATTTTTCAGTTTTTACAATTTGGTCCATTTTTGTTCAAAACAAGTCAAGTTCAAATCCAATCAACCCAAAAATTAATATGCATCATATCCACACCATAATACATCACATATAAGAAAAGCCCAAATTTGGAAAGGGTTAAGAACCCTAATTTTACAATTTATTCAAATTGACAAAATACACCAAATCAATTAAATCCAACACTTTAATTAAATCTTTACCACACCAAATAAGTCTCACCACCATGAAACAACTCAAGAACAATTCTAGGTCATTAATGAGTGGCTTAGAAACTCTAGAATGTCAACTTGATTATCAAATAATCAAAAGTGAGCTTAATAACCAATTATAAGCTCCCTTTAATCCATATACATGCAAACATCCTTCATACAAGTTTCCAACCATTTAAACACAAACTAAAAGTGTAGAGACAATATCCTAGCGACACATGTTGAATCTAAGTATGATAGAAATAATTTCTAAGTTGAAAAGTTTAGAAAAAACTTACAAAAATCAAAGTATTTTCAAGTTTTTTGCTTTTGTTCTTCAACTTTGCTCTCAACTTTCTTTTGTTTTGTTTTTGGTAACTTGACCTAATGAATGAAAAATGAAACAAAACAATATACACTCACCAAAATTGCCCTTGGCCGAAAATTGGGAGCATAAACAAATATCTAGATATTTATTTTTGTTCATTAAAGCTTTAATCAAGTTGTGTATTTGATCATTACAACATTTAATGATATTCAACAAGTCAAATAAAACAACTAAAGTCATTTCCTAAAAATATCATAACTAAAGATATTTATATTTTTAATTACTTTATTATTTAATAATTAAATAAGGGTAATGCTAACAAGTTCCCTTAGGACACTCATTAACAATTACTAAAATGCCACTATATTAATGATAAGTCACAAAAGTTCATGTATTGAAATGATATATGTCAATTTTCCTAGAAGAAAACAAATATTTTATAATAAACCAAAAATACCCTCCAATTTTTTCAACCTTCTTCATTTATCCCCAAGAAATAATCCCCATGTCAATCCAAATTTTAAACCTTCTTCATTTATTGCTTAATTCCCCTCCATGTCATCTCTTTTTTCTTTTATTTTTCCCTCCAATTGACCATTTCTTCCAGTACCTTTTTATCTCCCATCATTTTATAGTCTTTTTTTTTTATCATCATTCTTCTTTTTAGATAATTGGAAAAACATAAAATATTGACACCTGTTGGCGGTTATGATCCATGGACAATAAGCAAAAGTTCAATAAGTACATTCCATCAAATCTTTTAAAAAAACATGTTGTCAAAATGACAATATTAATAAAATATGTGTCATATTTTTCTTTCACAATCTCAAAAAGCTTTCACTTAATATTTCAAACAAAATACCGGGTTCAATCTAATATCTACTGATGAAGTTTTTTTTTCTTGTTTGCACAATTTGAGGAAGCGCTATTATTCTTCTCCGGACATGTTGAGATATTATGACCAATATGCTTACAAAGTCTACAAGACTTCTTTTGCTTTCCCAATTCTCTTCCACCTTTCATTCGTTTTTGCTTCGGACGACCTTTTGTCTTCGACATTGGAGGACAAGAAATAAAACAATCTTCATCAATAACATTATTAAAATCACCATTGATATTGGTTTCATTGTCTACTAAATCTTCATCATTCAAAACTAACAAATCTTTTCCCTTAGCGATGCTTCACAACGCCAACGTGATAGTAGATATATATGTGGAATTTGGTGGCAATCTTTGTGAAGAATATCCTAAGTGTGGGACAAGAATACCCCAAAATTCAAAATGTCTACAACTACAATGAGTCATTTCATCATCCCACAAAACTTTATGTTTTTGACTAGTTTTGTCTTTGTAATATTGCAACACAAATTCACTGCCATTTTCTTGAAGCACAGAATATAGTGTAACACTCCCTAACTCCGCTTGAAATAATTTGAAAGCATAAGGTGTCAACACACTATGGGCTTGCTCTTCTAATGGTGAAAGACTTCTTAAAGAAGAACTCATAAACGTTTCCAACATTGTATCATGTGATTTTATTTCTTCAACATCTTCAATGGCAAGGTCAATCTAAAATTAAAAAATGACAAAAAGTTATAAGCATTTAAATGACACACCAAGACTTAAAAAAATAATATAAAAATATTAACATTGACAAATATAAACATAAATAAAATAAATTATAAGGATAAATAATGACTTACTTGTTTAACAAATTGGATTAAGCTTATGTGGGAACTAACAAATCGTTTGATAAAGGCATTTATGCTTTCAGATCTTCCTATTGTTGTCATTCCTCCAAAACAAATATCCGCGAAGGTAACATGGTACCCAAAAATGCTTAATTTGGTATATTCCAATCACATGCTTATTCATACACATGTCATATTTTGTAATAACTTGTTTCCATTGGTGCTCAAATTCTTCACATGAGTCCAACTTATATAACTTGTAAAAATTCATGCACCAACTCGAATATTGACTACGAAGAATTGATGTAAACCAACCACTAAATTTAGCGGTAATATGCCATATACAAAAGGCATGTTTTGTGAGTGGCAATTCTTTTGAAATTGCCTCTATGATCCATGGATCTTGATCAGTCAAAATAGACTTAGGTGGCTTCTTCATCAATGATACAAAAGTCTGGCAATCAAACATAAAATTATTACAATGCAAAAAAAATCAAATACTATCCAAATAAAAAATAATTGTGAATTTTTACAAGATTAAAAATTTACCTTCATTAACCATCGAAAAGTATTAGTTGTATCGTTACGAAGAAGTGCACAACCAAAGAGAATTATCTTTCCATGATTATTGACACCCACAAATACACCGAAAGACATATCATAAGCATTCACCTTATATGTAGTGTCAACAACAACTACATCACCATATTTTTGGTACCAATCAATACAAGGATAAGGTGCCCAAAAAATATGCTCCAATTTTCTCTCATCGTCTATTTTTAAAGCATATTGAAACTTTGAATTCTCATTTTTTGCATCTTTGCAATATTGTAAGAGGCTCATGGCATCACTCGTTGCATGCTCCCTTCTCATTTTCTCAAAAAAGTTACGAATATCTTTTTGAAAAATGGAAGAAGATCCATGTTCCACTTTTTTCTCAAGTTCCATAATACGCATTATTTGTCTAATTGAAAGATTAGCTTCTTTCAACAATTGAATGCGTTTTTCATCTTCTTTACTGATAATTCGATTACTAGGAAGAAACCGCACTTCCGAAGGAGCCAACAATTCATGATTGTGATCTATAATAAACTTAGTGACATGCCATTCTTGTGGAAAAATATCAAATGCCTTTCGTAAGACAATCCTTAGATGAGCTTTGCATCCACATTTAAAGACTCTCTATTTCTTTGCTCCTTAGATGGATCCACAATTTTTAATAATGGTTTACCTTCTCGATGGCAAAACAAATCCCATCTTACTATTTCTTTATTTTTTGTGATAAATCGACCTTTCCGAACAAAAAAACCATGTTGTCTTGCATAAGTTGTATAGAAAATAAAAGTCTATTCTTCACTAAGAAAACATTGACCAACAAAAGGCTCAAAGTTATATTCTTCAATAACTTTCTCTCCACTCTGATGAGTTTCATTTGCAATAAAATCCTCATCCATTTGTGCTATATTGTCATAAGAAATCAAAAAATAAAAGTAAAAATCAACTAATTTAAATATATATATATAAATAAATAGCCATTTTTGAAATAAAATAATAATACCTTCTTTAGGAAGCTCATTCAAATCAAAATAATTCCTTGAAATGCATAGCTGATTCTCATTTGAACTTAAATCCTCATCCATTTGAACTATAATAATATACCAATTGTTTTTTTTTAATTACGTAAAAAGAAGAATGATAAAAAAAGACATATAAAATGGTGGGAGATAAACAAGTGTTGGGAGAAATAGTCAGTTGGAGGGAAAAGTTAAAAGAAAAAAGAGATGACATGGAGGGAAAATTAAGCAATATAAATGAAGAAGGTTGAAAATTGGATTGACGTGGGGATTATTTCTTGGGGATAAATGAAGAAGGTTGAAAAAATTGGAGGGTGTTTTTGGTTTATTATAAAATATTTGTTTTCTTCTAGGAAAATTGACATATATCATTTCAATACATGAAATTTTGTGACTTATCATTAATATAGTGGCATTTTAGTAATTGTTAATGAATGCCCTAAGGGCACTTGTTAGCATTACCCATTAAATAATAAAAAAATTATTTAAATATAAATATATTAAATATATGTAATATATTTACTTTAAATATCCAAATACATATATATTTATGATATATGTCAAATATCACAATTTGACATTTAATTAATGTGTATTTAATAACATCTTCCATTTAATAAATACACATTAATTAGGAATGACCATTAGGTCCTTTGCATGTATTTTTCGTTTAACCTTTAAAAAAACTTATAAATAATCAATATTTTTTTTTTTGGAAAAAGGTTACACTAGTGAGACTCTCTAGATTCAGGCATATCTGTCGCGAAATCTAATTTCGTGTCCATAATTACCCACCCATAAATTATGACAACCACACTTAAACTCGCTGAATCATATAGGTCGAGGTCATGACATATGTTTAATTCCTCCATCATAGGTATCCGGATATATCCCAGAGATATATATGTAAACGTCAAATCTCAATGGGGACAATCCCCGTCGACGTCTCTATTAGCAATCTCTAAAAGAAAACTTAGAACTCAATTCCAAAGTGTACACAGGCCCATGATTTTTATCTGATTGCTAATCATATATGGACTACCTATGCTATGTACACAGAGCTGACGGATCCTATCTCGACACACACAGGACACCATAAGGATCTGTCCACACCCAACGAATAGGCGGAGGTCTGATCTAAAGAAATCGGTGACGTGACTGCCATCTAAGTGTGAAAGATGTCTTATGTGCCCATAATGGCATCTTAAGTCAAAGAATCACAAATGCTACTCAACCCGAGAAGATTCTTATTGACGTTGGTGTACCATCCATTAAGAATATTCGGTGAGTCGTTCAGTGTTTATCCGCTATAAACACCTACACGTCTATACGTATCTCCAAGACTTATAGTTCATTGAGAAACCATTGGAATCATATACTCCAGTATACGACATGTATCGGTCTCAACGAGTTTACTTTACTGACCAAGTAGTGTAAACCTTGACCAAGAACTGTCTAAGAATGACAACGTCATGATACAACTCAATGTCAGTTGCCACGCTTTTGCAACTGCATCATACTAATCATTCTAAGGTCAATTAAGTCTTTACTATACAAAAATATATATTATTTTATAGAAACTGCTTATTTTATTCATAATAAAACGTTTACAAGAGTATTTGCAAGGAAATACAACATGGAATTGAAGCTCTGAACACCAACCCTAACAAAATCTCCCACTTGCTCTAGTGCCAATATCGATTGTATCCAATACCCATCGAATCCACATGTTTATCAAATAACTTTGGAGGTATGACATTCGTAAGCGGGTATGATATATTATCTTCACTTGGTACCTTGCACACGACAATATCCCATCGTGACACAATCTCTTGAATGATATGGTACTGGCATTCCACATGCTTCGATTTCTGATGCGCCCTCAGTTCTTTTGCTTGCGCAATGGCTCCAGTATGATCACAATATAACAGAATCACATTCTCGATACTTGAGACCACTCCCAATTCTGTGATAAAGTTCCTAATCCATACAACTTCCTTTGCAGCTTCAGAAGTTGCAATATATACTGCCTCTGTGGTGGAATCTGCTGTTGACCATTGTTTGAAACTCTTACAGCAAACTGCACCTTAGTTAATGGTAAAGACGAATCCAGATGTAGACTTTCTATCATCGAGATTTGATTGGAATTCAGAATCCGTATACCCATTAACTTGTAGTGAATTTCCTCCACATATAATCAACTTATCATTAGTACCTTTAAGATACTTCAGGATATGTTTAATGGCCATCCAATCATTACCTGGATTGGACTGATATTTACTGGTTACGCTAACAGCGAAATTGATATCAGGCCTAGTACATAACATGACATATATTATGCTACCCAAACACGAAACATAAGGTTGGTTAGACATTCTAACCTTCTCATCTTCTGTTTGTGGACACATCTTATTCGAAAGATGAATCCCATGTCTGAACGGTATATTTACTGTCTTACAGTTACCAAAATTGTACCGTTCTAAGATTTTATCTATGTATATTGATTGGGATAACCCAATCAGCTTCCTTTCTTTATCTCTATAGAGTTTTACAGAGGTAAGCTTTGACGCCTTGCATCATCCCTATATCATTCCCAATGATTATGATGTCGTCAATATAGAGGACTAAAAATACCACCATGCTTCCACTGGCCTTCTGATACACAGAGGATTCTTCTGAATTCTTGAGAAAACCAGATAATCTAATAAACTCGTCGAATCAAGGATTCCAACTTCGTGAAGCTTATTTAAGTCCATAAATGGACTTCTTAAGCTTACATACCATACCCGAGTTCTCGCTGGATGTAAAACCCTCCGGCTGTTCCATATAGATTTCTTCATCAAGAAATCCATTTACAAAAGTCGTTTTGACATCCATTTTCCAAATCTCGTAATCATGATACGCAACTATAGAAAACAAAATCCTAATAGACTTAAGCATTGCTACTGGCGAAAATGTTTCAACGTATTCGATGCCAGGTCGCTGCGTGTAACCTTTTGCTACCAGTCAAGCCTTATAGGTTTTAACCTTTCCATCAGGCCCGTGCTTCCTCTTGTAAACCCATTTACAACCAATAGGAACAATTCCTTCGGGAAACAGAACAAAGTCCCACACTTGATTCTCATGCATTGAGTCTAACTCGGATTTCATGGCATTTTTCCATTTCACGGAGTCGATGTCCAACATCGATTCTCTATAGGTAAAAGGGTCAGTCTCTTCAACTAAGAGAACATCAAGACTATTTTCTTGTATAAAATACAAGCGTTCAGGAGGTCTAGATACCATTTGTGACCTACGGAGTGTGTGGGTTGAAGGTTCTTCATCTTCTTGAACTTCAGGTTCCTCCATTGGTTCTTTGTTTTCAGGTTGGACTGTTGGACAATTATGACCCATAGCATCACTATTTTTCAGAACATGGTGTTGTTGTACAAATTAACTATGTGACAAAAGAAATTGCTCTTTTATCATTTGTAATTAGATTACCGGGATATATAAATGATAAAAGTCCATATGATTAGTTCCAGGTTGATAAGATATGAGACAATATCAATCCCTGATGGTTTAATCATTAAAACATCCATAGTCGTAGTATTATCGAGATTGGACATCGATAATGCGGAATAGACTGGTATTGCACTTGTGCGTGTTATGGGAGCATAACAACATAGTTCTCATATATTTGGGTATTGGATACTCATGCAAGTGTAATAGGAGGTTGTGTTTACCGATTGTACGGAAATAGGTTCGCTCTGGATAAACCCCTCAGAATTCCATTGGTAGTATGACTATGTGTCTATGGAAGTCCGAATCAGGGTAGGTGTATTGGGTCTTAACCTGAGACTTGCACCGCTAATAATTGCGATAATCAATATACTTTGGTTTGGTCGTCCAGGGCTTTAACAGGTTCTGTGTACGCCTCTTCTGGGAATATTGAGAATCGTAGTGTATTGGGTGTGATGTCAAGATGGAAGTATCACTTCAGTCATATGGAGATGATGGTCACGTAGGATACAGAACTAGTTGTCTTTAGTACTGCAGTCATCGGGATAATATGACTTGGTCATGATTATCCGATTATAGAGACTAGTTACCAGAGATCCGATATGTGTTTCGTATGGGGCAGACACAATTCCAGCCCCAGGCCTAGCACGTGACATTCGATACTGGATCGCAATACGCAATATTACGTATACTACGCCTGATACAGATTACATATTCCTTTAAGAATATTTCTGGAGATTTGGGTAGGCACAATGCTTTGCTAGAAGTCAACCATGTCTTGTAAATCGGTAAAAACGTAGTACTAGGTACGTACGTGTTTGGATAGTCCGACGACCGGATTTACTACCAACATATCCGGGGATCTCATGGGTCGCTTCCCGAAGATTCAACGATGACGTATGACTCGCACATAATTAATCTGGGATTAATTATAAGAGAGAGAAAATTAATCTAGGATTAATTACAGAGATATTTTATCTGGGATAAAATATTATTTAAAGAGAGAGACTGATTAATTTGGAATTAATCGATAAAATAATATATTCGATATATTAAATGAAATTAGATTTCGACGCGAAATTAAAATCAGATTTTAATTCGGGCGAACGAGTTAAATTAATTCGCTAGCGACGTGAATAGTAATTTTTCTAGGCATAATTATTTAATTAAATTTGATTTAATTACGTCGCAACAGAAAATTCGTTAATTCGGAATTAGCGAACCCGAGCCCGTGAGTGTTTGCGGGCCCACTCGCATTTTGAATTTAAGTGCGGCCCACAAGTCACATCACGCGTCACATCACCTGTCACTTTAGTGATGGATGTCAAGTCACCTTTTGGTGATTGACAACCAGTCACTATTCATGATGTTGGTGGTTGTGGGCAATAAATGTCATTTTGCCTCCAAAATTATTCTTAGCTTTTGGAAAAGCTTTTACCATTTTTGGTTAGGATTTTTGGTATATGTTTTTAGAAAACAAACCAACACAACACTTCTCTTCTCCTCTCTCCTCTCACGGTTTTAGAAACCTTTTCCCTCTCAAATGTTCTTGACTTGGCCGAGATAAACAAGAAAGCAAAAGGAGATTTTGTGGCAAAATTTCCATGATGCTGGCACATCCAAGTGGTCAAACAAAGGTGATAGGGAAACCCATTCATGAGCATGGAATCACACTTAAAGCTTGGAGCTTGAAGGAGCACAAATGGAGGGGTTGACTGAAACTTCAAGGAGCACAAAAGGGCTTGGCCGAGAGCTTCAATGAAGGAGAAATTTTTGTAGTTCTTCGCATCTCAAAAGCCGATCAAAGTGAGTATTCCACAACTTTACTTTGATGTATTCGCACTTTTCATATGCTTAATCGATCTTGTGATAACCTAGAAAACCCAACAATGGTATCAAGAGCCTTGATTAAGCCTGAAATTGGAATTAGGGTAAAATTTGGGTAAAATCGATTTGAGCATGATTTGATGAAATTGATTATTTGAATATGCTTGAATGATGATAACTTAGAGTTATGCATGATCAATTTGATGAAAATTGAATTGGATTAATATTTCCCCAAATTTGAGGCTTGGCCGAAACTTTTGATGCCCTAAATGTCATGGTAATTTTGTTTTTTGATCATTGGATGAGTTGAAAGACTTGGGATAAATTGATTTAGGATTTAATTGGATTGAAATCGAAATCGATTTTAGAAAACCCCAAATTGCCGTGACATCTAAGCATGGAAATGAATTGATTTTTTGATTCAATAATGTTGGACATGTGTTGATGATAATAAGCATGATTAATTATGTAAATTGGTATTTTGGAAATGTTAATTTGAATAATTAATATGGATAATACACTTGAAATAATTAAATTGTGAAATTTGGAACTTTGGAATTTAATTAGTTGGGCTAAATTTGGAATTGGGCTTGAAATGTTGTATTTGGGCTTAATGGTCTTGGTTGGGCCAAGTTTGGTTTAGGTTAATTGGTTGGATCAAATTGGTCCTAAAACCATTTCCATAAAGTCCAAATATGATTAAATGTGCCTTTAATATTTTAATTGGGCCTAATGGGCCTAAATTGATTTTTGGCAAAAGGGTGATTCCTTATTGGGCTTTGGTTGCCAAAGTCCATGCCTTATAAATTAATTGAAAGCCATTGGACTTTAATTAAATTGACATTGGATGTTAATTGGGCTTTGAGACCCATAAAGATTAGATTTAGAATCTAAGTCGCAAAGGCTTATTATAAAGTGTAATTATTTAATTTGGAATTAAATAAAGAATTAGTATTGAATACAAATTAAATTGGATTTAATATTGTAGTTTAATATAATTCAAGAATTCATACTTTGAGTACTTATTCTTAAAACGAGTCGGACTCGCGCAAATCAAATCGTTGTTTGAACATTGGATGGTCATTAATTTCAGATTAATTAATTGGATTAGATTCATTGATAACATGCTTTGTGTGGATACATGGATGTGATGTATGAATAATGTATATCAGATGGATATTAGATGGGTGAGGGAAATTTTGGAAATTGTTGTAATAAATTTAGAATTTATTTAATTGGACCTGCGTGTCCAGCCTTTTACCTCTTGACTCTTTGTATTTCTCTTCTCACCTATTCCCCTCAATGTAAATAAGGTTACTTTAGAAGTGTTATGTAATTGGGTAGAAGTAAGATTTGTGCTAGCGGGAGAGAGGAAATAGAGAGATTTGTTCTAGGAACAAGTTGTTTTAAATATCCATCCGTATATCATTATTAATTTATTTATTCGCGCCTTATTATGCTTTTAGAATGCATGTTTAAGGGTGTATGATGAGACCTAATCAAAGATAATTAATTGGTTGCCAATTACGTGAAAAACCCTCAACAAATATTAAGCATTTTTCCTTCCATTGAATGATTCATTCTCAAGATCCAAGATGGCACTGGTTTGTTGGCCAAAGTCAAGACCTTTGTCCATCGTGGATGTGTTTGAATCATGAAGGCTTTGTTCCATATCGGTGTCTTGTCCCAGTTGTGATTTGTTGGCCAAAGTCAAGATCACTTCTTGTCCATCGACATCGATTACGAAGCTTTCCAAAGTCAATGGGTCCCGCTTAACTGGAATCATTAAGTTTGTTGTGCCAAAGCCAATGCTTAGTTTATTCAGAGGAAACATGTTAGGCAATATATTGGATATATTGGCATATATTGGATATATGTTTCGGACTTGGATGTCCACCTACTGGATCTAGGAATTGGATGAGATCCAATTGATCTTAGAGATCTACCTAGTTAAATATCATACAGCTTGTTGGCCAAAGTCAAGGTTATGTGTTATTTAATGGGATCCTAGCCCACTAGGAAACAAGGTTTCCCGATTACTCAACAGAGGGTTAGAGGCTCGCCGAAAAATAGTGGGAGGCAAGTATTAAATTTGTAATTTCGTTTAGATACTTGCCAATACACGCTCATTTCATTTTTCGTCATTAATTTAAATAAATATATATTAGTTGGACTAATATTTAATCGTTGTTTTAATTAAACTGTTGGACTGTATTCAAACTACTTCATTTATAGTTGATTATATAATTGAATTATAGTAATCAATATATTTGAATTTAACCAACAAATTATAGTTGATTATATAGTTAGACTATAGTAATCATTATAATCAAAAGTACCTGAAATCGTTGATTGGATAGTTGGACTATTGAAATCAGGATTACTTAAAGATTAGCGTTTAAAACATAAACATATGTTATAATGTCTTTAAACGGCTTTAATTTTTCAGATTGGGAATAAAAACTCAGGATAGTCCTGGGAACTGAGAAGTTATTCTATTTGATAGAAAAACCTCTTGGGCCTAAGCCCGAAGTTGAGCAAATAGTAGAACATGATATTTGGAATATTCATGTGATGATAACTTTAGTGCTAAATCCTTTATACTTACCACAATGACTCTTTAATTCCGTTGTCAAAATTAAGGATTAGATCCTTGTACAATGATGATAAAATTAAAGATCTTCATAGATTTATTCTTAAATCTTACAAGTACAAATTGCAAAAGAAGCTCTTTTAGCTCGTGAAAGTCAGAGGGTACATCTGTCGAGCACTAGGTGTCGCAGATGATTGCTGACATCGATCAGATAGGTTAGCTGGGCATTACCTACGTGGCCGAGACTACCAAAGATTTGATTTTATAGTCTCTACCCGAAAGCTGAGATAGGTTCATTAAGAACCGAGAGTAAACTCTTGGAGAGTTGATGGCTATGTTCTAGGAGGCAGAATCAGAGCTTCTAGAAGGGGCAAAGACAAAATCATCATAGTCTTCTAGGAAGACAAAAGACATATCCCAAGATGTCTGCCTAAACTGTGGCAAACGGGGTCACTGGAAGTGTGACTGCCGTATGGACAAGGCAGACATGAAGGAAGAGAAGCGGGGCAAGGCTCCGACTTCAAGTATGTTTGTCATAAACATGTTCACTATTAGTTTCAAAATTGGATTTTGATACTAGATGTGGTACATAGATATGTACTGTTGTGCAGAATCTGCTGATGAGCAGGATACTGACTTCAGTTGATATTGATCTGCGAATAGGAAACGGGACGAGAGTCGCTGTTTTAACCGTAGAAACCTAAGTTTAGGAACTACCCTTCGGGTATGTACTTAAATTAGGAAACTGTTACAGTGTAACTAGTTGACTAGAAACATTATCTCTATATCAGAGTATAACTCGTTGCGGGTATAACTTTATATTCTAGAACACTAAAGTGTTTCATTTTATAATGATGATATTGAGATAAACACATTAGATGTGAATAACAGTATTTATATTTAGAATATAAATGAATCTCAAACGTATAACATGACAAACAAATAGCTCAAACTGATTTGATCAGATGAGACTTATTTGTGGCATTGTTGTATGGGACACATTAAACAAGACTCGTATATCCACACTTTTGAAGAGTGGATACTAGGATGGATTTGATCCTATTCAAATGATGTCTACGAATCTAGTTTATTAGGCAAAGTGCCTAAAACACATTTTACTTGGTAAAAGTGCAAATGCCACCGATCTGTTAGCCCTCGTTCATAGTGACGTAAGTGGCCCATATCTAGCTAGGCTAGAGGTGGATATGAACACTTCGTAACCTTTACAGATGTGACATCGCATTATGGTTATGTGTTTCTTTTGAAACATAAATCGGAAACTTTTGATATATTCAAAGAGTTTCGACACGAAGTAGAAAAACAGATCGGCTAAAGTATTAAAACCGTCATGGTTAGACCATGATGGAAAATACTTAAGTAATAAGCTTCTTAATTACTTGAAAGAGTATAGTATTCTTTCATAGTGGACTCTTCACGGAACACCTCAATTTGACGGTGTGTATGTTTTGTTGGACATGATAAGGTTAATCATGAGTCGCTCTGAGCTACCATTTTCCTTCAAGGATACGCATTAAACAGTGCAATACTTATTTTGAATAAGGTTCCATGAAAATATGTTTGACAGATTTCATATTAGATATGAACAGGAAAGAAACAAGGTTTTCTCATTCCTGAAGATTTGTGAATGATAGGCATATGTTTGGATGATACCAAACTAAAACCCAAATCGGATAAGTGCCTAATTGTAGGTTATCCTAACGAAACCAAAATATAGTACTTATACAACTCACAAGAGAACAATGTAATTGTTGCTCGCCATGCGGTTTTCCTAAGAGGAATACCTATATACAGTGGTAAGTGGGAGGAAAGTAAAACTCGATGAAAATCAGAGTAATACTGTTCCAGGCACCGATTCCTTAATGGAACACAAACAGTTCATCAGAGATGAAACTGTACCATAATCTTTGAATACACAAGAACCGCGTAAGTCGGAGAGAGTCAGATTATTATCGAGATTGGACATCGATAATGCGGAATAGACTAGTATTGCACTTGTGCGTGTTATGGGAGCATAAAGACATAGTTCTCATATATTTGGGTATTGGATACTCATACAAGTGTAATAGGAGGTTATGTTTACTGATTGTACGGAAACAGCTTCGCTCTGGATAAACCCCCCGGAATTCCATTGGTAGTATGACTATGTGTCTATGGAAGTCCGAATCAGGGTAGGTGTATTGGGTCTTAACCTGAGACTTGCACCGTTAATACTTGCAACAATCAATATACTTTGGTTTTGGTCGTCCAGGGCTTTAACAGGTTCTGTGTACGCCTCTTCTGGGAATATTGAGAATCGTAGTGTATTGGGTGTGATGTCAAGATGGAAGTATCACTTCAGTCATATGGAGATGATGGTCACGTAGGATACGGAACTACTACTCTTTAGTACTCCAGTCATTGGGATAATATGACTAGGTCATGATTATCTGATTATAGAGACTAGTTACCAGAGATCCGATATGTGCTTCGTATGAGGCAGACACAATTCCAGCCCCAGGCCTAGCACGTGACATCTGATACTGGATCGCAATACGCAATACTACGTATACTACGCCTGATACAGATTACATATTCCTTTAAGAATATTTCTGGAGAATTGGGTAGGCACGGTGCTTTGCTAGAAGCCAACCATGTCTTGTAAATCGGTAAAAACGTAGTACTAGGTACGTACGTGTTCAGATAGTCCGACGACCGAATTTACTGCCAACATATCTGGGGATCTCATGGGTCGCTTCCCTAAGATTCACCGATGAAGTATGACTCGCACATAATTAATCTGGGATTAATTATAAGAGAGAGAAAATTAATCTAGGATTAATTGCGGAGATATTTTATCTGGGATAAAATATTATTTAAAGAGAGAGAACGATTAATTTGGAATTAATAGATAAAATAATATATTCGATATATTAAATAAAATTAGATTTCGACACGGAATTAAAATTAGATTTTAATTCGGGCGGACGAGTTAATTTAGAATTAATTCGCTAGCGACGTGAATAGTAATTTTGCTAGGCATAACTATTTAATTAAATTTGATTTAATTACGTCGCAACATAAAATTCGTTAATTCGGAATTAGCGAACCCGAGCCCGGGAGTGTTTGCGGGCCCATTCGCATTTTGAATTAAGTGCGGCCCACAAGTCACATCACACGTCACATCACCTGTCACTTTAGTGATGGATGTCAAGTCACATTTTGGTGATTGACAACCAGTCACTATTCATGATATTGGTGGTTGTGGGCAATAAATGCCATTTTGCCTCCAAAATTATTTTAGCTTTTTGGAAAAGCTTTTACCATTTTTGGTTAGGATTTTTGGTATATGTTTTTAGAAAACAAAACCAACACAACACTTCTCTTCTCCTCTCTCCTCTCACGGTTTTAAAAACCTTTTCACTCTCAAATGTTCTTGGCTTGGCCGAGAACAACAAAAAAGCAAAGGGAGATTTTGTGGCAAAATTTCCATGATGCTAGCACATCCAATGGGTCAAACAAAGTTGATAGGGAAACCCATTCATGAGCATGGAATCACACTTAAAGCTTGGAGCTTGGAGGAGCACAAATGGAGGGGTTGACCGAAACTTCAAGGAGCATAAAAGGGCTTGGCCGAGAGCTTCAATGAAGGAGAAATTTTTGTTGTTCTTCGCATCGCAAAAGCCGATCAAAGTGAGTATTCAGCAACTTTACTTTGATGTATTCACACTTTTCATATGCTTAATTGATCTTGGGATAACCTAGAAAACCCAACATGGACTTCATCAAGTTCAACCTATCTATGATTACCACTTTCTGACAAAAATTCTACCTTTAGAAATTTTACGAAGCGAGCTACGAACACATTTCGATGCCTGATATCATATAATATATATCCCTTCATATTCGAAGGATATCCAACAAACCTAAACTTTTGCCATCGAGGCGAAAACTTATCTTGCTGAGCCATCCTGATATAGGCAGGACAACCCCAAACCTTAACATAATTAAGATTTGGTTTTCTACCGGTCTATTTCTCATATGGAGTCGTAGGAGCAACTTTTGAAGGAATCTTATTCAAAAGATGTGCAGCTGTTAAAATAGAGTAGCCCTATAAATATTAGGGCAAATCTGTAAAACTCAACATATATCACACTTCATTGTACAATGGAGTACCTGAATGAGTATATTGAGCGAGAATCTCATTCTCCTTCATAAAATCCATGAACTCATTGGTCATATATTTGCCATCTCGATCAGATCGAAGGCATTTAATATATTGACCAGTCTTTTTTTCTACTTCATTATGGAACTGATAAGCGGAAAATATATCAATATTTACCGCCCCTTTGACTTAATATTTTGTATAGTTTCTTAAGTTTTGTAATATTATAATGTGTTTTGTGTATTCTGTAGATAAATAAGGTTTCAGGACTCACTGGAATTAAATCGGGGCCAAAACAGCGAAAAACGAAAAAAAGGCAAAATTGGAATTTCTGCGTCGCGACACGCACATCTCTACATCGCGACGCGCTGACGTAATAAGCCTGCTGAAATGCGTCATCATGACATCAGCGATCAATTATGCAACCAGCCGACACGTGTCCTTATTGACGTAAGTAATGACATCAGCATCACGACGTGCATAACTCCATGCATCGCGACGCCGAACCAATAATTCTGCCGACAACCACGTGTCATCATCTCAGCAAATCAAAGGCGCGTCGCGACGCGTGGACCAAAATTTTACCTATAAATTGAGGCCGAATTCATTTGAAATTTTCATACATTCTTCTGAGGTTTTCCTTAAGAATACTAAGAAGAATGTATCTTGTTTGTTTATTTACAGCTTTCTTGTATTTAGTTTTTATTTTATGCAATAGTTCTTTCTTTATTTTACTTTTCAGTATGAGGAGGTAACTCTCCTATGTTGGGGTGAAATATTAAGCTTTTATTACTAATATTTAGATTAATCTCTCTTAATTATAATAAATAACTATTTTAAAACCTGACTTAATTTGATATCGCCTTTATGGTCGGTTGGACTTAATTAAATTGATTTTAACCGGACTTAATGGGATATCGCCTTTATGGTCGGTTGGAATTAATCATAAATCTGACTTAATGAGGATACCGCCTATATGGTCGGTTGGTAATGTCATGCAAAGTTTATATATTATAATAAGAGAGATATCTAAATTAGAAGTAATAAAAGTGGATCCTCTAACCCCGACATTTTCTTTATTGCTTTATTTACCTTTTTAATTTCAATATTTACTTTATGTCATTTACTTTATTTATGTTTTTAATAGTCCTAGATATGTGTTGTAACTAAATACCATATCTGGGGTTGTGATGAATTCCAATATCGACTTTTTATAAGTGGTTATTTTATGATTTAGGTAATATAAAAGTTTATTTATTAAGTCTTAAGCTTAATGCTTCTTATTAACTAGCCATTAATAAGATTGATTTGGTAAACTTAAAATAAACTTGACGAAGGAATTTTAGGTTTCAGACAAAAATCACCATCCAAATAACAATCATTCTATTAGATACTCGTAAATATTTAACGTCATTAATTAATAGCTAAGGTATTAAGTCCTCATGGGATCGATACATTTTATACTACTTGAGCGATACGTGCGCTTGCATAACGTTAGTGATTTCACGATCAATTTTTTGGCGTTGTTGTCAGGGACTTATTTATCTTTCACTATTATTTTGGGGTTAGCTACATTTACTTGTGTCTAATTTCTTTAATTATTATTTTTTGTATTCTTATGTTTCAGGTTCTCAGACACTACATGAAAAGAACCAAAAACTTTAAAATCCGTCCGCTTGACCCGGAAATTGAAAGAACAATCAGACAGTTGAGAAGTGAAAGACGAGAAGGTCAAGAAGTACTGATCAACATGGAACCTGAACCGTTGGAAGTTGCACCACCAATTCCCATTCGAGACAGAACTATTTCGATGGTTGACGGCTTCATATAATGTATTGTATTTCCTCTCTTACCAGCAAATGCATGTGACATCAAAACATGCATTCAGATGATACAACAGTCAGTTCAGTTTGGGGGGAATGCAACTGAAGATCCTAATGCCCACATCAGCAAATTCCTGGAAGTTGCTGGCACATTCAATTACAATCGAGCGGCTAAAGAAGTAATTAGACTGCGTGTGTTCCCATATTCTTTGAAAGACAGAGCTTAGGCTTGGCTACATTCACTACCAGCAGGCTCCATCATAACTTGGAACACTCTTGCCACCAAATTCCTTGCAAAGTATTTTCCCCCAACCAGAACTGCAAAGTTGAGGAATGACATCACATCTTTTGTGCAATATGTCACAGAATCCCTCTGCGAAGCTTGGGAAAGATACAAGGAATTACTCCAGAAATGTCCCAACCAAGAGATTGCAAAGTGGCTACAAGTCCAAACCTTCTACAATGGACTTTATGGACTAATGAGAACCAAATTGATGCTGCTGTTGGAGGAGCTTTAATGACAAAAGGAGAGGATCAGACCTGGGCCTTAATTGAAGAAATGACCAACAACAATTCTTTGTGGCCAACAGATGAAGAAATGACCAACAACAATTCTTTGTGGCCAACAGAAAGGAGCATGATTCAAAGAATCGCATGAATTTACAAAGTTGGAGCCAACACAACAATGAATGCCAAGCTGGATCAGATATGTAAATTCATGGAAACTCTTAGCATGTAGGGTAATACTAGATCCACAAGTTCACCATATGGAGGAGCACCAGAGACAAACCAACATGATGAGACGGTGAATTATGTCAGCAATTTCAACAGACAATGAAATGATCCATATTCCAATACTACAACCCAGGTTAGAGGAATCATCCCAATTTTACATGGAGCAACAATGGGCAAAGGAAAAATCCACCACCAGGATTCCAACAACAAAATAAAGGTTAGGAGTATGAAAAAGAACCACGAATAACAGAAGTGATGACCTACTTGAAAAGGCTAGAAGTAAAATACGACTCTCAAGCAACATTAATTCAAAGCCATTCAGCTTCTATTAAAGCACTGTAAAATCAAATGGGACAACTGGCCAATGCTCATAGTTACAGACCGCAATGTATCTTTCCTAGCAACACAAAACCAAATCCAAGGAACATGAGGAAAGAGCAATGTCATGCCATCACTTTGAAAAACTGTACTAAGATCAACAAAGATGTTGGAATCAAGGCATCCATGGAAGAAGTTCCAAAAGAAAACAGCAAAGCAATCCCCCGATGGAGGAAAGAGAAGTAAAAGCAAATGATCGAGATCAATTTACTCCACCTCCACCTTTTACACAGTGTCTCCAGAAAAACAAACTGGACCAGCAGTTTGCTCGATTCCTGGAGATCTTTAAAAAGCTGCATATCAACATTCCATTTGTAGAAGCGTTGGAACAAATGCCCAACTATGTTAAATTCATGAAAGATATCCTGTCACGAAAATAAAGATTGGGAGATTATGAGACAATAGCATTGACAGAAGAATGTAGCGCCATCATTCAGAGGAAGCTTCCCCCAAAGTTGAAAGATCCTGACAGTTTCACCATCCTTTGCACCATAGGAGAACATAACTTCGGTAAGGCTTTGTGTGATTTAGGAGCTAATATTAACTTGATGCCTTTTTCCATTTACAGGAAACTGCAGATTGGAGAAGCAAAGCCCACCTCAATCTCTTTGCAATTTGCTGATAGAACGCTCACATTTCCGAGAGGTGTATTTGAAGATATGCAAGTCAAAGTAGACAAATTCATTTTCCCAGCAGATTTTATTGTCCTTAACATGGAGAAAGACGAAGACATGCCCATCATCCTCGGGAGACCATTCTTGGCTACAGGTCGAACCATTATTGATGTAAAAAAAGGTGAACTAACTATGAGGGTACATGACCAAGAAGTAACATTCAATATTTTCAAAGCCATGAAATTTTCGAATGACGAAAAGAAGGATGTGTTGGACAATTATGACCCATAGCATCACTATTTGTACAGAACATGGTGTTGTTCTACAAATTGACTATGTGAGAAAGGAAATTACTCTTTTATCATTTGTAATTAGATTACCAAGATACATAAATGATAAAAGTCCATATGTTAGTTCCGGATTGATAAGATATGAGACAATATCAATCCATGAAGGTTAATCATTAAAACATCCCTAGTCGTAGTATTATCAAGATTACACATCGATAATACGTAATAGACTAGTATTGCACTAGTGTGTGTTGTGGGAACATAACGCCATAGTTCTCATATATTTGGGTATTGGATACTCATGCAAGTGTAATAGGGGTTGTGTGTACCGATGGTACGGAAACAGCTTCGCTCTGGATAGACCCCTCGGAATTCCATTGGTAGTATGACAATGTGTCTATGGAAGTCCAAATCAGGGTATGTGTATTTGGTCTTAACCTGAGACTTGCATCGCTAATACTTACGACAATCAATATATTTTGGTTTTGGTCGTCCAGGGCTTTAACAGGTTCTGTGTACGCCTCTTCTGGGTATATTGAGAATCGTAGTGTATTGGGTGTGATGTCAAGATGGAAGTATCACTTCAGTCATATGTAGATGACGGTCACGTAGGATAAGGAACTGGTACTCTTATATGCTGTAGCTATATTGATAATATGACTAGGTCATGTTTATCTGATTATAGAGACTAGTTACCAGAGATCTGATATGTGCTTCGTATGGGGCAGACACAATTCCAGCCCCAGGCCTAGCACGTGATATCTGATACTGGATCACAATACGCAATACTAAATACTACGTATACTACGCATGATATAGATTACATATTCCTTTAAGAATATTTCTGGAGAATTGGGTAGGCACGGTGCTTTGCTAGAAGCCAACCATGTCTTGTAAATCGGTAATTAAAAACGTAGTACTAGATACGTACGTATTCGAATAGTCCGACAACCGGATTTACTGCCAACATATCCAGGGATCTCATGGGTCGCTTCCCGAAGATTCACCGATGACGTATGACTCAGACATAATTAATCTGAGATTAATTAGAAGAGAGAGAAAATTAATCTAGGATAATTGCAGGAAATATTTTATCTGGGATAAAATTCTTATTAAAGAGAGAGAACGATTAATTTGAAATTAATCGATAAAATAATATATTCGATATATTAAACAAAATTAGATTTTGATGCGGAATTAAAATTGGATTTTAATTCGGGCAAACGAGTTAATTTAGAATTAATTCGCTAGCGACGTGAATAGTAATTTTGCTAGGCATAATTATTTAATTAAATTTGATTTAAATACGTCGCAACGAAAAGTTCGTTAATTTGGAATTAGCGAACCCGGGTCTGGGAGTGTTTGCGGGACCACTAGCATTTTGAATCGAGTGGGGCCCACTAGTCACATCACAAGTCACATAACTTGTCTATCACATCACCTTTTGGTTGATGGAAGTTGGTGGGATTTGATGGTTGCTTACCAAACACTCAAGTGTGATGGATTGAATGACAAATACCATTTTAATTAATTTTTGTATATCATCTGACTTGGTTTTTGAAATCAAATGACAACACACTTCATCTTCTAAACTCTCTCTCCCTCTCACGGCACTTGGTGCCATTTCTCTCTAAAAATTTCCTTCAATGCCGAGAGCAACATGGAGATCAAAGGGGAATTTTGTTGCAATTTCTCCATTGCTAGCACATCAAAGGGCCATTCAAATGTGATAGGGAAACAAACCTTGAGCATGGAATCATTCACAAAGCTTGAGCTCTGAAGATCCAACAAGGGGCCTTGGCCGAAACATACAAAGAAGGCGGAAGCTGGAGCAGAAATTTTTTTGTCATCGCATCCAAAGCCGATCAAAGAGAGTATTTATGCAACTTTACTTGATGATGCATTCGCAATTTTCATAGCTTATTTGATCTTGGTTTGACCTAGAAATCTCAACAATGGTATCAAAGCCATGTTTAAGCATGAAATTGAATTAGGGTAAAATTGGGGCAAATTGATTTGAGCATGATTTGGATGAAATTGATTGTTTGAGAGTATGCTTTGAATGATGATAACTTGGAGTTATGCATGATCAATTTGATGAAAATTGAATTGGATTAATTTTTCCCCAAAAATTTGGCTTGGCGAATGTGTGTAGTGCCCTAAAGTCATGGTGATTTTTTATTTTTGATCATTGGATGAATTGAAAGACTTGGGATAAATTGATTTAGGATTTAAGCAGATTAAAATCCCCAAATTGCCATGACCAATAAAGCATGAAATGAGATGATTTTTGATTCAATAATGTTGGACATGTGATGATGATGATTAGCATGATTAATTATGTAAATTGATATTTTGGAAATGTTAATTTGACTAATTAATTATGGATAATACACTTTAAATAATTTAATTGTGATATTTGGAATATTGTGATTAAATTGGTTGGGCTAAATTGGAATGGGCTAATAAAGTTGTATTTGGGCTTAATGGGCTTGGTTGGGCCAAGTTTGGTTTAGGTTAATTGGTTGGGTCCAATTGGGCCTAAAACCATTTCCATAAAGTCCAAAATGATTAAATGGGCTTTTAATATTTTAATTGGGCCTAAATTGATTTTTGGCAAATGGTGATTCCTTATTGGGCTTTGGTTGCCAAAGTCCATGCCTTAAAAATTAATTGAAAGCCCATTGGACTTTAATTAAATTGACATGGATGTTAATTGGGCTTTGAGACCCGTAATGATTAGATTTAGAATCTAAGTCGTAAAGGCACATTAATAAAGTGTAATTATTTAATTTAGAATTAAATAAAGAATTAGTATTGAATACAAATTAAACTGGATTTAGTGTTGTAGTTTGATATAATTCAAGAATTCATACTTTGAGTACTTATTCTTAAAACGAGTTGGCTCGCGCAAATCAAATCGTTGTTTGAACATTGGATGGTCACTAATTTCAGATTAATTAATTGGATTAGATTTTTTATAACATGCTTTGTGTGAATACATGGATGTGATGTATGAATAATGTATATCAGATGGATATTAGATGAGTGAGGGCAATTTTGGAAATTGTTGTACTAAATTCAGAATTTATTAAATTGGACCTGCGTGTCCAGCCTATTACCTCTTGACTCTTTGTATTTCTCTTCTCACATATTCCCCTAAATGTAAATGAGGTTTCTTTAGAAGTGTTATGTAATTGGGTATAAGTAAGATTTGTGCTAGCGGGAGAGAGGAAATGAAGAGATTTGTTCTAGGAACGAGTTGTTTTAAATATCCATCTGCATATCATTATTAATTTATTTATCGCGCCTTATTATGCTTTTAGAATGCATGCTTAAGGCTGTATGATGAGACCTAATCAAAGATAATTAATTGGTTGCCAATTACTGGAAAAACCCTCAACAAATATTAAGTGTTTTTCCTTCCATTGAATGATTCATTCTCAAGATCAAAGATTGGCACTGGTTTGTTGGCCAAAGTCAAGACCTTTGTCCATCGCGGATGTGTTTGAATCATGAAGGCTTTGTTCCATATCGCATGTCTTGTCCAAGTTGTGATTTGTTGGCCAAAGTCAAGATCACTTCTTGTCCATCGACATCAATTATGAAGCTTTCCAAGGTCAATGGATCCCGCTTAACTGGAATCATTAAGTTGTTGTGCCAAAGCCAATGCTTAGTTGATTCAGAGGAAAAAAGGTTAGGGATATATCAGATATATTGGCATATATTAGATATATGTTTCGGATTTGGATGTCCACCTACTGGATCTAGGAATTGGATAAGATCCAATTGATCTTAGAGATCTACCTAGTTAAATATCATACAGCTTGTTGGCCAAAGTCAAGGTTGTGTGTTATTTAACGGGATCCTAGCCCACTAGGAAACAAGGTTTCCCGTGTACTCAACAGAGGGTTAGAGGCTCGCCGAAAAATAGTGGGAGGCAAATATTAAATTTGCAATTTGTTTAGATACTTGCCAATACGCGCTCGTTTCATTTTTCGTCATTAATTAATAAATATATTAGTTGGACTAATATTTAATTGTTGTTTTAATTAAAGTTGGACTGTATTCAAACTACTTCAAATAATAGTTTATTATATAATTGGATTATAGTAATCAATATATTTGAATTTAACCAATCAAATTATAGTTGATTATATAGTTAGACTATAGTAATCATAATATTAAATAGTACCTAAAATCGTTGATTGGATAGTTGGACTATAGCAATCAAGATAACTGAAAGATTAGCGTTTAAAATAATACTGGGTGAAAATGTCTTTAAACGGCTTTAATTTTCAATTGGGAATAAAACTCAGGATAGTCCTGGAAACTGAGAGTTATTCTATTTGATAGAATTACATCTCGGGCCTAAGCCCGGAGTTGAGCAAATAGTAGAACATGATCTTTGGAATATTCATATGATGATAACTTTAGTGCTCAATCCTTTATACTTACCGCAATGACTCTTTAATTCCGTCGTCAGAATTAAGGATTAGATCCTTGTACCATTGATGTTGAAATTAAAGATCTTCATAGATGTATTCTTAGATCTTAGAAGTACAAATTGCATAAGAAGCTCTTTCGCTCGCGTATGTCAGAGGGTACATCTGTTGAGCACTAGGTGTCGCAGATGATTGCTGACATCGATCAGCTAGGTTAGCTGGACATTACCTACGTGGCCGAGACTGCCAAAGATTTGATCTTATAGTCTCTACCCGAAAACTGGGGCTGGTTCATTATGAACCAAGAGTAAACTCTTGAGAGTTGATGGCTATACTCTAGGAGGCAGAGCCAGAGCTTCTAAAATGGGAAAAGGCAAAATCATCACAGTTTTCTAGGAAGACAAAGGACATATCCCAAGTGTCTGCCTAAACTGTGGCAAACGGGGTCACTGGAAGCGTGACTGTCGTATGGACAAAGGCAGATATGAAAGAAATGAAGACGGGGCAAGGCTCCGGCTTCAAGTATGTTTGTCATAAACATGTTCGCTATTAGTTTCAAAATTGGATTTTGATACTAGATGTGGTACATAGATATGTACTGTTGTGCATAATCTGCTGATGAGCAGGATACTGACTTCAGTTGAGATATTATATGCGAATCGGAAACGGGATGAGAGTCGCTGTTTTAACCGTAGAATCCTAAGTTTAAGAACTACCTTTCGAGTGTGTACTTAAATTACGAAACTGTTATAATGTACCTAGTTTGACTAGAAACATTATCTCTATATCAGAGTATAACTCGTTGCGGGTATACCTTTATATTCTAGAACACTAAAATGTTTTTTTTATAAAGATGATATTGAGATAAACACATTAGATGTGAATAATAATATTTATATTTTGAATATAAATGAATCTCAAAACGTATAACATGACAAACAAATAGCTCAAACTGATTTGATCAGATGAGACTTATTTGTGCATTGTTGTCTGGGACATATTAAACAAGACTCGTTATCCACACTTTTGAAGAGTGGGTACTAGGACTGATTTGATTCTATTCAAATGATGTCTACGAATCTAGTTTATTAGGCAAAGTGCCTAAAACACCTTTTACTTGGTAAAAGTACAAGTGCCATCGATCTGTTAACCCTCGTTCATTGTGACGTAAGTGGGCCTATGTATAGCTAGGCTAGAGGTGGATATGAACACTTCGTAACCTTTACGGATGTGGCATCGCGTTATGGTTATGTGTTTCTTGTGAAACATAAATCAGAAACTTTTGATAAATTCAAAGAGTTTCGACACGAAGTAGACAGACCGATCGGCTAAAGTATTAAATAGTCACGGTTAGACCATGGTGAAAATACTTAAGCAATAAGTTTCTCAATTACTTGAAAGAGTATAGCATTCTTTCATAGTGGACTCCTCCTGGAACACCTCAATTGAGCGGCGTGTCCAAACGGAGAAACGGATTTTGTTGGACATAGTAAGGTTAATCATGAGTCGCTCTGAGCTACCATTTTCCTTCTAAGGAACGCATTAAACATTGCAATACTTATTTTGAATAAGGTTCCATGAAAATCTGTTTGACAGACTTCATATTAGATATGAACAGGAAAGAAACCGGGTTTTCTCATTCTTGAAGATTTGGGAATGCTAGGCATATGTTTGGATGATACAAACTAAAACCCAAATCGGATAAGTGCCTAATTGTAGGTTATCCTAGGGTAACCAAAGTATAGTACTTATACAACTCACAAGAGAACAATGTAATTGTTGCTCGCCATGCGGTTTTCCTAAGAGGAATACCTATATGCAGTGGTAAGTGGGAGGAAAGTAAAACTTGATGAAAATTAGAGTAATACTGTTCCAGACACTGATTCCTTAATGGAACACAAACAGTTCATCAAGGATGAAACTGTACCAATAATTTTCAAATACACAAGAACCGCGTAAGTCGGAGAGAGTCAGAAAACAACCTGGGAGGTATGGGTTTCTAATCTCACCTCATGAAGATGTCAATCTTATTGAGGAAGACATACTGACTATGTATGAGGAAGTGATACAAGGTATCGACTCCTTATTATGGTAAAGTGCCATGATGTCCGAAATGGATTCCATGTATACCAACCAAGTTTAGAAACTGGTTGTTGTACCGGAAGACATTGTGCCTATTGGAACTATAAAGTATTCAAGGAAGACATACATGGATAGCAACATACCAACGTACAAGCTAGGCTTGTTTGCATGAAAAAGTATCGTATCAAAATTGTGCGATTACGACGAGACTTTTCATCTGTTGCCATGGTTAAATCCATTTAGATAATGCTTGCAAATGCTGCATATTCATGTATGAAATATGGACATATGGACATCAAAATCGCTTTCCTTAAAAGGAAACCTTTTGGAGGATGTTTACAACATCCTGGCGGTTTTGTCGCACCAAAACAAGCAAACAAAGTTTGAAAGTTAATTTGATCCATTTATGGATTAAAGCAAGCATTGCGTTCTTGGAATATCGTTTTGATGTAATCATAATGGTGTATGATTTAATTCAAAACGAAAATGATTCTTGTGTATATAAGGAGGTTAGTGGTAGCGCACTGAAAGTGATTGTCCTATATAATGATGATATATCATTTCTTGGAAATGAGATTCCCATAATACAATCGATTGAAGCTTGGCTTTCATGAAAATCTCCGTAGAATACTTGAGAGAGACAACCTTTATTTTAGGAATAAAGATCTACTGGGATAGATCTAAAAGTTGTTGGAACTCTCCGAGAACTCGTATATTTGAAAAATGTAACAACCTGGTGTCTCATATGCTTTGAGCATATGGAGTCACAATCAGGCCAATCCAAGTGATAGTCACTGGATTGATGTTAAGAACATCCTTAAATATCTTAGAGGAACTAAAGATGCTTTCTTAAGCTATGGAGAAGTAGAACTTGAAGTGACTGGATTCACTGCTGCAAGTTTCCTAACCGATTATAACGACTATAAGTCATAACAAAGGTACTATATAGTTTGAATAACGGAATAGTGAGCTGGAAATCTTCCAAGCAAGATACTGTTACCGAATAAACAACACAAGCGGAATATTGCTGCAGCTGAGGTAGCAATAGAAGCATTTTGGATCTTTATAATCCTAATTAGATTAGGAATAGTTCTGTTAGCAGCTGAGCTAATCTACATCATAGGCTAAAGAATTAATGGTCTCATCAACGATCCAAGTATATACTTCAACAATTCATCTGATTCGTTCGGATCATACATCGTGGCGATGTGATGATCGAATAAATCGCATCAGATGATGACTTTGCAAATCCGCTGACGAAAGCAGTTTCTCAGCAGAAGTTTGAGCGACCAGTACATAGTTCAAGTGTAGGACACTTGAGTGATTGGCTATAGGCCAAGTGGGAGATTGTTGGACAATTATGACCCATCGCATCACTATTTATACATAACATTGTGTTGTTGTACAAATTAACTATGTGACAAAGGAAATTGCTCTTTTATCATTTGTAATTAGATTACCAAGATACATAAATGATAAAAGTCCATATGATTAGTTCCGGATTGATAAGATATGAGACAGTATCAATCCATGAAGGTTTAATCATTAAAACATCCCTAGTCGTAGTATTATCGAGATTGGACATCGATAACGCGGAATAGACTAGTATTGCACTTGTGCGCGTTGTGGGAGCATAACGACATAGTTCTCATATATTTGGGTATTGGATACTCATGCAAGTGTAATAGAGGTTGTGTTTGTCGATGGTACGGAAACAGCTTCGCTCTGGATAGACCCATCCGAATTCCATTGGTAGTATGACTATGTGTCTTTGGAAGTCCGAATCAAGGTAGGTGTATTTGGTCTTAACATGAGACTTGCATCGCTAATACTTGCGACAATCAATATACTTTGGTTTTGGTCGTCCAGGGCTTTAACAGGTTATGTGTACGCCTCTTCTGGGTATATTGAGAATCGTAGTGTATTAAGTGTGATTTCAAGATGGAAGAATCACTTCAATCTCATGGGGATGATGGTCACGTAGGATATGGAACTGGTACTCTTATATGCTGCAGCTATCGGGATAATATGACTACATCATGTTTATCCGATTATAGAGACTAATTACCAGAGATCCGATATGTGCTTCGTACGGGGCAGTGACAATTCCAGCCTCAGGCCTAACACGTGACATCTGATACTGGATCGCAATATGCAATACTACGTATACTACGCCTGATATAGATTACATATTCCTTTAAGAATATTTCTGGAGAATTGGGTAGGCACGGTGCTTTGCTAGAAGCCAACCATGTCTTGTAAATAGGTAAAAACGAAGTACTAGGTACGTACGTATTCGGATAGTCCGACGACCGGATTTACTGCTAACATATCCAGGGATCTCATGACTCGCTTCCCAAGATTCACCGATGACGTATGACTCAGACATAATTAATCTGGGATTAATTATAGAGAGAGAAAATTAATCTAGGATTAATTGCGGAGATATTTTATCTGGGATAAAATTTTATTAAGAGAGAGAACGATTAATTTGGAATTAATCGATAAAAAATATATTCGATATATTAAACAAAATTAGATTTCGATGTGGAATTAAAATTGGATTTTAATTCGGGCAAATGAGTTAATTTAGAATAATTCGCTAGCGACGTGAATAGTAATTTTGCTAGGCATAATTATTTATTAAATTTAATTTAATTACGTCACAACGGAAAGTTCGTTAATTCGGAAATTAGCAAACCCAAGCCCGGGAGTGTTTGCAGGACCACTCACATTTTGAATCGAGTGAGGCCCACTAGTCACATCACAAGTCACATCACTTGTCTATCACATCACCTTTTGGTTGATGGAAGTTGATGGGATTTGATGGTTGCTTACCAAACACTCAAGTGTGATGGATTGAATGACAAATACCATTTTAATTAATTTTGGTATATCATTTTACTTGGTTTTTGAAATCAATTGACAACACACTTCATCTTCTAACTCTCTCTCCCTTTCACGGCACTTGGTGCCATTTCTCTCTAAAATTTTCCTTCAATGCCGAGAGCAACAAGGAGACTCAAAGGGGAATTTTGTTGCAATTTTCTCCATTGCTAGCACATCAAAGGGTCATTCAAATGTGATAGGGAAACAAACCTTTGAGCATGGAATCATTCACAAAGCTTGGAGCTTGAAGATCCAACAAAGGGACCTTAGCCGAAACATACAAAGAAGAGAAGCTTGGAGCAGAAATTTTTTTGTCATCGCATCCAAAAGCCGATCAAAGAGAGTATTTCCGCAACTTTACTTTGATGTATTCGCACTTTTCATCGCTTAATTTGATATTGGTTTGACCTAGAAATCTCAACAGGAGGAATATTTCAGACTTTATGTGATCGATAGTACCATCCAAAACTCCGATATAATGCAATGTTACACTGATAAAATTAAAGCGTGCCATTGCCTGTGTAGCCTGAAGATAAAGCGTACTGCGCACTGAAGAAGATAAATATTGAAATACAAGCAACAAAAGAGAAACGGCTCCACCAACTCAACGAATTGGAAAAATTTTACAGACAACCTTTTGGAAATGCCAAACTGTACAAAGAAAAGGCCAAGAAGAGACATGAAGAGAAGTTAGTATGCATACAACTGGAACCAGGGCACGGGTATTGTTAAACAAATCAAGGATGAAACTATTCCCGGGAGGTTAAAATCATAGTGGTCAGGTCCATTCTTAATCACCCAAGTTTTACTAGATAGAGCCGTTGAGTTACATGGTCCCAACTCTAATAAAACCTTTAAAGTAAAAGCAAGTGTGCCAAACACTACTGGGGAGAATCATTTGAGCGACAAAAAGAAAGTGTCACACTTTCAGATCCAGTCTAACGTTCGACCAGTCATGTCTAGCTGACGACGTTAAACTTAGTGCTAGCAGGGAGGCAACTTATGAAACTTGTGTATATATTGAGATTTGTTGTATTTTATTTTTGTGTGTTTAAATTTTGTAGGTAAAGTGCCTAAAACACCTTTACTTGGTAAAAGTGTAAATGCCACCGATCTATTAGCTATAGTTCATAGTGAAGCAAGTGGGCCCATGTCTAGCTAGGCTAGATGTGGATATGAATATTTCGTGACCTTTACGGATGTTGCATCGCGTTATGGTTATGTGTTTCTTTTGAAAAACAAATCGGAAAATTTTAAAGTTTTCGACACGAAATAGACAAACAGATCGGCTAAAGTATTAAACTCTCACGGTAAGACCGTAATGGAAAATATTTAGGCAATAAGTTTCTAATATACTTGAAAGAGTAAAGTATTCTTTCAAATGAGGACTCATCCCGGAACACGTCAGTTTGACGGTGTGTCCGAACTGACTAACCGAATTTTGTTGGACATGAAAAAGGTTAATCATGAGTCGCTCTGAGCTACCATTTCCTTCAACGGATAAGCATTAGAAAGTGCAAAACTTATTTTGAATAATGTTCCATAAAATTATGTTTGACAGATATCATATTAGATATGAACGGGAAAGAAACCGGGTTTCTCATTCCTGAAAATTTGGGTATGCTAGGCATATGTTTGGATGATACCAAACTAAAACCCAAATTGGATAAGTGCCAATTGTAGGTTATCATAGGGATACAAAGAATAGTACTTATACAACTCACAAGAGAACAATTTTATTGTTTCTCACCATGCGGTTTTCCTAAGAGGAATACCCATATACAGTGGTTAGTGGGAGGATAGTAAAACTCGATGAAAATCGGAGTAATATTGTTCCTGGCACCGAATCATTAATGAAACACAAATAGTTCATCAAGGATGAAACTATTCCAATAATCTTCGAATACACAAGAACCGCGTAAGTCGGAGTCAGAAAACAACCTGGGGTATGGGTTTCTGATCTCACCTCATAAAGATGTTTATCTTATTTGGTATACCAACTGAATACGTATGAGGAAGTGATACAAGGTATCGACTCCCTATTATGGCAAAGTGCCATGAATCCGAATTGGATTCTATGTATATCAACAAGTTTGGATACTAGTTGAGCTACCGCAAGGCATTGTGCCTATTGGTACTTATCAGTCTTCAAGGAAGACATACATGGATGGAAACATACGAACGTATAAACCTAGGCTTTTAGGGGAAAGGCATCGTTATCAACATTGTGTTGATTATGATTCAACCTTTTACCTGTTGCCATGGTAAATCCATTTGGATATGCTTGCTAATGCTGCATGTTTCATTAGTGAAATATGTCAGCTGAATGACAAAATCACTTTCCTGAAAAGGAAACCTTTCGGAGGACGTTTACAATATCCTGTCGGTTTTGTCGTACCAAAACTAGCAAACAAGGTTTGCAGGTTATTCGATCCATGTTTGGATTGAAGCAAGCATTAGGTTCTTGGAATTATCGTTTTGATGTAATCATAATAGTTTATGATTTAATTCAAAACGAAAATGATTCTTTTGTATATAAGAGGGTTAGTGGGAGCGCACTGACAGTGGTTGTCCTATAATAATGAAAATATGTCATTTCTTGGAAATGAAATTCCCATAATATAATCGGTGAAAGCTTGGCTTTCAATAAAAACTCTCCGAGAAACCGTACATTGAAAATGTACGTAACCTGGTGTCTCATACGCTTTGAGCATATGGATTCACAATCAGGCCAATCCAAGTGATAGTCACTGGATTAATGTTAAAACATCCGTTAGTATCTTAGAGAACTAATGATGCTGTCTTAATCTGTGGAGAATGAGAACTTGAAGTGACTGGGATCACTACTGTAAGTTTCCTAAATCGATAAAACGACTATAAGTCTCAAACGGTACTATACAGTTTGAATAACGGAACAATGAGCTGGAAATCTTCTAAGCAAGATACTGTACCGATATTTAAACAACAAATGTGGGTTATTGCTACAGATGAGGCGGCAATAGAAGCCTTCTGGGTCGATAATAAATCTAATTAGATTAGATATAATTCTGTTAGCAGCTCAGCTAGGCTATAGCACAGGCTAAAGAATTAATGGTCTCATCAACGATCTAGATACATACTTCGATATTCATCTGATTCATTCGGATCATACATCGTGGTGATGTGATGATCAAATAAATCGCATAAGATGATAATCATGCAAATCCGCTGTTGAAAGTCATTTCTCAACAGTTTGAGCCAACCGTACATAGTTCGGGTGTAAGACACTCAAGTGACTGGCTATAGGCCAAATGGGAGATTGTTGGACAATTATGACCATAGCGTCATTATTTGTACAGATCATGGTGTTGTTGTACAATTAACTATGTGACAAATGAGATTGCTCTCTTATCATTTGTGATTATATCACCAAGATATATAAATGATAGGAGGTCCCTATGATTAGTTCCTGGATTGAGAATGATATGAGACAATATCAGTCCATGAAGGATTAATCATTAAGTATCCCTAGTCAGAGCATTGTCGAGATTGGACATCGATAAATGCGTAAAAGACTAGTATACACTTTTGCGCGTTGTGAGGGCATAACGACATAATTCTCATATATTTGGGTATATGATACTCATGCAAGTGTAATAGGAGGTGTGTTTTACTGATGGTACGGGAAACAGCTTCGCTCTGGATAGACCCCCTCGGAATTCCATTGGTAGTATGACTATGTGTCTATGGAAGTCCGAAATCAGGGTAGGTGTATTAGTCTTAACCTGAGACTTGCACCGCTAATACTTGCGATAATCAATATACTTTGGTTGCGGTTGTCCAGGGCTTTAACCGGTTTCTGTGTACGCCTTTTCTAGGTATATCGAGAATCGTAGTGTGTTGGGTGTGATGTCAAGACGGAAGTATCACTTCAGTCATATGGAGATGATGGTCACGTAGGATACGGTACTAGTACTCTTAAGTACTGCAGTCATCGGGATAAAATGACAAGGTCAGGTTTATCCAATTATAGAGACTAGTTACCAGACATCCGACATGTGCTTCGTACGGGGCAGACACAATTCCAGCCCCAGTCCTAGCACGTGATCATCCGATACTAGATCGACATACACAATACTACGTATACTACGCCTGATATAGATCCTTTATTCCTGTAAGGATATTTATGGAGAATTGGGTAGGCATGGCGCTTTGCTAGAAGCCAACCTTGTCTTGTAAATTGGTATAAACGTAGTACTAGGTACTTACGTGTTCGGATAGTCCGACGACCGAATTTACTGCCAACATATCCTGGGATTTCATGGGTCGCTTCCCGAAGATTACCGATGACGTATGACTCGCACTCTAAATTAATATGGGATTAATTAAAAGAGAGAGAAAATTAATCTGGGATTAATTGCGAAGATATTTTATCTGGGATAAAATATCAATTAATGAGAGAGAACGATTAATTTGAAATTAATCGATTAATTAAATATTCGATATATTAAACGAAATTGGATTTCAACGCGAATTAAAACAGACTTTAATTCTGGCGAATGAGTTAATTTAGAATTAATTCGTTAGCGACGTGAATAGTAATTATGCTAGGCATGATTATTTAATTAAAGATTTAATTACGTCGCAACGGAAAATTCGTTAATTTGGAATTAGCTAACCCGAGCCCGGGATTGTTTGCGAGCGCATTTGCATTTCGAATTCGAGTGTGGCACGCAAGTCAAGTCAAGCGTCAAATCGCTAGTCGCATCTAACATCACATCATTCGTCAATCAAATGATTGATGTCTTTCACTTTGAGTGATTGACGCAAGTCACTATTCATGAGTGATGTGAGTTGATGGAGGTTGATTGGCTTTAATTGCTTGACTTTTTGAAAGCCAAATTCATTGAATGAATTTGAAATTCACATTAGTGAATTAGATACACTTTAGCCATCAACTAAACTATCTCTCTCTCACTTCTTCTCTTCTCTCTTTACACGCCGTTGGGGCTGTTTTTGTTCACTGGTTTTGGCTCACTGCCGAGAGCCATAGAGAAGCTTAGAGTCATGATTTTGTTGCAAAATCAAGAGTTCTACCATCTTGGGCTTTGCTATCTTTCCCTGCGGTTAATAACTGAAACTTTTCTTCTTCTTCACTTTCTTCTTCTTTCTCTTTGACCAGGTCTGGGAAGAAGCAGAGAGTGAAGTAGGTTTCTCTTTGACGAGTCGGTACTCATTTCCTTAGGTCCACTTCCGCCGTCATCAGCATCCTATGCAGTTCATGGTAGGAATATATAATCTCATTCATGTTGAAATACATCACGAATTGGCGATATGAAGTTGGGAGCAAACCAAGAATGACACTCCTACCGAGAATTTCATTCAGAGGGAGATTATGTTGCCTCAGTTGTTCGATAAAATCGATCAAGTGAAGAACATGTGAGCTCACAGCTTGCCCATCGTCCAGTCGTGCATGGAACAGTTCCATCGCAAATTTATGAACAACAATTTGTTCTTGGTTCATGAACGATTCTCTTAATCGCATATCATACTATACGCATCTGTCATGCCATAGTATTATTTCTTGAGTCCTGGTGCCAGTGAACTTAAGATGTATGATTTAACTTTTAAATCATCATCTTTCCAAGCTTGGAAAACTTGGTGTTCCTCCGGTGTTACGTCCTCAGACACAGCAAGGGGCAGCGGACCCTCAAGTACATATCCCAAATTTTCGGAATCTAGACAATCCTTAAATCCAAATCCCAATCGGTGAAGTTCTCAGCGCCTTTAAGTTTGTTGGTATCCAACATACGCACAAACAGATTAGTCGATTGTGCCGCCATCGCAAATCTATCATATAGATTATGAAAACGGTTAGCAGAAATTAAGCACTTTCATATAATATCAAAAGCATTTACTAGATCATGGATTTTTAATCTAAAAATGCCCCTCCCACTAAATCATGCAATACTGTAATCCCCAAACAGAATACAAAAATTTAATAATTAAATTAAATATAAATAGTGAAAGGTGGATCCCATGAATATATTTTCGCCTACGTATATTCATCAGGTAGACAACTCATTGTCAATCACTCAATAGTGACTCATGGATTTCCGGTCATAGTCATTTCTCATTGTGACAGCTTTGGCACGTTCACAAGGAGGCATACCAAGGTTAAACTCGTCAATGATAAACTCAAGCTACTTGCGTAACCCTGACAGTTTTGGCACGTTCGGGATTTCGCTTCGCTTGATTTTATCTAGTATCAGATATACATCCGGCATAAATAAATTTCTATCGGCTACACCCTCACAGCTTTGGCACGATCTCGGATGTAGTCACAGAAAAATATCCATAAACCGTATTGACAAGATGGACCATGTAACATGCATCAAATACATAATTAACATAAACCTTATTAATTAGGGATTTTCCGCAAAAGATGCTTTTACTTTATTTAATCAAATTAAATAAACACATGCATGCATAAAATAAAGATTAAATTAAAATTGAATTAAAAGGCATAATAATATTAGGGTGTCCAGAATCAGACTCGCTCTGATAACATTTTTTTGGGGTTTTATGGCGAAAATCCCGTAACGCAGCAGAATCGCGAAAAATCAAAAAATTTTCGATTTCAAAATTTTTCTTGGATCAATTAAATAAACTTATTTATTTAATTATCCAATCATCAAATTCTGAAAAATTACTCAAGAAACCAAATTTCTTTGTAATTACTGAATTACTGCGGATACTTTGCAAATTGATCGTTTAGTCCTAAAATTGTCAAATACAATTTTGGATGATTCTAAATCATTCTAAAATGATTTCCAACATGTCCAACACATCAAAATCAGATTGCAACAAAATCCCCAATTTTTGTCTAATTGCCGAACAGCCCCAACATTTTCAGTTTTTGCAATTTGGTCATTTTTTTGTTCAAAACATGCCAAGATCAAATCCAATCAACTCAAAAATAAATATGCATCATATACACCATAATGCATCACATATATGAAAGCCCAAAATTTGGAAAGGGTTAAGAACCCTAATTTTACAATATCTTCAAATTGACAAATCATACCCAACCAATTCAATACATCACTTTAATTCATTCTAAACCACACCAATCAAGTCTCACCATCATGAAAAAAATGAAGAACATTCTAGGTCATCAATGAGTGGCTTACCAACTCTAGAATGGCAACATGTTTATCAAATAATCAAAAGTGTGGAAGATGTCTCATGTGCCCACAATGGTATCTCAAGTCGAAGAATCACAAATGCTACTCAACCCGAGAAGATTCTTATTGATGTTGGTGTACCATCCATTAAGAATCTTCGGTGATTCATTCACTGTTTATCTGCTATAAACACCTACACGTCTATACGAGTCTCCAAGACTCATGGTTCATTGAGAACCATTGGAATCATTTATTCCAGTATACGACATGTACCGGTCTCAACGGGTTTACTTTACTGACTAAGTAGTGTAAACCTTGACTAGGAACAGTCTAAGAATGACAGCGTCATGATACAACTCAATGTCAGTTGCGACGCTTTGGCAACTGTATCATGACTAATCATTCTATGGTCTATTACGTCTTACTGTAGACACTTATTTTTGCATAAGCCCGATGATGAGCCTCGTATGGATGCACTGTTGGACAATTATGACCCAAAAAATCACTATTTGTAATAAACATTGTGTTTTTGTACAAATTAATTATGTGACAATAGGAAATTACTATTTTATCATTTTGTAATTGGATTACTTTGATATGTAAATGATAAAAGTCCTTATGATTAGTTCCGGATTAAAGATATGAGACATTATTAATCCATGAACGGTTTAATCATTAAATATCCCTAGTCATAGTATTATCGAGACGGGACATCGATAATGCGGAATAGACTAGCATTACACTTGTCCGCGTTATGGAAACTTAACGGTAAGTTCTCATATATTTAAGTATTGGATACTTATGCAAGTGTGATAAAATGTTCTGTTAGCTGTTGGACCAGGAATAGCTTCGCTCTGGATAGACCCCTTGGAGTCCCATTGGTAGTATGACTATGTGTCTATGGGAATCCGAATCAGGGTAGGTGTATGTGGTCTCACCTGAGACTTGCATCGCTAATACTTGCGACAATCAGTACGCTTTGGTTTTGGTTGTCCGGAGCTTTAACAGGTTCTGTGTTACGCCTGTACTGGGTTTATTGAGAATCGTAATGTATTGGATGTGATGTCAAGATATGAGTATCACTTTAGTCATATGGAGATGATGATCACGCAGGGATACAGAACTAGTACTCTTAAATGCTGCAGCTATCGGGATAGTATGACTAGGTCATGATTATCCGATTACAGAAACTAGTTGATAGTGATCCGATATATCCTTAGTACGGGGCAGACACAAAGCCAGCCCTAAGCCTATAATTTGACATCCGATATTGGATCGCAATACGCAATACTTAACATACTATGCCTAATACAGAATATATATTCCTCATTGAATATTTCTGGAGAATTGGGTAGGCACGGTGCTTTGCTAGAAGCTAACCATGTCTTGTAAATCAGTGAGAACGTGGTTCGGGGTATGCACGTGTCGGATAGTCCGACAACCGCATTTACTGCCAACATATCCAAGAATCTCTTGGGTCGCTTCTCAAAGATTCATCGATGACATTTGACTCGAACAGAATTAATCTGGGATTAATTATGAGAGAGAAAATTAATCTGGGATTAATTACGACAAGAAATTATCTGGGATTAAATTCGTATAGAAGAGAGAACGTGATTAATTTGGAATTAATCGGTAAGATAAATTTAATAGTTAAACTGGATTTTACTATTTAATTTATTTATTTGGGCCAAAATAGTATATCGGATATATTAATTGAAATTGAATTTCAATACGGAATTAAAATTGGATTTTTATTCAAGCGACAAATTAATTTGGAATTAATTCGTAAGCGACTATCGTAATAATTTTGTGAGGCATAATTATTTAATTAAATTGGATTTAATTATTTAGCGACAGAAAATTCGTTTATTCGGAATAAACGAACCCGAGCCCAAAGTGTATTGTGTAAGCCAACTAGATTTGGAATTAAATGGGAGGGACCCATGATTTACATCAATTGTTACTATTTGTGATGTTGGTGGTTGAAATAGTAAATGTGGCATTTACTTCTCAAATTTACCACCACTTTTGAAAGTCAACACACACTTAACTTTGGTATTAGTTTTGGAAAACAAGATATCAACAGAAACTATCTCCTTTCTCTCCTCCATCTTTGTTGTGAGCTTGCTACTCTCCAATGGAAAATTTTTTCTTAATTTTTCTTTCAATCTAGCACTTATTTGAGTTGAATGAGGTGTTCTGGAAACTCACCCTTGAGTTGGAATTCAAAAGAAAGCTTGGAGCTTCCATCCAACAAAGTTATTTGAAATCTCTCATCCGATCAATGTAAGTCTTCCGCAACTTATTTTGATTTTATTAACACTAGAATAATGTTTAGGATCCTTGGGATGTCTTGGAAAAACTAACAATAGTATCATGAGCTACCTAAACTTGATTTAAAATCTAGGGTTTATGGATTTTAATTTGGGTATTTATGCTTGGAGCAAGTTTTTTTCCAAATTGATTGTTTGGTTATGCTTAGATTATGATAACTTAGAGTTATGCATGACTGGATTTGAGAAAATTGATTGGATCAAAATTTCCCCAATTCCTTGATGTGGCCGAATGGATACCCTAGAGTTCTCATGGTGATTTTTTTTAATTAGACTATTGGATGAGTTCAAGGCATGAAATGAATATTGATTATTGATTTAATTAGATTGAAATCAAAATTGGATATTATTTTGCCCATTGCTGTGAGATTGAGCATGTTGTATGGATTGATTTTGCTTCAATTTGTGTTGGACATGAATTGGATGATTATAGCATGATTAATTAGATTAATTGATATTTTGAAAATATAGGATTAATTAATCAATTATGGTAATTGCACTTTAATTAGATTAATATGTAATTTGGAATAATGTGTTAATTTAAATTTATTGTATTTTGTGCTTAATGGGCTTGGTTGGCCCAAGTATGGTTTTGGACAATTGGGTTGGATCCAATTGGGCCTAATACCATTTCCATAAATCCCAAATATGACTTTTGGACCTTTTGAAATTTAATTGGCCCTAATGGGCCTAAATTGATTTTTGGCATAGAGTGATTCCTATTTGGGCCTTGGCATTTTGGTTTGATCCATTATGGCCAAAGCCCATGCCTAAAGAATTAATTGAAAGTCCATTGGACTTTAATTGAATAGTATTGGATGCTAATTGGGCCTTTGAGATCCATTTAGATTGGATTTGGAATCCAAGTCTAAAAGGCACTATTAAAAGTGTAATTATTTAATTGGAATTAAATATGGATAAGTATTGGATACAATTTAAATTGGATTTAAAATTATAGTTCGATATAATTCAAGAATACGTACTTTGAGTATTTATTCTTCAACGAGTTGGACTCGCGAAAATAAAATCGTTGTATGAACATTGGATGGTCATTAATTAAAGATTAATTAATTGGATTAGATTGATTGAACAACATGCTTGTGTGAATACTTGGATGTATTTGTATGAATAATGTATATCATATGGATATTAGAAGGGTGGGGGTAATTTGGAAATTGTTGTAAATATAGTACTTATTTGAAATTGGACATGCGTGTCCAGCCTTTCGCCTCTTTATCTCTTTGTATTTCACTTCTCACCAATTCCCCTCAATGTAAATGAGGTTTCTTTAATGTATTATGTAATTGGGTAGAAGTATGTAAAGTGCTAGCGGGAGAGTGGAAAGGGAGAGATTTGTTCTAGGAACAAATTTTGTTATATATCCATCCGCATATCATTATTAATTTATTCGCACCTTATTATGCTTTTAGAATGCATGTTTAAGGGTGCATGATGAGACCTAATCAAATATAATAAATTGGATGCCAATTTACGGAAAAACACTCACTTCAATATTAAGCGTTTTCCTTCCATTGAGTGGTTCTTTCTCAAGATCCAAGATTGGCTTTGATTTGTTGGCCAAAGTGAAGATCATTGTCCATCGCGGATGTGTTTGAACCAATAAGGCTTTGTTATATATCGCATGTATTGGGCAGTTGTGACTTGTTAGCCAAAGTCAAGGTCACTTCTGTACATCGATGAGGATTACGAAGCTTTCTCACTGTCAATGGGTCGCGCTTAACTAGAATCATTAATTTTGTTGAGCCAAAGCCAAGGCTTAGTTGATTCAGAGGAAAAGGTTAGGAAATATATATTGGATATATATCTCGGACTTGGAGGTCCACCTACCGTATCTAGAAATTGGATGGGATCCAATTGATCTTAGAGATCTACCTAGTTAAGTTTCATACAGCTTGTTGGCCAAAGTCAAGGTTGTGTGTTATTTAACGGGATCCTAGCCCACTAGGAAACTGGGTTTCCCGAGTACTCAACAGAGGGTTAGAGGCTCGCCGAAAAATAGTGGGAGGCCAGTATTAAATTTGTAATTTTGTTTAATACTTACTAAATGCGCGCTTTATTTTTCCTCGTTATATATTTATATTAGTTGGACTAATATTTTATTATTATTTTTGAACAGTTGGATTGTACCATAACTACTCCACTTGTAGTTGGTTATATAGTTGGACTATAGTAACCATTACAATTTTAGTGTACCTGATATCGTTGATTGGATAGTTGGACTATAACAATCGAGATGGCTAGAAAGATTAACGTTAGAGACATTGACCGGCGTAAACACACACGTATAACGCAAGCACACATATCGTTCAAGTAGTATAAGAATATCGATCCCACGAGGAGTTAATTCCTACTGTTGTTATTAATTATTGATACTATTTATTTACAAGTATCTAATTATAGGGAGAAGGGAATTGATTGCTTTTGGTTGGTTGAATGTGGATTTGCTAATTAAAATAAAAACAAACTCAAAGAAAATACTAAGGAAAATAAAAGAAAAGACTCAAAGATCTAGGGTCGTGACTCCATACAATATTAATATAAAGATGAATTGATTCTCTTCTCTATGTGTAATAAATCAGATTGCTAACTTGGAACAAGAAAATATGCAAAAACCTCTGTCGATGGTCAGACGCAAATACACAATATAACCCAATTGAACCATATGTCTATGTCAACCAAATTACCTGAATTCATTAAGATCAAGTTCCAATTATGGCTACCCCCGCCCGACATGTATATGTTTATCCTGTAAGGAAATCTATTAAAGGGTTATATATCCTCAAGGAAGATCGTGGGCTATTGAATCTAAGGCTGAAACTTAAAATCCTATGTCTAGTTCATTTTAAGTTTACCACATCAATCTTATTGGTGATCAGACAATAAGAAGCATTAAGCTTAAGACTCAATAAACAAACTAAAGAATTACCAATAAAAAGAAAATCAATTATTAAGTATGAATATTGTGTTTCATCACTTCCCTAGAATAAAATAAAATGCTGGGGTTAGAGGTTCCACATTTAATATTTCTTATCTAAGAATCTCACTTATTATAATATATAATCTATTTTATGTTATGCTTTCTCAGGAATTAATAATGTTAAACATTTAAAACCAGCCATATAGGCGGTAATCCATTTAGTCCAATTACACCAGCCATATAGGCGGTAATTATTTGTCACATAAAGACCAGCCATATAGGCGGTAATAAAGTTTGACGTTAATTAATCCGATTAAATTATAATTTAAATATTATAATTAAGTGAGATTTACCTAGATAATTATATTAAATGCTTCACCATTTACCCCAGCGGTAAATTAACTACTGAACATAAAAGAAGAAAAATAAAATAAAATAAAATTTTATTACAAAAAGTAAAAGTGCATAATTGAAAATACTAAAAGTAAAAAAGCTTAATTTAAATTACAAAAACTTAAACACATAAGATGCAATCCTTAAAGTCCTTACAAAACTCAAGGAAGGCATGGTTTGAATTCTGAAATCGAGCCGAATTTATAGGCGTCAGTAGGGGGTCGGCGTCGCGACTCCAAGCTCGCGTCGCGAAGCTCGTTTTGTCGACGTGGCAGCTTCTGGTTCGTCGGCTCAGATTCAGGATAAGGTGATAAGGTGAAACGTGGCAATGTGGTTGGGAGTTCAATTATTGCGACACGTGGCGGCTTCTGATTGGCTGATTTCAGATTCTTATCACCACGTGTCAATTGCGGATAAGTGATTCAATAATTGGTGCTGACGTGGCGCTGACGTGGTACACGTGGCGAAAGGGACTGTCGGCACCATAGAATGATGACACATGGCATGCTGTGATTGGTTGATGATGACGTAGCGATGATGTGGCACTTTGACTCGGTCAACCGGTGATGTGGATGATGACGTGGCAGACACGTGGTGACACGTGGCGATGGCGACTGTCGACACCGTAGGATGATGACACATGGCACGGCGCACGTTAGCAGATCAGTTGTGATTGTGACACGTGGCACGGTGCACATTAGCAAAGTCAAATTTCCTCAGATTCTAACTTGTGGACCCGGCGCACGTTAGCATGTCTTGATACATGTTAGGCGTCGCGACGCGCCCAAATTTCCAAAATGCCCTTTTGTCCAATTTTCACTGTTTAGGCCCAAATCACCTCCAGAGAGTCCTGAAACTTTATTTATCTACAAAATAACACAAAACACATCAAAATATTCACAAAACTCAAGAAACTATACAAAATATTAGGTTAAATGAGTGGGAAATAATGATATAATTATCACTCATCACACCCCCAAACCTAACATTTTGCTAGTCCTCGAGCAAAACATAGAATAAAATAACATAAACATCTTTAAAATAAAATTTAACTAGGCCACTTTCGTAGGGATCACGATTGCATTTAGCGTATGCAACAAGCCTTTAAACCCTTAGGTGTCCCTAGTGGACGAGTTGTAGTCTCGTGAGGGTTTACAGCAATGATACCCACAAACATTTTACAAAAGTAAAAAGGTAGTAAAAACTAATGCACACAAAAGCAAAAAGACAATAGAAAAGAGAATAAAGAAGTTAGTGACTAATCAGGTGAAACTTATACTCCAAGTTACTAGTTGTTTTCTTTCCTTCTAAATTACTGAATAAGTAAATTCTCCGATTATATTTACCATTCTCCATATACACAGCCGACAAAATATTAAACAACTCATTTTTGCCCACAACAGTCACAAGTGCATTTGATAAGAGAGTAATATTTTTGCCCTAAAGTTTTATCAGAATTCACACCTTTTTGTAGCAATGGAATAAATTTTCTAATTTTTTTTTTATTTTTGATTTTTTTTATTTATATACAATATCTTCCATCTATGTAGCGAGTGTTGGGTCGATGACTCTCAAACCAGTTGGCTTTAGGGCACCAGGTGTTAAGACACCCCTACAGACTTAATTACTCAGACTTCAGATATATATATTTTTGCAGCATCTTTGATCCATGTAGCGAGCTTTGGGCCAGTGACTCCCAGACCAGTTGGCTTTAGGGCACTAGGTGTTAAAACACCCTTACAGACTTAATAACTCGGATCTCAGATGTTTTTTTTTACTCCATCACTTTTTGAGATGCTTCCTCCAATTAAACTAGAGCACTGAATATTACAAACTTTTCAATTTCATCTTATGTCCGTATGTAACAATGCATGTTGATATTATCTGCTAACTGAACATATGAAGATCCATTTTAGTCAGTTTTATGGAGAATTTACAAATTAAATAATTTAAAATGAAATAAACAAAAACTAACTTGTTTCAAAAAATAGTTTGAGATACGTCTCAGGAGTGGAAATTCCTTACACAGCTATCTCCTACCAATTTCACATTTTTAGTCAAAACAAAAACACAAAATATTTTTGTAATTTTTGAAAATTTTTCAATTTTTTTTGTATTTTTCGAAAAATTTAGGACTAAAAATAAAAACAACACACAAACTAAAAATAAGATACTAATTAACTAATTCCCTCCCCCAAACCTAAATGAGACATTGTCCCCAATGTCTTAAACAGTAGAGGAAGAGTTTAGAAGAAAATACCTGGTTAGCTGAAATTCTACAGGAAAAATTACCTATTAAGATCTATGTCCAATTTACGCTTCTTACCACGATCGCTATCTGACCAGCTCAACTTGGAAAGAATGGGGTCGATTTTTGGTTCAAAGGCTAGGATTTGGTCAATTAATTCTTCGGCCTTTGTTGCAGTCAGAAAAATATCATGTACTGATTTTGTGACGAACTCATGTCTTTTGGCTTCCGTAAGAAATAGAAACAGAAAATCGAAAAAATGTTCAATGTTAAGTAATCCAATGGGCATCCGATGAATGTTCAAGTGCGCCCATGATGCGACTGTGAATATCTCTTCAAACGTTCCGAGCCGACATGGTAAAGCAATAAACGCATCAGCAGTATTAACAATTTCAAGGAGTTGTTTGGACATCCCCGATACACTGCTTTCATCTCCATTTGTTTTTCTGATTATGTGTTCGTCCGCCAAAGATTTTGGAATGATTCCCAAAACATGACCGCCACCATCCTAAACGGCTTTTGAAATGTTTCCCATCAATCCAAGATTGCCACCGCCATATACTAGGTGCATATTTCGTTCTGCTATGACTCTCCCCAATTCCTTTGCAGCGTCAATGAATTCTGGTTTATTACCAGAATTGGATCCACAAAAAACAAAAATTCACTTGATTCGCTGCTGTGATGTTGCTTCCATTTTCTTTCTCTTATTTGGATGTATATCTGGATGTGTCGAAGAGAGAAATGTAGAGCTGAATTTATAGAACCTGAAAATGGGTGAGTAATAGTAGCACTAGTACCTGCCAAATGATAATTATTAGATGAACGTTAAAATAAATAGTGAAAAGTTTAAAAAGTTTAGATATTGTCGGCAAAAATGAAGGAAATAAAAACAGAAAAGAAAATCAAAGCAATTATTAAGGCAACGGAATTGTGTACGCAATACGTCACTAGCTTAGTATAAATTCATAATGATGCGTCTCAAGAATTCATTCCTTACTCAGCCATCACAAATGAATTAGCTCTCTTCTTTGTGACTGCCAAAACACCATTCCTTTTGTCTTAAAATGCTCTGTTTGTGCTTTTCCCTACAAAAATAACACACAAAATTAAAAACTCTACAACATGTATACACAAAATATAAAAATAGAAATTACAACAAAGTGCATGGGTTGCCTCCCTGCTAGCGCTAAATTTTTCGTCTTCAGCCAGACGTGACTGAAATCTATTCGTCAAGGAGGTTTCAGCGTCGTTGTGGACGTCCGATTAAAGACAATCCCGTGTGCGTTGCTTTTGAAGGGTCTCTTCCAACGGTAAATGGGCCAAAAATATTTGGTCTGACAATTGCTCCTCCATTTGCTCTCTTTCTTGCTCCACCTTTTCTTCACAGATGTATTTTAGGATTTCCGCATTCAATTCTTTATCCGTCATCTGTGAATTGCATGCTCCATAAGTGTCAATCTGAGGATGTAAAGTTATGTCTGTTTTTAGGTCTTCATCCTCTGATCTGAGTGAAATGATTGGCTCAGGTAGATCTTCTTCAAACATTTGTGCAATGGAAGCTCCAAGATCTTCATTTGGAGGATAGAAAGTTTCATCCTCCTTTGTTGGTGCAGTTGGTACAAATAGCTCAGCTTCTTCATCCTCGTCAGAGTCCGAAGAATAATAAAAATCAAATTGAGACTTTGTTGGTTCACGCTCCTGAACTGATACCTCCGATTCTTGATACTGTTCAGCTTCGTCCTCTGTTATGATGTCATGATGAATCTCAGGATATTCGAAGACTTCTTCAGTATTATTTGAATTTGCTCCGTGAGATATGTGATTCAGGTTATCTGTTAATTGCCTAATTTGATCTGTCATCCTTTGTATAGACGACGTTTGACTCTAAATTTATGCATCAAATTGAGCTTCCCGTTCATCGAACCAATCTTTGAGCATGTGAATCAACTGATCTTCCTCTGATGGTTCTGGTTCTTGATGAAGATCGTAGATGGATGGTGTATAAGATGGAAAGTATGATGGTTCTTCGTACCTTGAATGATTCCAATAATTCTGCCACACTGAAAGGTATATACATTGATCGCTCGGGTGGTTACCATCACATATTACACATCTCCCCATTTCGTTCTGATGAGCAAATGTAATATTGCTTGATTCTGACATCCACTGATAGTTGTTGGGCTGGACAACAGGCCTCAGAAAACCGGACAGTTGCTCCCAGATTTGGGGTGTATCTTCCAGTAAAGCTTGTGACCTCTCAATCTCTCAATAATGTTCCATTTTTCAATCACCTGAAAACAAAAGAAAGAAATAAAAATTACAGATAAAAATAAAGAAAATAGATAGCTTCAAAATTAATAACTCAAGAAAAATAAGTCCCCGGCAATGGCGCCAAAAACTTGACCGGCGTAAACACACACGTATAACGCAAACGCACGTATCGTTCAAGTAGTATAAAAATATCGATCCCACAAGGACTTAATTCCTACTGTTGTTATTAATTATTGATACTATTTATTTACAAGTATCTAATTATAGGGAGAAGGGAATTGATTGCTTTTGGTTGGTTGAATGTGGATTTGCTAATTAAAATAAAAACAGACTCAAAAGAAAATACTAAGGAAAATAAAAGAAAAGACTCAAAGATCTAGGGTCGTGACTCCACACAATATTAATAAAAATATGAATTGATTCTCTTATCTATGTGTAATAAATCAGATTTCTAACCTGGAACACGAAAATATGCAAAAGCCTCTGTCGATGGTCAGATGCAAATACCCAGTATAACCCAATTGAACCATATGTCTATGTCAACCAAATTACCTGAATTCATTAAGATCAAGTTCCAATTATGGCTACCCCCGCCCGACAGGTATATGTCTATCCTGTAAGGAAATATATTAAAGGGTTATCTATCCTCAAGGAAGATCGTGGGCTATTGAATCTAAGGCTGAAACTTAAAATCCTCATGTCTAGTTCATTTTAAGTTTACCACATCAATCTTATTGGTGATCAGACAACAAGAAGCATTAAGCTTAAGACTCAATAAACAAACTAAAGAATTACCAATAAAAAGAAAATCAATTATTAAATGGGAATATTGTGTTTCATCACATCCCTAGAATAAAATAAAATGTTGGGGTTAGAGGATCCACATTTAATATTTTTTATCTAGGAATCTCAATATTATAATATATAAATTATTTTATGTTCTGCTTTCTCAGGAATTAATGATGTTAAACATTTAAAACCAGCCATATAGGCGGTAATCCATTTAGTCCAATTACACTAGCCATATAGGCGGTAATTATCTGTCACATAAAGACCAGCCATATAGGCGGTAAAGTAATTTATATTTAGACCGACCATATAGGCGGTAATAAAGTCTGACATTAATTAATCCGGTTAAATTATAATTTAAATATTATAATTAAGTGAGATTTACCTAGATAATTATATTAAATGTTTCACCTTTTTACCCTAGTGGTAAATTAACTACTGAACATAAAAGAAGAAAAATAAAATAAAATAAAATTTTATTACAAAAAGTAAAAGTGCATAATTGAAAATACTAAAAGTAAAAATGCTTAATTTAAATTACAAAAACTTAAACACACAAGATGCAATCCTTAAAGTCCTTACAAAACTCAAGGAAGGCATGCTTTGAATTCTGAAATCTAGTTGAATTTATAGGCGTCAGTAGGGGGTAGGCGTCGCGACACCAAGCTCGCGTCGAGATGCTCGTTTTGTCGACGTGGCAACTTCTGGTTCGTCGGCTCAGATTCTGGATAAGGTGATAAGATGACACGTGGCAAGGTGATTGGGAGTTCAATTATTGCGACACGTGGCGGCTTCTGATTGGCTGATTTCAGATTCTTATCGCCACGTGTCAATTGCGGATAAGTGATTCAATAATTGGTGCTGACGTGGCGCTGACGTGGTACACATGGCGAAAGGGACTGTCGGCACCATAGAATGATGATGCGTGGCACGCTGTGATTGGTTGATGATGACGTGGCGATGATGTGGCACTTTGACTCGGTTAACCGGTGATGTGGATTATGACGTGGCAGACACGTGGCGATGGCGACTGCCGGCACCGTAGGATGATGACACGTGGCACGGTGCATGTTAGCAGATCGACCGTGATGGTGACACATGGCACGTCGCACGTTAGCAAAGTCAAATTTCCTTAGATTCTGACTTGTGGACCCGGCGCACGTTGGCATGTCTTGGTGCATGTTAGGCGTCGCACGCCAAAGGCTTGCGCGTCGCAACGCGCCCAAATTTCGAAAATGCCTTTTTGTCCAATTTTCACTGTTTTGGCCCAAATCACCTCCAGAGAGTCCTGAAACTTTATTTATCTACAAAATAACACAAAACACATCAAAATATTCACAAAACTCAAGAAACTATACAAAATATTAGGTTAAATGAGTGGGAAATAATGATATAATTATCACTCATCAGACATCGTCATGTGCGATAATGTCTTTAACGGCGCCAATTTTCCAGATTGGGAGATGAATCTCAGGATTGTCCTGGGAGCCAAGAAGTTGCTCTATGTTATAGACAGACCTCTCGGGCCTGAGCCCGGACATGAGCGGGTAGTTGATCATGAGCTTTGGAAGGCTCATCGAGATGATAACTTTACGCTCAATCCGTCATGCTTGCCGCTATGACCCCTCAATTTCATCATCAGAACAAAGGATTGGATCCTTATAATATGATGTTGAAATTGAAGGACCTTCACAAATCTAACCTTAGATCTCAGAAGTATGAATTGCAAAATAAGCTCTTTCGCTCACGTATGTCAGAGGGTACATCTGTTGAGCACTATGTTTCGCAGTTGATTGCTGACATCGAACAGCTAGGTCAGCTGAGTATAACCTTCAAGGCTGAGACTTCTATAGATTTGATCTTACAGTCTCTGCCGGACTGCTGGGGCGGGTTCATCATAAACTACAACATGATGAACCAAGAGAAGACTCTTGGAGAGTTGATGGCGATGCTAAAAGGAGTAGATCCAGAGCTTCTGAAAGGCAAAAAGCGCGAGGTGCATCTTACTTCGACATCTTAGAAAGCCAAGGCTTGGCTGAAGGCTTCTGGAGGTATGAAGAAGAAGAAGAGCAAGGCAAAATCATCAAAGTCTTCTGGGAAGACTAATGACATATCCTAGGACTTCTGCCTACACTGTGGCAAAGAGGGTCACTGGAAGCGTGACTTCCGTAAGTACCAGGCGGACTTGTAGGAAGCGAGGGTGGGCAAGGCTCCAGCCTCAGGTATGTTTGTTATTGAAATAAACATGTCCACTACTAGTTTTAAAAATTGGATTTTTGATTCTGGATGTGGTACTTATATATGTACTGATGTGCAGGATCTACAGATTAGTATGAGAGATCGACCTCCGAGTCAGAAATGGGATTAGAGTCGTCATTTTGGCCGTTGGCACCTATATTTTGAATCTGTTGTCGGGGCATGTACTTAATTTAGGAGACTGTTATTATGTACCTAGTTTGACTAGAAATATTATCTTTGTATCTTGTTTGACCCGATGCGGGTATACCTTTATATTCCAGAACACTGGATGTTTTGTTTATAAAGATGATATTTTGATATGTACAGCAGATGTTAATAATGGTCTTTATATTTTGAATATAAATGAATCTCAAACATATAATATGAGAAACAAAAGGCTTAAATTGAGTAAAACAGATGAAACTTATCTGTGGCATTGTCGTCTGGGACACATTAACAAGACTCGTATATCCACTCTTTCGAAGAATGGATACTTGGACGGATTTGATCCTAATTCATATGATGTATGTGAATCTTGTTTATTAGGAAAAATGCCTATAACACCTTTTAGCGGTAAATATGTACGTGCCACTGAACTGTTAGCCATCGTTTATAGTGACGTATGTGGGCCCATGTCTAGCCAGGCTAGAGGTGGATATGAATACTTCGTAACCTTTACGGATGATGCATCGCGTTATGGTTATGTGTATCTTATGAGGCACAAGTCGGAACTTTTGAGAAATTCAAAGAGTTTCGACACGAAGTAGAAAAATAGACCGACAAAAGTATTAAAACATTATGGTTAGACCGTGGTGGAGAATATTTGAGCAATGAGTTTCTCGATTACTTGAAAGAATATGGTATTATTTCACAGTGGACTCCTCCCGGAACACCTCAATTAAACGGTGTGTCCGAACGGAGAAACTGAACTTTGTTGGACATGGTAAGGTCAATGATGAGTCACACTAAGCTACCAATTTCCTTATGGGGATACGTATTGAATTGTGCAATACTTATTTTGAATAAGATTCCGTCAAAGTCTGCTGGACAGACTCCGTATGAAATATGGACTGGAAAGAAACCGGTTTTCTCATTCCTGAAGATTTGGGGATGATGGGCATACGTTAAACGTTTGGATAGTACCAAACTAGAATCCAAATCAGATAAGTGCCTATTTGTAGGTTATCCTAGGGAAACCAAAGGATATTACTTCTACAACCCACAAGAGAACAAAACATTTGTTGCTCTCCATGCGGTTTTCCTCAAAATGAATTCCTAGATGCAGTGGTAAGTGGGAGGAAAGTAGAACTTGATGATAATCAGAGTGATACTGTTCCTGACACCGAACCCTTCTCTGAACACCAACAGTTCATCAGGATGAGATTGTTCCACAATCTTATAATACACAAGAACCGCTTAGGTCGGAGAGAGTCAGAAAACAACCTGAGAGGTATGGGTTTCTGATCTCACCTCATGTAGATATTAATCTTATTGAGGATAATGAGCCTGCTACGTATGAGGAAGCGATACAAGGTATCGACTCCACTTTATAACAATAAGCCATGAAGTCCGAAATGGATTCCATGTATACCAACCAAGTTTGGACACTAGTTGATGCACCAGAAGGCGTTAAGTCGATTGGTTGTAAATGGGTCTTCAAGAAGAAGACATACATGGATGGAAACATACAAACGTACAAAGCTAGGCTTTTAACAAAAGAGTATCGTCAAAGACTTGGTGTCGATTATGATGAAACTTTTTCACCTGTTGCCATGATTAAATCCATTCGGATAATGCTTGCTATTGCTGCATATTTCGATTATGAAATATGGAAGATGGACGTCAAAACCGCTTTCCTTAACGCAAACCTTTTGGAGGATGTTTATATACAACAGCCTGACGGTTTTGTCTTGCCAAAACATGCAAACAAGGTTAGCAAGTTAAATCGATCCATTTATGGATTAAAGCAAGCATCACGTTTTGGATCCAACGTTTTGATGAGATCATAAAAGAATATGGTTTTATTCAAAATGAAGATGATTCTTGTGTATATAAGAAGGTTAGTGGGAGCGCACTGACATTCGTTGTTCTATATGTTGATGATGTATTGCTTTTAGGCAATGAAATTCCCATGCTACAATCGGTGAAAGCTTGACTTTCATTAAAATTCTCCATGAAAGACCTGGAAGAAGCGGCATTTATTCTGGGAATAAGGATCTACCAGGATAGATCTAGAAAGCTTCTTGGACTCTCACGGAGCTCGTACATTGACAAAGTAAAGAGATTTAACAATGATCAGTCTAAGAGGGGGCTGTTTCCAGTGTCACATGACGTCTCTCTATCTAAGGACATGTGTCCTAAAACATAAGATGAGAAAGATACCATGAATCGGATCTCGTTCGCTTCTACAGTCGAATCGATCATGTATGCCATGATATGTACGTGATCTGATGTCTCGTATGCTTTGAGCATGTGTAGTCGCTATCAGGCCGATCCAGGTGATGGTCACTGGATTGCTGTTAAGAACATCCTTAAGTATCTTAGACGAACTAAGGATGCTTTCTTAGTCTATGGAGATGGAGAACTTAAGGTGAGTGGGTTCACCGATGTAAGTTTCCAAATCGATAAAGATGACTTTATGTTGCAATCAGGGTATATATTTTGCTTGAACAATGTAGCAGTGAGCTGTAAATCTTCAAAGCAAGAGACTGTTGCCGATTCAACAACAGCTGAGGCAGCAAAAGAAGCAGTTTGGATCCGTAAATTCCTAATTGGATTAGGAGTAGTTCCGTTAGTAGCTGAGCCTATACCTTTATATTTTGATAATAACGGGGCTATAGCACAGGCTAAGAAACCAGGTCTCATCAACGATCCAAACATGTACTTCGATGTTTCCATCTGATTCGTGAGATCATACATCGTGGCGATGTGAAGATCGAGAACATCGCATAAGATGACAACATTGCAGATCCGTAGATGAAGGCTCTTTCTCAGTAAAAGTTTGAGCGACATATACATAGTTCAGGTGTCAGATACTTGAGTGATTGGCTATGAGACAAGTGGGAGATTGTTGGACAATTATAACCCACAACATCACTATTTGTAATAAACATTATGTTTTTGTACAAATTAACTATGTGACAATAGGAAATTGCTATTTTATCATTTTGTAATTGGATTACTTTGATATGTATAAATGATAAAAGTCCTTATGATTAGTTCCGGATTAATAAGATATGAGACAATATTAATCCATGAACGGTTTAATCATTAAATATCCCTAGTCGTAGTATTATCGAGACTGGACATCGATAATGCGGAATAGATTAATATTACACTTGTGCGTGTTATGGAAGCTTAACGGCATAGTTCTAATATATTTAAGTATTGGATACTTATACAAGTGTGATAAGAGGTTCTGTTAGCTGTTGGATCGGGAACAACTTTGCTCTGGATAGACCCCTCGGAGTCCCATAGGTAGTATGACTATGTGTCTATGGGAATCCGAATCAGGGTAGGTGTATGTGGTCTTCACCTGAGACTTGCATCGCTAATACTTGCGACAATCAGTACGTATTGGTTTTGGTTGTTCGGAGCTTTAACAGGTTCTGTGTACGCCTGTACTGGGTTTATTGAGAATCGTAGTGTATTGGATGTGATGTCAAGATGAGAGTATCACTACAGTTATATAGAGATGATGATCACGCAGGGATACGAAACTAGTACTCTTAAATGCTACAGCTATCGGGATAGTATGACTAGATCATGATTATCCGATTAGAGAGACTAGTTGATAGTGATCTGATATATGCTTCGTACGAGGTAGACACAGAGCCAGCCTCAGGCCTAGCATGTGACATCTGATACTGGATCACAATACGCAATACTTAGCATACTACGACTGATACATATTATATATTCGTCATTGAATATTTCTGGAGAATTGGGTAGGCACGGTACTTTGCTAGAAGCCAACCATGTCTTGTAAATTAGTGACAATGTGGTACGGGGTACGCACGTGTCGGATAGTCCGACAACCGCATTTACTACCAACATATCCAAGAATCTCTTGGGTCACTTCCCAAAGATTCACCGATGACATTTGACTCAAACAGAATTAATCTGGGATTAATTATGAGAGAGAAAATTAATCTGGGATTAACTACGGCAAGAATTTATTTAGGATTAAATTCGTATATAAGAGAGAACGCGGTTAATTTGGAATTAATCGGTAAGATAAATTTAATAGTTAAATTGGATTTTACTATTTAATTTATTTATTTTGGCCAAAATAATATATCAGATATATTAATTGAAATTGGATTTCAATATGGAATTAAAATTGGATTTTAATTCAAGCGAACAAATTAATTTGGAATTAATTCGTAAGCGACTATCGTAATAATTTTGTGAGGCATAATTATTTAATTAAATTGGATTTAATTATTTAGCGACTGAAAATTCGTTTATTCAAAATAAACGAACCCGAGCCCAAAATATGTTGTGTAAGCCAACTATATTTGGAATTAAATGGGTGGGACCCATGACTTACATCAATTGTCACTATTTGTGATGTTGGTGGTTGAAATAGTAAATGTGGCATTTACTTCTCAAATCTACCACCACTTTTGAAAGTCAACACACACTTAACTTTGGTATTAGTTTTGGAAAACAAGATATCAACAAAAACTCTCTCCACTCCCTCCTCCATCTTTTCCGTGAGCTTGCTACTCTCCAAGGGAAAAAATTTCTTAATTTTTCTTGGGATGTCTTGGACAAACTAACAGGCACTACCTGAAAAGTTACGGAAGTTGCGGGAAACAAATGCCGGAAGAAAAGAATGAATCCCAGAGGTCGAAGTGCCTCGCCTTCAGTTCGGGAATGAATCACAAAGATCGAAATATCTCACAAAATCAGCAAAACAACAGGTAAGTCCGGCAACGGCCGACTAGCCAGGTAAAGAAAAAATGCATGCTTGACTTTGATAAGGTTATCACTGTCACACACTGCACAAGCCCCGTCAAAGTGGGGGTGACTATAGACACTTCATTTTTGCATAAGCCCAATGATGAGCCTCGTATGGAGGCACTTCCTGAAAAGTTACGGAAGTTGCGGGAAATGAATGCTGGAAAGAAAGAAAACCTCCAAAATTAGCCCCTCATCGGACTCGGACTCACTAGCCAGCCTCAGATTCACTTAGTTAGTTGTTGTTTCAAACCTCAGCCTCGGCTCATCAACCCAGCCTCGGCCCAAATCCATCCACACACCTAAAGTCCCTGTAGACCATGCCAAACACCACACAAAGCCCATGTATTCACACGCCCAAGGATCAAAAGACACCATGCACGCCCAAAAGAAGAAAACCCCATGCAATCCACATGCTAAAATCCCTTCAAAACACCTTCCAATTTAACAAGATATGAAATCCCATGCATTCCACATGCTAAAATCCCCTAATCAATACCTTCCAATTTAATAAGATTTGATATCCCATCCTTTCCAAATAACAAAATTTGAAATCCCATCCTCACCAAATTTATGAGATTTATGCCTTCCTGAAGAACCAAATTTCCGTGATTATTTCCATGTTTTAGAGATCCATTCTAGCATTATAAAAAGGATACCTTTTCTTCCTTTGGGGGAGGCTTGGACGACAACCCTACTTATTCTTCTTCTTTTTTGACGTGAACCAAACACACACAAAAACCCTTGAAGCCAACAACCGAAACACTAAACAGCCAACAAATCAAACACAAACAGCCACCAAGAAAATCGAAAATAGAAACACAAATAGCCACCACCGAAACCAGTAAAAGACCGAAAGAAACAGCCCCAAAATCATTGAAAAATAGGCTAAAAACAACCCAAAATAGTGCCAAAACCATCAAAAAACATAAGAAAAATAGCCAGCAAATACAATAAAAAATAGCACCAAAACAACAGACAAAAAACAACCAAAACAGCAGCAAAAAACAGTAAAAATAGCAGCCAAAAAAAACCAAAACAGTAAAAAAAGCAATCAGCGAAATAGCAAAAATAGCAACCAGCGAAACAAAAAAAATAGCAACCAGAAAACAACAAAAATAGTAACCTGCGAAACAACAAAGACATCAACAATAAAACAGCAAAACATGAACCAGAAACAGCAAAACAGGAACCAGAAATAGTAAACAGCGAACCAGAAATAGCAAACAGTGAACCAGAAACAGTAAACCTTGAAACCAAGCTTCGATCCTTCCGGCAATGTCCTATTTCACTTCCGAGAAAGCAACTTAAAAGGAGACCTGAGGGCACCCTTTACCATATTTATTTTATAGTTCGGGACGCTGCATGCTTGGCTGGACGTGAAATACGTCCAGCCGGGTATGCGAAGTCCTACATCAAAGACGGCCAAATTTCTGGTCACATTATTTTTCTTTCTTTGGCATTCCGTTATTTATCATTTTTTATTTATTTATTCATCGTTATTTTATTATTTCACATTTACTTTTTTATTTATCAATTTTTTATTTCAACATTATTTTATTTGTTCATTATCCGAATATGCATTATTATATTATTTCATACCTATTTTTTTTATATTGCATTAATGTTTATGTGTGTTATTATCCCTTGCGGTATATCGGATGGAAACCTAGACGTAAATTCCGTAGTCGAATCCGAATGGAAGGTAGTGCGGTTTGTACTTAGGATACAACTCCACGTACCACTCGGGAAATACTCATATATGCATGATTAACCCCCCTTTATTTATTTATTGACGCTTTTCCTACTTTTGATTGATTTTCATTATCGCATCTCGTACTTCTTAATTTAATATGCTTTTGGAATCGTGTTATTGTGATTATTATTTGCTTGGGTATGTTATTACATTTTTTTATTCTCTTTTATGTATGAATTGCATTAAGACTTGGTTATACCATTGTGTGAACATGTCCATTATACTGGCTTAAGTAAGGGACCATTCCGAACCCAACGGTTTGAGGTCTTCCCTTGCGAGGGGTGAGTGCGGCCTTAAATCTTTTCCCAGTTCACATTGGGTGGCGACTCCTTTATTCTCTGGTTTAGTCCCCTGCGGGCTACTCCGTACTCTCTACGGTCTTCGATCCCAACAGTGTCGCGGTCGCCAAACATCATAGGCATAGCGGTAAACCCTGCTTCGCTCCTACAGATGGCGACTCCACTGGGGATAGAGACTCGACCCCGAAACAATGCCTTGTAGTGCCTGTGGCTTTGGCTTTGGTTACCCAAGTCTCATATATTTTGCATACCCTTCTTACCCCGATGGCGTCATGTATCGTGAAGTCACTTTCACTCAAGGCGGTGGATCGTTATGTGATGATAACCATCACTCGTTGGCACGTACCCTAGGGTATAAAAAAGACGTGCTCACTTAGTCGGTCGAAACCTTGAGTGGGGAGACCTAGTTGTGGGCAACCCTTCACCGATGAAAGCCTATATACATACCCTTATAAGCCCACATACGAACCACAATTATATGTCCTATAGAAGCTACCCCAATGCTTGTGTTTGGGCCCTTCATCATTTGGATCCATTTGGACCTCTCGTCGTAGGATACGAACTTGTTGGGCCACTTAAACTGGGACGAGTTTGTATCTTGTGATGATTGGGCCAAAAGTTTTCAAAATGACGATGGGCCACCTTGTGTTTGGGCCCTTTATCATTTGAAGTTATTTAGCCACCTTATCGCAAAAGTGTAAGCCTGTTGGGCCTTTTCAACTGGGACAAGTTTACACCTCGCAATAATATGATTGAACGCTTTAAAATGATAACGGGACAACTTGTATGAAAACCCTAATGGGCTTAGAAAGTCCAAACATAATCCAAATATGCCAGATGCATGAGTCTGATATCCACATTGCTTTCATTCAGGAAGGGTACGCCTTGTTATGGCATATTTGTATACTTTGGATATCTCCAAGTCCATCCCCGCCATAACTGTGATTACCGAGGGCCCAATTCATCGTTTCTAGACAATGGCACGATCCCCATAATAGGCTTAGTCAATATTGTAAATGGGTGGTCTTTGTCTGTTACTGATGAAAAGAGACTGAAATAGCCAAGGTTCACCCTTGTAGCGTAGGAGAGAACGATTTTGTGTACCCCACATTGGTGCATAAAATGAGCCATACCTATGGAAGAAATGGACTTACCACGAGTGTGGGAGGAATAAGGTTGGAAGGATATATGTTGTCTTGATAACCTCATGCATCGCATGCATACACGCATCATATTGACCCCCTAGACTTAAAGGCCATCAAAGATATCCGTGGGGTTAGAGAATAAGAAAGACTTGTCAAGAAAAGATTAGCAAGCATGGATGCGTCAGGCAGTGAAGGTTCCCACATGGATCAATTAGAGACCAACATCACCAAAATTACTGAGCAACTACAAGCTTTGACCAATGCTGTGGCCAATCTGATAGTACCCCGCACAGTGGAAACAAAAAACAACGAGGATGGAAGGCATGAGGAGCCCTCGAATAGGGTGAGTGAAGAAATCTCTGTTTGTGAGGATGACATGGCTGAGTATGCCGCGGGAAGGATAGCAAGGCCTCAGGCAGGGAAATTTTTTATTTTATTTTTAGCCCTATATAGTTAAGCATAAGTCCAATGATAAAATTGTTTGCTTTATGGTGAAATCTTAGAAACGATAAGTTATTGATGTACTTTTATCTGACACTTTGAGTAGTTGATCTATCTTAGACTCGTAAGTACTTAATTATAGGTATTTAGCAGTGAAAACCTGAATAGTTGGCAAAATGACTAGTCAAAGAAATTGCAGGTCGATGAATGACCGTTTCCTTAGATGTCTATCCCGATTTACTTGTGTTATGATGTGTGGTATGGTTGAAAATAAAAGAAAAGTCTCTAAAGAAAAAAATTAAACCACATATAATCGATAAGCGTGAAGCTACCCATGGGCGAGTATTAGGACCACCATGAGGAGAAATGCTACCTTAAAGGGTAGGTGTGTTGAAAAAAAAAGACAAAAGAAAAGAAAAAAGAAAATCATATCATATTGAGCACCGAAAAGGAAATTCCAGAGCATAATTGAGATATCTAGGTTGGTTTGACCCATCGATCCCAAATTTTGAAACGAAATCTTTGAGTTGGCTTACCTAGGAATCAAGCTGTAAATGAACCTTTGCGCACACATACTATGAGTCTGGCTTAGATGATTTATTCAAAGACTTGGATTTGAGTTGCATTGAGTGTTTTGAAGGTTCTCTGATTTCATTACTGGGCATTCTTTGAGGACAATAATATGTGTAACCATTAGGACTATTTCATAGCCCGTAATATAGTATGTCGATAAGGAATGCCATATCATATAGTGACGGACAATGGAGCCCAATTTCAAGGAGAGAGCACATTTAGAAACCTGAGAATCAGAAGACATGATCCCAAAAGGATGAGGTCACTTTCACAAAGGCGTAATCCACCTTGACCCAGTGCAGGTAGCGAAGAGAAGAAAGCTGAGCAAGGTATGGGGGCGACCAGTCTACCACCCCGCGGATAAGGGACACAACAGGACTTTGAGCCATGAGACCAAAGAGAACTGACCAATCACTAGAGGATAATAGGCAGAAGGAAACTGTAAGTAGGCCTAGGGGGCGACCAAAGACTTCTATAGACAAAAGGCACCAAAGAGTGCAAGGAAGGCCTAACCAAGGATAACATCAAGCCAATAGGACAAAGAAAACCAATTGGAATAGGGAATACATCCATGCATCCATGTATACATGCATACACGTCGCATACACAATTTTTATTTTACAGGCTTTAAAGAAAAAGCGGCGAGGCCGAGCAACTCCAAGAATGGAGAGGAACCTCAAAAATGAGGATGAAGAACTCTAGGAATGTAGAACAATCTCGGGAATGAGGACGAGTAACTCCTCGGGAATGAGGACGCATAAGCTGAGAATGGCACTCCGGGAATGGAGAACAACCTCGGGAATGAGGACAAGCAACTTCTCGGGAATGAGGACGAGCAAGCCGGGAATGGCACTTCAGGAATGGAGAACAACCTCGAGAATGAGGAAAAGCAAATCCTCGAGAATAAGGATGAGCAAGCCAGGAATGGCATCCCGGGAATGGAGAACAACCTCGGTAATGAGGACAAGCAACTCCTCAAGAATGAGGACGAGCAGAGGGCGAAGTGCCTCACCACCATTATCAACATAGTTCAGGAAGAAAGCCCAGAGATCGAAGCATCTCACACCCAGTGGTTCGGGAATAAAAACCAGAGGTCGAAGAACCTCGCCACCAACTCAATTCAGTTCGGGAAAAAATCCTAGAGATCTAAGTATCTCACACCCGGTGGTTCGGGAACGAAGCCCAGGGGTAGAAGCACCTCGCCACCAACTCAACTCAGTTTGGGAACAAATCCTAGAGATCGAAACATCTCACACCCGGTGGTTCGGGAATGAAACCCAGAGATCGAAGCACCTCACACCCAGGATGGTCTGGGAATGAAGCTTAGGGGTCGAAGCACCTCGCCATCAACTCAGCACAATTCGGGAATAAAGCCTAGAGATCGAAGTATCTCACACTCGATGGTTCGGGAATGAAGCCCAAGGGTCGAAGCACCTCACCACCAACTCAAATCTGTTCCGGAATAAATCCCAGAGATCGAAGCATCTCAAATCTGGTGGTTCAAGAATGAAGCACGGGGTCGAAGCACCTCGCCACCAACTCAATTCAGTTCGGGAATAAATCCTAGAGATCGAAGCATCTCGTAGGGATGAATCCCAAGGGTCGAAGCACCTCGCCATCAAATCAACTTAGATCAGGGATAAATCCTAGAGATCGAAGCATCTTGCAGGGATGAATCCCAATGGTCGAAACACCTCGCCATCAAATCAACTTAGTTCGGGAATAATTCCTAGAGATTGAAGCATCTCGCAGGGTTGAATCACAGGGGTCAAAGCACTTAGCCATCAAATCAACTCAGTTCAGGAATAAATGCTAGAGATCGAAGCATCTCGCATGGATGAATACCATGGGTCGAAGCACCTCAAATCAACTTATTTTAGGAATAAATCCCAGAGATTGAAGCATCTCGTAGGAATGAATCCCAGAGGTCGAAGTGCCTCACCTTCAGTTCGGGAATGAATCTCAGAGGTCGAAGAGCCTCGGCAATGGCCGACGAGCCATGTAAAGAAAAAATGCATGCATGAGTTTGATAGGGTTATCACTGTCACACACTGCACAAGCCTCATCAAAGTGGGGGCGACTGTAGACACTTCATTTTTGCATAAGCCCAATGATGAGCCTCGTATAGAGGCACTACCTGAAAAGTTGCGGAAGTTGTGGGAAATGAATGCCAGAAGGAAAGAAAACCTCCAAAATTAGCCCCTCATCGGACTAGGACTCACTAGCCAGCCTCAGATTTGCTTAGTCTGTTGATGTTTCAAACCTCACCCTCGGCTCATCAACCCAGCCTCGGCCAAAATCCATCCACACGCCCAAAGCCCCTGCAGCCCACGCGAAACACCACACAAAGCCCATGCATCCACACGCCCAAGGCCCAAAAGACACCATGCATGCACAAAAGAAGAAAACCTCATGCAATCCACATGCTAAAATCCCTTCAAAACACCTTCTAATTTAACAAGATATGAAATCCCATGCATTCCACATGCTAAAATCCCATAATCAATACATTCTAATTTAACAAGATTTGAAATCCCATCCTCACCAAATTTATGAGATTTTTTCCAAAAATAAATTTCCCAAATTTCCATGATTTATTTCCATATTTTGGAGATCCATTCAACCATTATAAAAAGGAGCCATTTTCTACATTTGGGGGAGGCTTGGACGGCAGCCCTACTTATTCTTCTTCTTCTTTGACGTGAACCAAACACACATAAAAACCCTTGAAGCCAACAACCGAAACACTAAACAGCCAACAAATGAAACACAAACAGGCACCAAGAAAACTGAAAATAGAAACACAAACAGGCACCACCGAAACCAGTAAAAGACTGAAAGAAACAGCCACAAAATCATCGAAAAATAGGCCAAAAAATAACCCAAAAATAGTTCCAAAACCACCAAAAAATAGAAGAAAACCAGCCAGCAAATACAACAAAAAACAACACCAAAACAGCAGCCAAAAAACAACCAAAATAGCAGCCAAAAATAGAAAAAACAACATCCAAAAAGCAACCAAAACATCAACCAAAAACAACAAAAATAGCAGCCAAAAATAACCAAAACATCAAAAACAGCAACCAGCGAAACAACAAAAATAGCAACCAGTGAAACAGCAAAAACAACAACCAAAAAATAACAAAAATAGCAACCTGTGAAACAGCAAAGACAACAACCAGAAAACAGCAAAACAACAACCAGAAAATAGCAAAACAGGAACTAGAAACAGCAAATAAGGAACCAGAAACAACAAACAGCGAACCGGAAACAGCAAACAGCGAGCCAGAACAGCAAACCTTGAAACCAAGCTTTGATCCTTCCGGCAATGGCCTAACGCACTTCCGAGAAAGCAACTTAAAAGGAGACCTGAGGGCACCATTTACCATATTTATTTTATAGTTCCGGACGCTGCATGTCTAGCTGGACGTGAAATACGTCTAGCTGGGTATGTGAAGTCCTACATCAAAGACGGCCAAATTTCTGGTCACATTATTTTTCTTTCTTTGGCATTCTGTTATTTATCCTTATTTATTTATTTATTTATTCATCGTTATTTTATTATTTCGCATTTAGTTTGTTATATATCCTATTTTATTTCGCCTTTATTTTATTTGTTCATTGTCCGGATATGCAATATTATATTACTACATATTTTTTTTTTATATTGCATTAATGTTTATGTGTGTTATTATCCCTTGCGATATATCGGATGGAAACCCAGACGTAAATTCTGTAGCCGAATCCGAATGGAAGGTAGTGCGATTTGTACTAGGGATACAACTCCATGTACCACTCGGGAAATACTCATATATGCATGATTAACCCCCCTTTATTTATTTATTGACGCTTTTCCTACTTTTGATTGATTTTCATTATCGCATCTCGTACTTCTTAATTTAATATGCTTTTGGAATCGTGTTATTGTGATTATTATTTGCTTGGGTATGTTATTGCATTTTTTATTCGCTTTTATGTATGAATTGCATTAAGACTTGGTTATACCATTATGTGAACCCATCCATTATAGTAGCATAAGTAAGGGACCATTCCGAACCCAACGGTTTGAGGTCTTCCCTTGCGAGGGGTGAGTGCGGCCTTAAATCTTTTCCCAGTTCACACTGGGTGGCGACTCATTTATTCTCCGATTTAGTCCCCCGCGGGCTACTCCGTACTCTCTACGGGTTGCGAGCCCAACAGTGTCGTGGTCATCGAACATCATAGGTATAGCGGTAACCCCGCTTCGCTCCTACATTTACCATATAAGAAGATATATTATATTATAGAAAATGCTCATTTTATTCATGATAAAACATTTACAATAGTATTTACAAGGAAATACAACCGGGAATTGGCTCTCTGAGCACCAACCCCAACATCTCTAACTTAGGCTAATCTCTCAAGAATAACTTGTGTATCGCTTACTCAAGCTTTTGCTTATGCTTATGCTTATACTTATTCTTTTTCTTGTAATTAAAACCTTCCTTAAGCTTGCTATTTATAGCGAAACTTAGGAAGCTTTTAATAAATAAAAGTTGTAATAATCTTTTTAGTGGGTTTTAACTAATTTGTCCAAATATGTATAATTAGGTAAGACTAATCTCCATTGTCTCCCACTTTGATTTAATCCAATTAAACCAAGACAAGGATTAGGAAATGGATTAGTTAAATGTCTTCCACTTTGATTTAATCCAATTAAATCAAGCCAAAACCACATATTATTACATACTTACAATTACCATAATATCCTCAAATGGTAGAGATAATTATGATTTTACAATTAAGCCATTGTGTAATTATTGAATTAATCCAATTAGGTCAAAGTAAATAATAAATGTTATCCAATAACACTTGATTATCTTTGTTGATAATTATAATATCGAATATTATCTTTTATCAAAAATAATCGGCTACCCAAGTGCTCAACGAGTACACTTCATATTGGGACTCTCTAAGTTCAGACACGTTCGTCATATAATCCTAGCTAATATGTACGAAATTCAGCCACCTCCGAATTCGTGAAGAACATGAATGACCTTTCTGAACTATACAAGTCGAGGTAATCACATATGTTTAATAATCCCTCAGTCGTAGGCTATCCGAGTTGTTCTTAGGAAACATAGAATATACCGTCAAGTTTTCGGGACGCACATCTCATGTCGACATGTCCATGATTCTTCATAACTGATGCGATCCACCCTAGGTGATCTACTTTGGCCAAAGTCTTAAGAATCGTGACTTACTCACATGGATACATAAACCCCTTATGGTACACATACGGGCCAACAGATCATATCTTGCTTTGCATTTGATTACTAAGTGCATCGGTCCACACCCAACGAATATCTAGAGTCCAGACCATGAAAGGTTTTTGACATACATGGCATCAAAATGTGGAGGATCTCACACAAAATCAATGTTATCATATAGTCAAAGGATCACATATGCTACCCGACTCGAGGAGATTCCTATTGACGGTGGTATGTACTTCCAACAAATAGGAATCACTTATGCGTCATTTAGTATTCGGTTCAACCAATACTCACATGTCTATACGAGCTTCCAAAGCTCATGGTACATCGGGTTACACCATTGAACTCCAATTCCAATATACGACATGTGCTAGTCTTCTAGGTCATAGGAATTCGACCGTATTCTAAAACTAACGACTATGAATGTATACAAATACTTTAAGAATAGTTTATAATAGTAATACTTAACCCAATGTCAGACCACCTAGTGTTACTACATGACTATTCTAAGGTCGATGTCATTCTTAGTATATTTATACATCAATCTAATAGGAGTAATGACAATACCATTAATATGGTTTGAAATGAAAATGTAGTTATTTTATTAATAAATAATAAAATATAATGTACTATACATTATCCGGATTGGCGCTCCAAACACCAACTCCAACAAACTCCCACTTGCTTAGTGCTAATCTGGATGGTACCACAGTCCCATCTCCTCCATATGTTTATCCAATAAATTAGGAGGTTGGGCCTTAGTAAGCGGATCTGCTATGTTGTCAAGTCCTTGAACCTTCAAGACCACTATGTCTTTTTGTTCAATAATATATCTAATCACGTGATATTTCATATCTACGTGTTTAGACTTAGAATGCACATTCGGCTCCTTAGCCTGTGCGATGGCCCCATTATTATCATATTACAATAGGATCGAATCCTAGACACAGTTCCAAGTTGTGTGATAATATTTCTAATCTATACAGCTTCTTTAGCAGCTTCTAAAACCGCTATAAATTCTGCCTTAATGATGGAATCAGCTGTTGAGTCTTACTATGAACATCGCTAACTAACTGCACCATAATTAAGGGCAAATATATCCGGATGTAGACTATCTATCATCTGGATTTCCCTGGAAGTTGGAGTCTTGTATAACCCTTAACCTGTAGCTCATCTCTCCATATATCAAAACGTATCCTTAGTACCCTTGGAAATATTTGAGGATGTGTTTCATGGTTGTCCAATGATCATTACTTGGATCAGATTGATATCGGCCAGTCATAATGACGCCGAAACTGATATCAGGTCTAGTACATAACATACATAATGCTTCATAGAAGCATATAACAAGTTAGAAGTTCTAACTCTCTCCGCCATTTTCTTTTGAAAGATGTATGTATTATCAGAAAGGTACATTTACTACCTAGCATACCTTTCTAACAATTTATCTATGTACATCAGTTGCAACAACTCTATAAGCTTCCTCACTCTATCCCAGTAGAGCCTTATACCTAGTATATAGGAAGCTTCACCCATATCTTTCATTGAGAAGTTCTTACAAAGGTAGGCTTTCACATTTTGCATTAATCCTGTATCATCTCCAATGATATAAAACAAGAATGCTATTATGCTCCCACTCACTTATTTATAAACACATGGCTCTTCTTGTTCTTGATGATTCCTGATAATCCAATTATCTCATCAAAATGACAGTTTCAGTTTCGGGATGTCTGTTTAAGTCCATAAATAGACTTCTAGAACTTACAAACCTAGTTTGAAGTCTCACTAGATACGAAATCCCTCTGGTTGTTCCATATAGATATCCTCATAGAGGAATCCATTTAGGAAAGTGGTTCTCATATCCATCTGCCATATCTTATGATATGCAGCAAAGGCATAAAAGAATCCTATGCAGGAAAGTGGTTCTTCAGGAAGTACAACCAAGTCCCAGACTTTGATTGTCATGTATAGAATCCATCTTGGACTTCATGGCTTCCTGCCATTTTCCCGAATCGATATCCAATATCGCCTGTGTATACGTAGTCAGATCTGTTTCCTCCAAGATGAGAATATCAAGACTTACATAGAATGTTTAAAAAATAATCTCTTAAGAGGCTTTGATATTCTATTTGACTTACGTAGAACCTGTGTTGTAGATCATTCATCTAGTTGGATCTCTGGGTCCATCTCAGGTTCCTTATTGTTGGGATCAAACTCATCAAGTTTAATCTTTCTACAATTCTTATTTTCTCTAAATTTCATTGCTCAGAATCGTAGAATTAATATCCCATGGAATTATCAGGATATCCAACGAACATATATTTATACCATTTGGGTGCTAATATATCCTGCTGCGCAACTCTAACGTATGTAGGACAACCTCAAATCTCTAGACTTGGATTTCTACAGAACCATATCTAATATAAGGTCGTAGAAATAGCTTCGATGAAACTCTATTAAGTATGTGGGCAGCAGCAAAGAATGACCCTAAAGGTAATATGAAAGATTTGTATAGCTCACATAGATCGCACCATAACCAATAAAGTATGATTTCTTTGCTCAAACATACCATTGTGTTGAGGAGTTCATGGTGAGCTATATCGGGCGAGAATTCAGTTCTCCCTTAAATAACTTCTGAATTCATTACTCATAAATTCACCACTTCGATCTAATCAAAGGCACTTGATGAATTTAATGGTTTGTTTTACTATTTCGTATCAGAATATTTTGAACTTGTCAAATATTTTTGATTTATCTTGACTTATCATTCGTGAAAGTCACGAAGTATGTGGAAACATAATTTAATGGACCATATACATCACTGTATATTAGCTCCAATAAATTTCAACATAGTGTCCAACATCAAAGATTGGGCTTATGTCATTTTCCCTAAGAAACATGACTCACAAATTGGATAAGGATCTAAGGTAAGATTTTCAATCAAACCATCCTTTACTAATTTTTTGTAGACATCTAACACCTATGTGGCCCAATATGATATGCCATAATTCAATATTATTTAATACAGATCTAATACTTGTATTTTCCTCTCCATTAAAGGCATCTCTAAATGTTTTTAAAACATAGTGACTGTTAGTTAAAGAACATTTATCATATAAAAATAAAGCATCATCTTTAATGTTTATTTTATATTCCTCTTTATCTAATATCGGTAAAGATATTATTTATCTGATAATAGAGGATATATATTAACAGTCGTGTAAATCGAAATTTACATTTAATGTGGAGATCTAGAACAACTGTTCATATGGCTTTGACATCCAATATCTTGACATTGCCAACTCTAAGCTGGATCTCTCCTATGTTTAGCCTTCTTATGGAGTTGTAAATATGAGTAGAACTAACAGTGTCTAACACCATACTACTTATTTGCTTCTAAGGCTAATGAGATATCAATAATAGGAAAAATACAAAACATACCTAGGGTTCTTGCTTTTCCTTTCAAATATGGACAATCTTTCTTCAAGTGTCCAGATTCTTTGCAGTGTAGAAATGTACACGAGCTACATGCGGTTTCACAATTTGTTTGTTGAAATCTATATTCTTTTATCCTATTGTATTCTTCTTAGACTTCCTAGAAATCATTGGAGAGTTTACTCCATCATGTTGGTACAAAATGAGTTTCTCTTTCTTCAAATCATGTTATGCCTAGTGTAACATATTATGAAGCTCTTCATATGTGGCTTGCATCGAATGCATCACAAAGCCAACATATGTACTGGGTAAAGAAGACAAGATCATATATTAGCCTAGCCAATCATCTATCTAAATGTCTTATCATTCCATATATCGGATTTGGTCAATCGTGTTCTAAACATGAATGTTAACCACTCTTTTATCCTTGAGCGTAGCATGGAAAAATTCCTTAAACCTCCGAAATACCTCAATTTCTTGATTTGCTTTGAACAACTCCTTGAGTGCTCTTGAAATGCTCCAAGCATTTGGTACATCTATGTACAATCTAAGCAAATTAAAAAAAATCGACAGACATTGGATTGAGCGTAGCATACCTCAATCGTTCTGATTCCAAGTCAAGGCGGATGTTTATCTCATACTCTAAGTAGTTTAAGAATTTTTATCCAAAAGTTGTGCTAATGGATTTGCGGCAGCCATCTACAAGAAAATATTTAAACACTAGCAGTACATGTTTCATTTCAATATAAAAACACTAATTGATTATGGTTTTTAAATCTATTAGCGTCGTCCTACTACTTTACGTAATTCTGTAATCTCCCTTAATGGAAAAATAAAAATTTGACTATCAAAATTTCATAGCGGGAAGTAGATCATATGACATTTATTTTAGCCTCACACTAATGACGATATTGGCCTTTGTAAACTCATTAGGTAGACCTCCAAGGTCAATCACATCATGTGACTCCTAGTTTGGTCCTGAACCTTTTCTTATCCTTACACTAAAGACGATATTGGATTAAGACGTGTTCTAGGTGTATACTTGTCAATGTGTACTAATGAGCTTTATATGTACACACTCACACTAATGACGATATTGGGTGACTGCGTTAACTCATCATGCTACATCTAATGGTTTACCGGTGCGACCTAAGTTTCGAGCACTTATACCCTCACACTAATGACGATTTTGGATATAAGTAGTAAGAACCCATTCATCTCCGTATTGACAAGACGGACCATCCAATAATGCTCCAACATTATTAATACTATTACTTAATTAAAGTAAACACCAAATCACATGAGATTTATGACAATCAAGTCATTAACTTAATTAGGTCAAAGTTTTAATTCAAAACATGTAATACATATCCAATATATCTTATGTATAATTAAATTAAAATTACTATGACATAAATTCAAAACGTGTGTTGTGTGGTTAAGCTTTTGCTACTGATACCATTCTGTTGGGACAGTTGTGGAACCTCTAGGGTCAGATCGGTGCCTCGCGCAGCGAAAGTGGGTCTAACCTGTGGATATCTAGCATGGGTGTATTTCTAAAATTAATAAAATACAATATTTTATTTTCAAGTATTTTGGGAAAACCAGAAATAAATCTGGATCCGGAATATCTATTCGAAATAAAATTAATAAAATACAATATTTAATACTTGATTTTATTAAATACACATTAATAAAATATCAAACGGTGATATTTGGCATATATCATTAATATATGTATTTGAGATATTTAATGTAAATATAATACATAAATTTAAGATATTTGTATTTAATTATTTAATTGTTAAATAATTGAATTAATTAGTAAAATAAATATATTTTGTAATGTTTTTACTTTTATATGGCTTGATTTTATTGGAACACTTTTTTGGTTTGCTTTATTAAATAAAATTGTTACTAGATTAAAGCAAAACTTGTTCAAATTAAAATGCAATAAAATTAAATAATTGTTATTTGATTTTTTGGTGCAAAATTCGGCCAAGAGGGAAATGATTTAACAAAATTGTTTTGTTTCATTTTTTATACTTAGACAAGTTGAACAAAATTTTACAAAGTGAGTTGAGAGCGTGAAGAAAGAAAGGAAAAACAAAGCCAAAATTTGGAATTTTGTAAGTAATTTCACATTTTCTTCTACATAGAAATTGTTTCTATTATTCTTAACTTCAAATTGTGTTGTTAAGATGATGTCTCTACTCTTTTAGTTTGTAATTAAATTGTTGGAAGCTTGTTTGAACATGTTAAGCATGTATGATTAATTTATAAGCTTATTAGTGTATTTAAGCTTAATAGATTAATTAGAGATTAAAGTTGCCATTCTAGAGTTGCTTAGCCATTCATAAATAACCTATAATTATTCTTGAGTAATTTCATGATGGTGAGACTTGATTGGTGTGGTAATTGAATGATTAAAGTGTTGAATTAATTCAATTTAATGTAAAATGTGTAATTGGAGTAATTTATGAAATTAGGGTTCTAAACCTAATCCAATTTTTGGGATTTTCATATATGTAATGTAATTTGATATATATTTGATGTATATTAAATTTGGGATTGATTGGATTTGATCTTAATGTGTTTTGAACAAATTGGGCTAAATTGCAATTAATAAAAGTTCATGGGCTGTTTCGGTAATTCTGGAAAATTTTTGGATTTTTGTTGTAAATTGTAAATTCATGTATTAGACATGTTTAATTTTTTTTGGATTGATTTGGAATCAATTAAATATGTATTTGACATTTTAAGGACCAAAATGATTAATTTGCAAAACTTTGGGGTCCCACGATAATTAATGATAAATCTGATTTTTCAGATAAAAATTCAGTTTTTTATTTATTGAGTAATTAGAATAAATTGGTTTATTTTAATTGCTCAAGAAAATTATTTATCGGAAATTGTTTCGGAGTGAAAATACGCGAAAAAGGGAAAAACGGCGTTACCGGGTAACAGCGGCCCAAACAGTGAACTGGGCACTGTTCGGGCAGCCCACGAACTATCCAAATATTTTTGGGGCTGACCTGGGCAGTCCTCATGTGCATTGGTCGGTCGGTTCGGTCGGAAACGCGTTTTACGCTATTTTGCGAAAAAATATTTTCGCAAAAGTTTCGCGATGTTTCTATATTATTTATGTCGTTATAAGATATCGAATAAATATGTTTAGGTGAAATATGAATGAATTATTAATATTGGATATTAAATAATTTATTCGTAAGTTTAAAGTTATTTGATCCACACATAAGATTGTAAAGACCTCAAGTCTAAAGACTAGTCATATAATCGATACATGAAAGTTCTCACAGACACATGGGATAAACACTCCATATGAAAACTTTCGGCGGTCAGTTCGATGGACACGAGCAACTCATGCATCCATGTGATACACCAAGCGGACAGATATCCGCTAGTAGCCTATGAGATCGGTTACCCCACTTAAGGGTGGATCATATCATCATGCTAGTCTCTCCGCTTTGTGAACGCCCAGATTATTCACAAAACTATGACTATGAACATTTAAGAGTAATGATTCTCATAAGGCGTGGAAGAAATCATCTTATTACTCTAAGGGCTTTATTACAGTGTTGATGATTCATATAAGTTATGTAAGACATGTATAATAAAGATTTCCATTTTATTAATTAATGAAAATATTACAAATACATGTATATATAGCCCATCCACCAGTTGGGTATAGGGCATATCCCTAACACAATATATCATCCTAACCATTTCCTCTTAATCAACTAAGCATTGGCTTTGGCTCAACAAGGTTAATGATTCCAGTTAAGCTCGACCCATTGACAGTGGGAAAGCTTCGTAATCCACGTCGATGAACTAGAAGTGACATTGACTTTGGCCAACAAGTCACAACCGCCCAAGACATGCGATATAGAACTAAGCTTTCATGGTTCAAACACATCCGCGATGGACAATGGTCTTGACTTTGGCCAACAAACCAATGCCAATCTTGGATCTTGAGAGAGAACCACTCAATGGAAGGAAAAACGCTTAATATTTGAGTGAGGGTTTTTCGCGTAAATTGGCAACCAATTTATTATCTTTGATTAGGTCTCATCATACACCCTTAAACATGCATTCTAAAAGCATAATAAGGCGCGAATAAATTAATAATGATATGCAAATGGATATATAACAAATTGTTCCTAGAACAAATCTCTCCATTTCCTCTCTTCCGCTAGCACTATTCATACTTCTACCCAATTACATAATACATTAAAGTAACCTCATTTACATTGAGGGGAATTGGTGAGAAGAGAAATACAAATAGTATAAGAGGTGAAAGGCTGGACACGCAGGTCCAATTTAATAAATAAGTACCATACTTACAACAATTTCCAAAATTCCCAAACCCATCTAATATCCATCCGATATACATTATTCATACAATACATCCAAAGCATGTTATTCAATCAATATAATCCAATTAATTAATCTTTTAATTAATGACCATCCAATGTTCAAATAACGATTTGATTTGCGTGAGTCCAACTCGTTTAAGAATAAATACTCAAAGTACGTATTCTTGAATTATATCTAACAACAATTTTAAATCCAATTTAAATTGTATCCAATACTAATTCATGTTTAATTCCAAATTAAACAATTACACTTTTAATAGTGTCTTTTACACTTGGATTCCAAATCCAATCTATATGGGTCTCAAAGGCCCAATTAGCATCCAATACTATTCAATTAAAGTCCAATGGGCTTTCAATTAATTCTTTAGGCATGGGCTTTGGCCATTATGGATGAAACCCAATATGCCAAGGCCCAAATAGGAATCACCCTATGCCAAAAATCAATTTAGGCCCAATTAAATTTTTAAAGGCCCAATTGTCATATTTGGACTTTATGGAAATGGTTTTAGGCCCAATTGGATCCAACCCAATTGTCCAAAACCAAACTTGGCCCAACCAAGCCTATTTTCCCAAATACAACAAATTAAATTAACATATTATTCTAAATATCAAATTAATCTAATTAAAGTGAAATTAACACAATTAATTAATTAATCTAATATTTCCAACACATTAATTAATTCAATTAATCATGCTTAATTCTCAAATTCATGTCCAACACAAAATTGAGGCAAATTCAATCCATCCAACAACATGCTTCAATCTCACGGCAATTGCATAAAATAACATTCAATTTTGATTTCAATCCAATTAAATCAACAATCAATATTTATTTCATGCTTTTAACATATCCAATTGTCAAAATTCAAAAAACAACCATGAGCAATTCCTAGGGTAACATTCGGCCAAGGGGGTGGATTTGTAGATTTTTGATCCAATCAATTTTTCTCAAATCCAAAGATGCACAGATCCAATTCATCATCATCCAAACTCAACCAAACAACCAATTTTAAAAAATCATGCTCCAAGCAAAAAATCCCAAATTAAAGTTTAGAACCCTAGAAATTGAAATCAAGTTTAAGTGGCTCATGATACCATTGTTAGTGTCTCTAAGACATGCCAAGGATCCTAAACATGATTCCAGTGTGAATAAACAAAAGGAGTTGCGGAAATACTCACAATGATTGGTAGAGAAGTTCAAAACTTTCATGGATGTAATGGAAGCTCTAAGACTTCAAATTGAATTCCAAACTCAATGGTGAGTTTCCCTATCACCTTAATTGACTCCTTTAAGTGCTAGATTAGTTGAATTTTGCAACAAAATTCAAGAAAAAGAAAAACCAAGTTCACGCCTATGGGAGAGGAAGAGAGAATGAAATGAATAGTTGAATGTGGGTTGTTGTTGTTGTGTGTTTTCTTAACTTTCAAAAGTTAAGTTGATGTGTTAAAACAGATACAATAAATACAAGCCAACCACTTCCATCACTTGTCAAAAGTTGATGTAAGTAAAGTGGGTCCCACCACTTTAAATTCAAAATTTGGTTGGCACACACAACACAACTTTGGGCCCGGTTTCGTTTAATCCAACTAAACGAATTTTCCGTCGCTATGTAATTAAATCTAATTTAATTAAATAATAATACCCAGTAAAATTATTACGGAAGTCGCTTACGAATTAATTCTAAATTAATTCGTTCGCTTAAATTAAAATCCAATTTTAATTCCGTATTGAAATCCAATTTCAATTAATATATCCAATATATTATTTTAGTCCAATTAAATAAATTAAATAGAAAAATCCAATTTAACTATTAAATTTATTTTACCGATTAATTCCAAATTAATCGCGTTCTCTCTTCTTGACGAATTAATCCCAAATTAATTCTCGACGCAATTAAGCCTAGATTAATTCTTTCTCTCATAATTAATCCCAGATTAATTCTTGCCATAATTAATCCCAGATTAATTATTGCCGTAATTAATCCCAGATTAATTTTCTGTTTGAGTCAAATGTCATCGGTGAATCTTTGGGAAGCGACCCAAGAGATTCCTGGATATGTTAGCAGTAAATACGGTTGTCAGAATATCCGACACGTGCGTACCCGGTACCACGTTCTTATCGATTTACAAGACATGGTTGGCTTCTAGCAAAGCACCGTGTCTACCCAATTCTCCAGAAATATATTCAACATGGAATATATATAATCTGTATCAGGCGTAGTAGACAATGTATTGCGTATTGCGATCCAGTGTCAGATGTCACATGCTAGGTCAGGGGCTGGAAATGTGTCTGCCCCGTACGAAGCATATATCGGATCACTAGCAACTAGTCTCTTTAATCGGATAATCATGACCTAGTCATACTACCCCGATAGCTGTAGCATTTGAGAGTACTAGTTATGTATCCATGCGTGATCATCATCTCCATATCACTGAAGTGATACTTCCATCTTGACATCACACCCAATACACTATGATTCTCAGTATTCCCGGAAGAGGTGTACACAGAACCTGTTAAAGCTCCGGATGACCAAAACTAAAGTATATTGATTGTCGAAGTATTAGCGATGCAAGTCTCGGATTAAGACCACATACACCTACCCTGATTCGGATTCCCATAGACACATAGTCATACTACCAATGAGATTCCGAGGGGTCTATCCAGAGCGAAGCTATTCCCGGTCCAACGGCTAACAGAACCTCCTATCACACTTGCATAAGTATCCAATACTTAAATATATGAGAACTATGCCGTTAAGCTTTCATAACGCTCACAAGTGTAATACTAGCATATTCCGCATTATCGATATCCAATCTCGATAATACTACGACTAGGGATATTTAATGATTAAACCTTTCGTGGATTAATATTGTCTCATATCTTATTAATCTGGTACTAATCATATGAACTCTTATCATTTATTTATCCAAGTAATCCAATTACAAAATGATAAAAGAGTAATTTCATTTGTCACATAGTTAATTTGTATAAAGAACACCATGTCTCTTACAAAGAGTGATGTTATGGATCATAATTGTCCAACACGATGCCCAATCTCGACAATAAAAACACAAATTCAATGTTAATGATTGTATACTCAGTTTTACTTGAAATACTATTATAAAAATGTTTGATTCTAAAACCAAGATTCTTTCAAGAAATAACTTTATATGAAAACCCTTTGCTTGTTTGAAAACTCTGAACTATTTTCAGAGAATCTTGTTTGGAATCTCGTTTATAAAACTTATCTTTTCTGAAAAATCTCTTATAAAACTACTGTTTCAGAAAACTTTTTTTCTAGAAAACTTCTCTCTGCGCTTTATTTCTGAAATCTGCTTTTGAAAATCTGGTTCTATAAACTTATATCTGAAATATCTGTTCTGAAAATTATTCCTGAAATGTTTATTTTCTGAAAACTATTTCTATAATCTGATCTTTGAAAACTATTTCTAAAAGCCTGATATATGTCTCTGAAAAACCTGATGCATTGGGGCGTTACGTATCGCCGTCCCCCAATACGCCTAACTAGAGCCATGAGTGCAAATCCATGTCATTGGGGAATTACGTATCGCCGTCCCCCAAAGCTTGCCACTTTTATCCCTGAAACTAGTGGTCTTGGGGTGTTACGTATCGCCGTCCCCCAAGCCACTGAACTAGAACTGGGGGTGCGGATCTATTCTACCCTCCAAGCTATGAAACTAGGATCTAGGGGCATCTATCATCCTTAGTCCTGAACTAGGATCTAGGGGCGTTACGTATCGCCATCCCCTAGTCTTCTACATGTGCACAGGTCATCTGTCAATTCCATATCTGAATCCAGTTGCATACTAAGGTGGATTTTTCCCCCATGCCTCGAAAATTATAAAATCATACTTTGAAAACATTTCTTTCTCAAACACATCTTAAATCATAATTTTTCATGAAAAAAGTGCAATAAAAATCATCTAATGCCCTAAAAACGTAAAAATAAGTCTAATATGTAAAAATACATTACAAAAGTCAACTTTAAAGAAGAGTTTCCACTCACAAATTTGGATTCTGGCTGGTGTTTTGCCATTCGTCGAAGGGAATTTTAGTTCCTGCGACGATCCAAAATCGGTAACTTTGTTAGACTATGGATATGGGGATATGCTTTAGAACTAGAATAAGTTTCTTAATTCAATTGTTCTATAATGGTGCAAAATATGTACAACGTGTCACAATGTGTAAATATGATATGATACAAAACACCTAGGGTGGTCTCTAACCTTTAAAGTTGAAAATGGAATGGAATAAAAGTTTTTTCTGCTTGTGTCGCGACGTTGGGTCTGGCGCGTCGCGATGCGCATGAAAACAGAACCAAACAGAGGACATGCTCTGTATCGCATCGCGAGGCGAACCAGATCAGGGCCGAGAACAAGGCTTCTGTTTTGAACGCGTCGTGACGCGAACCCATTTACAGGGCATGTTTTCACTTTTCCATGCCATGCTCAAACAATTCCCATGCCATTAAGGTAGGATCAACATATAGGCACTTTCCCAACATCAAAACTCATCTAATATAACCACCCATACACAAACCATTACCTAGAATCATTCAATCACCAAGCATAATATCCTCATCAAATTCACACACAACAAGCCTCATTACATGCTAATACTCTCCAAACACTTCTCAAAATGCATGTTTTCAACTAATCCAAAATCAATTATGCTATTTTCATTATTAGGGTAACACAAGGTACGAAATTAGGGCTTCACTTCCTTGTCCAAAACTAAAATTAGAAGAAAGAAAAGAGAATAAAGGGCTTACTTGTCATGTGATATGCTTGAAAGCATATAAATCCAAATGTGGCAAGAGAAGAAAAGAAAATGAGAAAGCTTCCGACATCTCCCTCAAGTTTTTGGCTTGCAAGGAGGATGGATGAATAGTGCTCTATTTGTAGAGCAAGAGCTGATTTTTTTGTTGCAAATGAATGGTCCATATTTTGCCACATCACCCAAATCTAGTTAATTCTCGAAGTTACTATAGCATCCATAGAAATTGCGATTTGTGACCCGTTTCGGGTCCGAATTTGGAAAAATATTCTACGAATAAGTTGTAGGTATTGGTCTTAGATTTCCGATGATATACAATTCATAAAAATCGGAGATCGTATGAAAAGGTTAGGACCCGATTACTAAAGACTATTTGGAACGAGTCGTAAGCTATGTTCCGCGTCAAAATTTCAAGGGATTTACCAAATGTCCCAAATTCTATTTTATGAGCATGTACTTGCTCGAACATAATTCATATCGAGTATTTTGCCTTCGTACTGTAATAGTCGTCAGGTTCGGGTAGTGTGCAAGTCGCTGGGGTCACCGGATGTTACAAATTCTCCCACTCTTAAATAGGATTCGTCCTCGAATCCTTTTTAAAACTGGAATTCTGGAGTTTGTATAGATCTAAAATTCCCGATACTAAACATCTTCTTTCAAGCTACATGGTTCACATGTAATTTCTGTTAGGGTTGGAGCTCAGAATGCGAATCTGGATCGTATTTATGTCTGATTCATGATTACGAACAATTCATTTTTCCATAATATTACTTATTTAATGGTAACACCTCTTGTATTTTATAGACATATTTGATCTAATGATTATTAGATTTCTAATTATGATTAGATTGAAACTAAATCTGATTTAGTGATACGTGTATATTAGACAAAGACCCTAGGATTTACAACGTAGTGCGCAGTTACAACGTAGTTTGTAATTGACATTGGGAAGCGTCACTCTAAGTTGTATATCCTTAAATAAAGTACCTGGTCAAGATTTACTAACACGGGTCGGTTAGTAAAATCCGCTGAAACCAGTACATGTCGTATATCATGACTTGGTCTGATGGTTTATCCCAATGAACCATGAGTCTCAGGAGATTCGTATAGACGTGTAGGTGTTTATTTGATAAACACTAAACGACTCACTTAAGATTTTCTAATAGATGGTACACCAACGTCAATAGGAATCTTCTCGAGTTGAGCGAGCTTAGTGGTCCTTCGACTTGAGATACCACAGTGGATAGATGAATTATCTTCCATACTTTGATGGCTGTCACATCACCGATCTATTTAGATCAGACCTCCGCCTGTTCGTTGGGTGTGGACTGATGCTCATGATATCCTCTGAGTATCAGATAGAATCCGTCAGTCCTGTGTATAGGGCATAGGTATCAGGTATGTATTTGTGATCTAGTAAATCCATGGTTGTGGTATACTACGGAAGCGAGTTCCGAATGTTATTTAGAGATCGTAAATTTAAAAGTCGACTATATTATACCTTAGGGATTTGGCATTCTTATCTATATCCCGGTAAAATATTGATAGCCTGTGACGGAGGGATTATACGTATGCAATGACCTCGACTTGCATAGTTTAGCGAGATTATTTGTGGTCGTCATAATTTATGAGTGGGTGAATTATGGACACGAAATTGGATTCCGTAACGGATAAACCTAAACCTAGAGAGTCCCACAATATGAAGTGTACTCGTTGAGCACTTGGGCAACGTGTTATGAATAATATAGATGATTCATAATACTTCACCGAATTAAATGAGTTCATTCGAGTCGTTTAAATGGTTAAACAAAAATACATGCATTAGGGGAATTTCGGTCAATTAATAATTAATGTGAATTTGTATTTGATACATATTAATTATTTATCAAATAAGATTTTGACACATGCCATTAATATATGTATTTGTTATTTAATTTAAATAAAAATACATGTATAATAATAATTGTTTTAATTAATTATTTAGGTGTTTAAATGTTAAATATCTAGATAATTAAATTATTTCAATATTACATAAATGTTATGCAATATGTTTGATTATTATTGGTTACATGTGGCATGATTTTATTAAGCTTAAAATTTACAAATTGGATTTGTCAACTTAAAAACTTATTATTATTTAATTAGATTAAAAATGACCAAATGACCAAAATACCCTTCTTTTACACCCTGAGTCGGTTTTAGCCTTGTATTTAAAGTTGAAAATTTTGTTTTCTCCTTCAATTAGAAGCCATGTCCGAAACCTAACTCCATCAAAGCTCCCAAAACTTTTCTTGATGAGTCAAGGAAGAAAGTGAAGAAATTCAAGAAAAAGTTTAAGGAAATTACAAGATTTGGAGGTAATTTTCAATAATCTTAATCTTAGAAAGCTTGTTTCTTGTTCTTTAATATCTATGATAGTTCTAGGATTTCTTCCTTTCTTAGATTTTTGGGTTTTTTGATTTGGAGGATGGATTTGGAGGCTAGATGCATGTGTGAAGTTGGATTGGGTGATATTAGTGTAATATTGATTCAATTTTGTCATTTGATGATTTGTTTTCATTCTAGAGTGTTATGAACACTCTTGTAACTCCTAGAATTGTTCTTGAGTTCTTCATTTGTGGTGGCTTTGGTTGGTGTTAATATTGATATGATTAATGTTGAGAAAATTGGATTTAAAGCATGAAAAATGATATTTTAAGTTACCAAATCAGATCTAGAAATTCTTTGATTTTTGTGATGAAAAGTATGTTGTATGAATGTATTGGATGTGTTTTTGGCATTGGAACAATTACCGAAAAATTTTTAGGAGTTGAAATATGCGAAAAAGGTGAAAAACGGTATTACCGGGTGAGTTTCGGGCTTAGCGGGTGTCTGTTGTCCAAACAGTGAATTGGTCACTGTTTGGGCAGCCCATGAACTGCCCTGGTACTGTTGGGGCTGACCTGGGTAGCCCTTATGTGCATTGGGTGGTCAGTTCGGTCAAAAACACATTTTATGCCATTTTACGGAAAAATATTTTCGTAAAAGTTTCGTGATGTTTCTTAACTATTTATATTGTCATTTGATATCGAATAAATATGTTTAGGTGAAATATGAATGAATTATTCATATTGGATATAGAGAGAATAGTTTCTTGTACGGTAAGGATTGACGTGAATTAGTTTATCTTATAAGAAAAACTCTATTAGGTATTTGTTTATCTTATAATGACATTTCTTGGCTTTAGTGGCTTTTAGAAGTCACGTGTTTGACACAGTTTGCTAATCAATTATTTGCAATTGTTGTGAATAATTTAAGGCAAATTATAGAGCTTAAGAAATGAGATGTGTATAGTTGTGTGTTGAGAATTTCAATTCTCACAATACGACAACTATAAGTATTGGATACCAAATCTCCCGTCTAGTTATTTAAAATAGTATTTAATAATTGTTTTTTTTATATTTGATATCAGAACTTGCGACTATTGGATAGTTACTTGTTCTTTATAAACAACTGTTACATATTTTAATATGACTAGTAGTGTCATTGATGAAGAGATAAAATTAAGAAAAATACTCGGTTAACTAAATAACTTAGAACGGTGCTTAATGAGATTTTATCACTTAAGCATTAGATGCTTATTCCGTATGGTAAATGATGATCTGATACAAGATCACACCATATATCCTTATCCATTTAATGAATATTGTATTCAGGATGTGATTAAATCTCATTTAACCAATGATCATCATTGGACCACATATTTATTAAACTAATACATTGGATGTATGTAGTTTAATGAATTAGAAATTGCCTTGGATAGTTTTCTTTACTTCGTAACATAGTTAATGAGTTGTTATGACTTAGTTGCATGTTTCTAAAAGAACACATATTGAACATCTTGAATGGTTCGAGAACTTTCAATATGTTTCTGATGAAAAGCGGATATAATATTTTGAATGGTTCAAAGATATTCTATTTGAAGTGTTGAAAACTATATTTTAAAATTCGTCGTGAGTCTTTGAATTGTTCAAAGATGTTTGATATGATCAAACATATTAATTTATGGCAATTAGTTCTAAAGTTATTTAATGAATGTGATTCTTACTCAATATTATTCTTCTACGATTCCATCGTGATGGAATTGATTAGTGGGAGAAATCGAATCTTATATGATCTGATTCATTTGATATTGAGTGTTACCGAATTAGTTTTCAATACTCTTGGGGATATGCTCCAATAACAATAATTCATCCTTTTAGTTAAGGTTCCGTTAGTTTTTACAGTTACGTATATGATATGTATAAGTAGAAAATTCGAATCTTGAAAATTTTGAGATTTGAATCTTTCTGTTGTATAATGGTTATATAATTGAAAAGTACTTGCGCCTCGGAGGTACAAGTAAAAGTTTATCATTTGTTCTATTTAATAGAATATTGTATTCTATTTGATAGAATATCTTTTCTATGATCTCGAGTAATAAAATTATTTTTATTACTTGGTCTGTAACATCGGATGTTGACCAATGTAGAAAAGATTTGATTTAGTGAAGTAAAATGTTAGAGCGATAAACTATAAATGGGCTTGGTTGGGCCAAGTTTGGTTTAGGATAATTGGTTGGATCCAATTGGGCCTAAAACCATTTCCATAAAGTCCAAATATGATAATTGGGCCTTTAAAAATTTAATTGGGCCTAATAGGCCAAAATTAATTTTATGGCAAAGGGTGATTCCTATTGGGCTTTGGTTGCCAAAGTTCATGCCTTAAGAAATTAATTGAAATCCCATTGGACTTTAATTAAATTGACATTGGATGTTAATTGGGCTTTGAGACCCATTAAGATTAGATTTGGAATCTAAGTCATAAAGGCACATCAAAAGTGTAATTATTTAATTTTGAATTAAATAAAGAATTAGTATTGAATACAAATTAAATTGGATTTAATATTGTAGTTTGATATAATTCAAGAATTCGTCCTTTGAGTACTTATTCTAAAACGAGTTGGACTCGCGCAAATCAAATCGTTGTTTGAACATCAGATGGTCATTAATTAAAGATTAATTAATTGGATTAGATTGATTGATAACATGTTTTGTGTGAATACATGGATGTGATGTATGAATAATATATATCGGATGAATAGTAGATAGGTGAGGGCCATTTTGGAAATTGTTGTAATAAATTTAGAATTTATTAAATTGGACCTGCATGTCCAGCCTATTACCTCTTGATTCTTTGTATTTCTCTTCTCACCTATTCCCCTCAATGTAAATGAGGTTTCTTTAGAAGTGTTATGTAATTGGGTAGAAGTATGAATAGTGCTAGTGGGAGAGAGTAAAGTGAGAGATTTGTTCTAGGAACAAATTGTTTTAAATATCCATCCGCATATCATTATTAATTTATTTTATTCGCGTCTTATTATGCTTTTAGAATGCATGCTTAAGGGTGTATGATGAGACCTAATTAAAGATAATTAATTGGTTGCCAATTACGCGAAAAACCCTCAATAAATATTAAGCGTTTTCCTTCCATTGAATGATTCATTCTCAAGATCCAAGATTGGCACTGGTTTGTTGGCCAAAGTCAAGACCTTTGTCCATCGCAGATGTGTTTGAATCATGAAGGCTTTGTTCCATATCGCATGTCTTGTCCAATTTGTTATTTGTTGGCCAAAGTCAAGATCACTTCTTGTCCATCGACATCGATTACGAAGCTTTCCAAGGTCAATGGGTCCCGCTTAACTGGAATCATTAAGCTTGTTTTGCCAAATCCAAGGCTTAGTTGATTTAGCGGAAAAAGGTTAGGGAATATATTGGATATATTGGCATATATTGGATATAGGTTTCGGACTTGGATGTCCACCTACTGGATCTAGGAATTGGATGAGATCCAATTGATCTTAGAGATCTACCTAGTTAAGTTTCATACAATTTGTTGGCCAAAGTCAAGATTGTGTGCTATTTAACGGGATCCTAGCCCACTAGGAAACTAGGTTTCCCGAGTACTCAACGGAGGGTTAGAGGCTCGCCAAAAAATAGTGGGAGGCAAGTATTAAATTTTCAATTTCATTTAGATACTTGTCAATACGCGTTCATTTCATTTTTCGTCATTACATAAATATATTAGTTGGACTAATATTTAATTGTTGTTTTAATTTAACAGTTGGACTGTATTCAAACTACTTCAATTTATAGTTGATTATATAATTGGATTATAGTAATCAATATATTTGAATTTAACCAATCAAATTATAGTTGATTATATAGTTAGACTATAGAAATCATTATATTCAAAATACCTGAAATCATTGATTGGATAGTTGGACTATTGGAATCAAGATAACTGAAAGATTAGCGTTTAGAACATAATCCTGGGTGAAAATGTCTTTAAACGGCTTTAATTTTCAGATTGGGAATAGAACCTCAGGATAGTCCTGGGAGCCGAGAAGTTACTTTATTTGATAGAGTGACATCTCGGGCCTGAGCCCGGAGTTGAGCAAATAGTGGAGCATGAGTTTTGGAAGACTCATGGTGATGATAACTTTAATGCTCAATCTGTTATGCTTACCGCAATGAAGTATAAATTGCATCAAAACTAATGATTAGATCATTAGACCATGATATTGAAATTAAAGATCTTCATAGATTTATTCTTATATCTCAGAAGTATAAATTGCAAAAGAAGTTCTTTCGCTCACGTATGTCAGATGGTACATCTGTCGAACACTAGGTGTCGCAGATGATTGCTGACATCGATCAGCTAGGTTAGCTGGGCATTACCTACGTGGCCGAGACTACCAAATATTTGATCTTATAGTCTCTACCCGAAAGCTGGGGCATGTTCATTATGAACCAAGAGTAAACTCTTGGAGAGTTGACGGGTATGCTCAAGGAGGCAGAGCCAGAGCTTCTAAATGGGGGCAAAGGTAAAATCATCACAGTCTTCTAGGAAGACAAATGACATATCCCAAGATGTCTGCCTAAATTGTGGCAAACGGGGTCACTGAAGCGTGACTGTCGTACGGACAAGGCAGACATGAAGGAAGTGAAGGCGGGACAAGGCTCCGGCTTCAAGTATATTTGTCAAAAACATGTTCACTACTGGTTTTAAAATTAGATTTTAGATACCGGATGTGGTACATAAATATATACTGATGTGCAGAATCTTCTAATTAGCATGAGACTCACTTCAGTTGAGATCTACCTGCGAGTCGAAAACCGGACGAAAGTCGATGTTTTAACCGTAGAAACCTAAGTTTAGGAACTACCATTTGGGTATGTACTTAAATTAGGAAATTGTTATAATGTACCTAGTTTGACTAGAAACATTATCTCTATATCTATGTTTAACCCGTTGCGGGTATACCTTTATATTCTAGAACACTAAGTGTTTTATTTTATAAAGTTGATATTGAGATAAACACATTAGATGTGAATAACAGTATTTATATTTAGAATATAAATCAATCTCATATGTATGACATGACAAACAATATTTATGGCATTGTTGTCTGGGACACATAAACAATACTCGTATATCCACACTTTTGAAGAGTGGGTACTAGGACGGATTTAATTATATTCAAATGATGTCTACGAATCTAGTTTATTAGGCAAAGTGCCTAAAACACCTTTTACTTTGTAAAAGTGCAAGTGCCACCGATCTGTTAGCCCTTGTTCATAGTGACGTAAGTGGGCCCATATCTAGCTAGGCTAGAGGTGGATGTGAATACTTCGTAACCTTTACGGATATGGCATCGCGTTATGGTTATGTGTATCTTATAGAACACAAGTCAGAAATATTTAGTGTTTCGACACGAAGTAAACAGACAGACCGGCTAAAGTATTAAACCGTCATGATTAGGCCGTGGTGGAAAATACTTAAGCAATAAGTTTCTCGATTATTTGAAAGAGTATGGTATTCTTTCATAGTGGACTCCTCCCGGAACACCTCAATTCGGCGGTGTGTCCGAACAGAGAAACTGAACTTTGTTGGACATAGTTAGGTTAATGATGAGTCACTCTGAGCTACCATTTTCCTTCTAGGGATACGCATTAATCAGTGCAAAACTTATTTTGAATAAGGTTCCATAAAAATCTGTTGGACAGACTTCATATTAGATATGAACAGGAAAGAAACCGGGTTTTCTCATTCCTGAAGATTTGGGATTGCTGGGGATATGTTTGGATGATACCAAACTAGAACCCAAATCGGATAAGTGCCTATTTGTAGGTTATCCTAGGGAAACCAGAGAATAGTACTTATACAACTCACATGAGAACAATGTAATTGTTGCTCTCCATGCGGTTTTCCTAAGAGGAATACCTATATGCAGTGGTAAGTGGGAGGAAAGTAAAACTCGATGAAAATCGGAGTGATACTGTTCCAGGCACCGATTCCTTAATGGAACACAAACAGTTCATCAGGGATGAAACTGTACCACAATCTTTGAATACACAAGAACCGCATAAGTCGGAGAGAGTCAGAAAATAACCTGGGACGTATGGTTTCTGGTCTCACCTCATAAAGATGTCAATCTTATTGATGAAGATGAACCGACTACGTATGAGGAAGTGATACATGGTATCGATTCCTATTATGGCAAAGTGCCATGATGTCCGAAATGGATTCCATGTATACCAACCAAGTTTGGACACTGGTTGTTGTACCAGAAGGCATTGTGCCTATTGGTACTATATGAGTCTTCAAGGAAGACAAACATGGATGGAAACATACAAACGTACAAAGCTAGGCTTGTAAAGAAAAGGTATTATTATCAATATAGTGTCGATTGCGACGAAACCTTTTAACTGTTGCCATGATTAAATCCATTCGGATAATGCTGGCTAATGCTGCATGTTTCATTTATGAAATATGATAGCTGAACGTCATAACCGCTTTCCTTAAATGGAAACCTTTTGGAGGATGTTTACAACATCCTGACGGTTTTTTCATACCAAAACGAGCAAACAAGGTTTGCAAGTTAATTCAATCCATTTATGGATTGAGGCAACCATTGCGTTCTTGTAACTAACGTTTTGATAAGATCATAATGGTATATGATTTAATTCAAAACGAATATAATTCTTGTGTATATAAGAAGGTTAGTGGGAGCGCACTGAAAATAATTGTCCTATATAATGATGACATATCATTTCTTGGAAATTACATTCCCATAATACAATCGGTGAAAGCTTGGCTTTCATGAAAATTCTTCATAGTCTACTTGGGAGAGACAACCTTTATTCTAGGAATAAGGATCTACTGGGATAGATCTAAAAGTTGTTGGCACTCTCCGAGAATTCATACATTGAAAAGATGTACGTGACCTGGTGTCTCATAAGCTTTGAGCATATGGAGTCACAATCAGGCCAATCCAAGTGATAGTCACTGGATTGATGTTAAGAACATCCTTGAGTATCTTAGACGAACTAAGGATGCGTTCTTAATTTATGGAGAATGAGAACTTGAAGTGACTGGGTTCACCATTGCAAGTTTCCAAACCGACAAAGACGACTATAAGTCGCAATAAGGGTACTATATAGTTTGAATAAAGGAACAGTGAGCTGGAAATCTTCCAAGCAAGATATTGTTGTCGAACAAACAACAAAAGCAGAATATTGTTGCAGTTGAGGCAGCAAAAGAAGAATTTTGGATCTATATAATCCTAATTAGATTAGGTGTAGTTCTGTTAGCGGCTGAGCTAGGCTACATCACAGGCTAAAGAATTAATGGTCTCATCAACGATCCAAGTATGTACTTCAACTATTTCATCTGATTCGTCGGATCATACATCGTGGCGATGTGATGATCGAATAAATCGCATCAGATGATAACAATGCAAATCCGCTGACGAAAGCTGTTTCTCAGCAGAAGTTTGAGCGACCTATACATAGTTCAGGTGCAGGACACTTGAGTGATTGGCTATAAGCCAAGTGGGAGATTGTTGGAAAATTATGACCTATAGCATCACTATTTGTACAGACACATGGTGTTCTTGTACAAATTAACTATGTGACAAAGGAAATTTCTCTTTTATCATTTGTAATTGGATTACCGGGATATATAAATAATAAAAGTCCATATGATTAGTTCCGGATTAATAAGATATGAGACAGTGTTAATCCACTAAGGTTTAATCATTAAAATATCCCTAGTCGTAGTATTATCGAGATTGGACATCGATAATGCGGAATAGACTAGTATTGCACTTGTGCGTGTTATGGGAGCAAAACTGCATAGTTCTCATATATTTGGGTATTGGATACTCATGCAAGTGTAATAGGAGGTTATGTTTACCGATGGTACGAAAACTGTTGGTGTTTGCTAAGGTTCCTAAGATCATTAAACAAGCATGAAATAAGTGCGAATACAAATCAACGAAGTTGCGGAATACTTACATCGAGCAGTTGAGCGACACGAGAGGCAACAAAAATCTGATTTCTGCCCACTGGAAGTGCTCGGCAGTGAGCTACTGCAGTCAGCCTTTTTCGGCCATTGTTGGTCCTCCAAGCAAGCTCCAAGCTTCGTCAAACGATTCCAAGCTCATGGGTGGACTTCCCAATCACCTTCGCATGTCTCTCGGAGTGCTAGCTCTCGATGATTTTACGGCAAAATCATCCCACTTTGCTTCCCATTTTCTCCTTGGCTCACGGCAGTGGACTGCCAAACCAGTGAAGAAATTTGCCCACCATGGGCGTGAGATGAAGAGAGAAAGAGAGAAGAGAAAATGTGAGTGTTGGTTGCTAAAAGTGTATCTAATACGCATTTGTTAATTTCAAATTCATTTAGCATGAATTTGGCTTTTCAAAAGTCAAACCATTAAAGCCAACCACCAACATCAATCAATCAATGCATCAATCAATCAAATCAAGTGACAAGTTATCACATCACTCAAAGTGACTAATGATTTTATATTTGATGCGACTAGTGATTTGACGCTTGATTTCACTTGCGTGCCGCACTCGAATTCGAAATGCGAATGCGCTCGCAAACCATCCCGGGCTCGGGTTCGCTAATTCCAAATTAATGAATTTTCTGTTGCGACGTAATTAAATCTAATTTAATTATATAGTCATGTCTAGCATAATTAATATTCACATCGCTAACGAATTAATTCTAAATTAATTCGTTCGCCCGAATTAAAATCTAATTTCAATTCCGCGTCGAAATCCAATTTCGTTTAATATATCGAATATATTAATTTATCTATTAATTTCAAATTAATCGTAATCTCTCTTTAATTGATATTTTATCTCAGATAAAATATCTCCGCAAATAATCCCAGATTAATTAAAAGTGCGAGTCATACGTCATCGGTGAATCTTCGGGAAGCAACCCATGAGATCCCCGGATATGTTGGCAGTAAATTCGGTCGTCGGACTATCCGAACACGTAAGTACCTAGTACTACGTTTATACCGATTTACAAGACAAGGTTGGCTTCTAGCAAAGCGCCATGCCTACCCAATTCTCCATAAATATCCTTACAGGAATATAAGGATCTATATCAGGTGTAGTATACGTAGTATTGTGTATGTCGATCCAGTATCGTATGATCACGTGCTAGGCCTGGGGCTGGAATTGTGTATGCCCCGTACGAAGCGCATGTCGGATGTTTGGTAACTAGTCTCTATAATCGGATAAACCTGACCTTGTCATTTTATCCCGATGACTGCAGTACATAAGAGTACTAGTATCGTATCCTACGTGACCATCATCTCCATATGACTGAAGTGATACTTCCGTCTTTACATCGCACCCAACACACTACGATTCTCGATATACCCAGAAGAGGCGTACATAGAAACCGATTAAAGCCCTGGACGACCAAAACCAAACTATATTGATTATCGTAAGTATTAGCGGTGCAAGTCTCAGGTTAAGACCAAATACACATACCAAATACATAGACACATAGTCATACTACCAATGGAATTCCGAGGGGGTTTATCCAGAGCGAAGCTTTTCCCGTACCATCGGTAAAACACAACCTCCTATTACACTTGCATGAGTATCCTATACCCAAATATATGAGAACTATGTCGTTATGCCCTCACAATGCGCACAAGTGTAATACTAGTCTTTTACGTATTTATCGATGTCCAATCTCGACAATGCTCTGACTAGGGATATTTAATGATTAATCCTTCATGGACTGATACTGTCTCATATCATTCTCAATCCAGGAACTAATCATATGGACCTCCTATCATTTATATATCTAGGTAATCTAATCACAAATGATAAGAGTGCAATCTCCTTTGTCTCATAGTTAATTTGTACAACACACCATGATCTGTATAAAAAGTGACGCTATGGGTCATAATTGTCCAACAATCTCCCACTTGGCCTATAGCCAGTCACTCGAGTGTCTGACACCCGAACTATGTACGGTTGGCTCAAACTGCTGAGGAAAGACTTTCGTCAGCAGATTTGCATGATTATCATCTGATGCGATTTATTCGATCATCACATTGCCACGATGTATGATCCGAACGAATCAGATGAATATCGAAGTATGTATCTGGATCGTTGATGAGACCATTAATTCTTTAACCTGTGCTGTAGCCTAGCTCAGCTGCTAACAGAATTATATCTAATCAAATTAGATATATTATCGACCCAGAAGGCTTCTATTGCCGCCTCAGCTGCAGCAATAACCCGCATTTGTTGTTTATACGGTAACAGTATCTTGCTTGGAAGATTTCCAGCTCACTATTTCGTTATTCAAACTGTATAGTACCATTGCGACTTTTAGTCATTTTATCGGTTTAGGAAACTTGCAGTACTGATCCCAGTCACTTCAAGTTCTCCTTCTCCACAGATTAAGACAGCATCCTTAGTTCTCTAAGAAAGTAAAGGATGTTCTTAATTTCAATCCAGTGACTATCACTTGGATTGGCCTGTTTGTGAATCCATATTCTCAAAGCGTATGAGACACCAGGTCATGTACATTTTTTAATGTACGATTTCTCGGAGAATATTTATGATAGCCAAGCTTTCACCGATAATTTTATGGGAATATCATTTCCAAGAAATGACATATATTATCATTATTTATAGAACATTTATTGTCAGTGCGCTCCCACTAACCTCCTTATATACACAAGAATCATTTCGTTTTGAATTAAATCATAAACTATTATGATTACATCAAAACGGTAATTCCAAGAACCTAATGCTTGCTTCAATCAAAACATGGATCGAATAACCTGCAAACCTTGTTTGCTAGTTTTGGTACGACAAAACCGACAGGATGTTGTAAACATCCTCCAAAAGGTTTCCTTTTCAGGAAAGATTTTCCCATTAAGCTGACATATTTCATAAATGAAACATGCAGCATTAGCAAGCATTTTCCAAATGGATTTACCGTGGCAACAGGTAAAAGGTTGAATCGTAATCAACACAATATTGATAACGATACCTTTCCGCTACAAGCCTAGCTTAGTACGTTGGTATGTTGCCTTCCATGTATGTTTTCCTTGAAGACTTATAAAGTACCAATGGGCACAATGCCTTGCGGTACATCAACTAGTATCCAAACATAGTTGATATACATGGAATCCATTTAAGACTCATGGCACTTTGCCATAATTAGGGAGTCAATACCTTGTATCACTTCCTCATACGTAGTCAGTTGGTGTTCCTCAATAAGATTGACATCTTTTCGAGGTGAGATCAGAAACCCATACCCCATGTTGTTTTCTGACTCTCTCTGATCTACGCGGTTCTTGTGTATTCGAAGATTACTGGTATAGTTTCATCCTTGATGAACTATTTGAGTTCCATAAGGACTCGGTGCCTTGAACAGTATTACTTTGATTTTATTGAGTTTTACTATCCTCCCACTTACCACTGCATATCGGTATTCCACTCTGGAAAACCTCATGATGAGCAACAATCTAATTGTTCTGTTGTGAGATGTATAAGTACTATACTTTGGTATCCCTAGGATAACCTACAATTAGGCACTTATCCAATTTGGGTTTTAGTTTGGTATCATCCAAACATATGCCTAGCATCCCAAATGTTCAGGAATGAGAAACCCTGTTTCTTTCATGTTAATATCTAATATGAAATCTGTCAAACAGATTATTATGGAACCTTATTCAAAATAAGTTCTGTACTGTTAAAGCGTATCCGTTGAAGGAAATGGTAGCTCAGAGCGACTCATGATTAACCTTATCATGTCTAACAAAATTCGGTTTATCAGTTCGGACACACCGTCAGGATGACGTGTTCCGGGAGGAGTATTCTTTGAAAGAATACTTTACTCTTTCAAGTATATTAGAAACTTATTGCTTAAGTACTTTCCATTACGGTCTTACCATGGCGGTTTAATACTTTAGCCGATTTGTTTGTCTATTTCGTGTCGAAACTTTAAAAGTTTCTGATTTGTGTTCTTCAAAAGAAACACATAACCATAACGCGATGCCACATCCATAAAGGTCACGAAATATTCATATCCATCTCTAGCCTAGCTAGACATGGGCCCATTTGCTTCACTATGAACTAGGGCTAACAGATCGGTGGCATTTTCACTTTTACCAAGTAAATAGTGTTTTAGGCACTTTGCCCAATGAACTAGATTCGTAGACTTTATTTGAATAGGATCAAATATGTCCTAGTACCCACTCTTCAAAAGTGTGGATATACGAGTCTTGTTTAATTGTGTCCCAGACAACAATGCCACAATAAAGTCTCTTCTGATCAAATCAGTTTGACCTATTTGTTTGTCATTTGATACGTTTGAGATTTATTTATATTCAAAATATAAATGATGTTATTCACATCTAATGTGTTTATCTCAATATCATCTTTATATGATAAAACACTTTAGTGTTCTAGGATATAAAGGTAAATCCGCAACGGATTACACACTGATAAAAAGATAATGTTTCCAGTCAAACTAGTTACATTATAATAGTTTCCTAATTTAAGTACACACACGAAGTTAGTTCCTAAACATAGGTATCTACGGTTAAAACAACGACTTTCTTCCCGTTTCCAATTCGCAGATAAATCTCTATTGAAGTCAGTATCCTGTTCAAAACAGATTCTGAACATCAATACATTATTTTATGTATTACACTAAGTATTTAAAATCCAATTTTAATATTGGTAGTGAACATAATATGACAAACATATTTGACGTCAGAGCCTTGCTCATTCTTCATTTCCTTCATGTCTGCTTTGTCCAAACGGCAGTCACGCTTCCGCGATCCCGTTTGCCACATTTAAGCAGACATTTTGGGATATGTCTTTTATCTTCCAAGAAGATTATAATGATTTTGCCTTTGCCCATTTTCCACATTCCAGAAGCCTTTGGCCAAGCCTCGGGTTTCTAGAATATCAAAGTAAAGTGCGCCTTGCGCTACTTGCCTAATTGCAAACTTTGACTTTATCTCCATGAGAATAGTCATTAACTCTCCAAGAGTTATTATTGCAATTTTAGTACTTCTAAAATCTAAGTATAGATTTATGAAGATCCTTCAATTTCATTATCATACTTTAAGGATCTAATCCTTAGTTCTGATTCAGAAATTAAGGAGTCTACTGCGACAAGCTTAATGGATTAAGCACTAAAGTTATCATCACATTAATCTTCCAAAGATCATGCTCTACTATTTGCTTAACTCCTAGCTTAGGCTTAATATGTTATTTTATCAAATAAAGTAACTTATTATTTTCCAGGACCATCCTGAAACTTTATTCCCAATTTTGAAAATTAAACCATTTAAATACATTTTCCTTAGGATTATGTTTTAAATATCAATCTTTCAATTTTATCTTGATTCTAATAGTCCAACTATTTAATCAACGATTGTAGGTACTTTTTATTATAATGATTACAATAGTCCAACTATTTAATCAACTATAATGAATTAAATCAAATATATTGATTACTATAATCCAATTATATAACCAACTATAAATGAATTATTTGAATACAATCCAATTGTTAATTAAAACGACAATTTAAATATTAGTCCAACTAACATTTAATATATATGGCTCACGGCAGTGGACTGCCAAACCAGTGAAGAAATATGCCCACCATGGGCGTGAGATGAAGAGAGAAAGAGAGAAGAGAAAATGTGAGTGTTGGTTGCCAAAAGTGTATCTAATACACATTTGTTAATTTCAAATTCATTTAGCATGAATTTGGCTTTTCAAAAGTCAAACCATTAAAGCCAACCACCAACATCAATCAATCAATCCATCAATCAATCAAATCAAGTGACAAGTTGTCACATCACTCAAAGTGAATAATGATTTGATGTTTGATACGACTAGCGATTTGACGCTTGATTTCACTTGTGTGCCGCACTCGAATTCGAAATGTGAATGCGCTCGCAAATAATCTCGGGCTCGGGTTCGCTAATTCCAAATTAACGAATTTTCCGTTGCGACGTAATTAAATCTAATTTAATTATATAGTCATGCCTAGCATATTTAATATTCACGTCGCTAACGAATTAATTCTAAATTAATTCGTTCACCCAAATTAAAATCTAATTTCAATTTCGCGTCGAAATCCAATTTCGTTTAATATATCGAATATATTAATTTATCGATTAATTCCAAATTAATCATAATCTCTCTTTATTTGATATTTTATCCCAGATAAAATATCTCCGCAATTAATCCCAGATTAATTTTCTCTCTCATCTAATTAATCCCAGATTAATTAAAAGTGCGACTCATACGTCATCGGTGAATCTTCGGGAAGCGACCCATGAGATCCCCGGATATGTTAGCAGTAAATTCGGTCGTCGGACTATCTGAACACGTAAGTAACTAGTACTACGTTTATACTGATTTACAAGACAATGTTGGCTTCTAGCAAAGCGCCATGCCTACCCAATTCTCCAGAAATATCCTTACAGTAATATAAGGATCTATATCAGGCATAATATACGTAGTATTGTGTATGTCGATCAAGTATCGTATGATCACGTGCTAGGCCTATATTATTGTGTACGTAGTATTGTGTGTATGGGGATGGAATTGTGTATGCCCCGTACGAAGCGCATGTCGGATGTTTGGTAACTAGTCTCTATAATCGGATAAACCTGACCTTGTCATTTTATCCTGATGACTGCAGTACATAAGAGTACTAGTATCGTATCCTACGTGACCATCATCTCCATATGTCTGAAGTGATACTTCCGTCTTGACATCACACCCAATACACTACGATTCTCGATATACCCAGAAGAGGCGTACACAGAAACCGGTTAAAGCCCTGGACGACCAAAACCAAAGTATATTGATTGTCGTAAGTATTAGCGGTGCAAGTCTCAGGTTAAGACCAAATACACCTACCCTGATTTCGGACTTCCATAGACACATAGTCATACTACCAATGGAATTCCGAAGGGGTCTATCCAGAGCGAAGCTGTTTCCCGGACCATCGGTAAAACACAACCTCCTATTACACTTGCATGAGTATCCTATACCCAAATATATTAGAACTATGTCGTTATGCCCTCACAACGCGCACAAGTGTAATACTAGTCTTTTACGCATTTATCGATGTCCAATCTCGACAATGCTCTTACTAGGGATATTTAATGATTAATCCTTCGTGGACTGATACTGTCTCATATCATTCTCAATCCAGGAACTAATCATATGGACCTTCTATCATTTATATATCTAGGTCATCTAATCACAAATGATAAGAGTGCAATCTCCTTTGTCACATAGTTAATTTGTACAACAACACCATGATCTGTACAAATAGTGACGCTATTGGTCATAATTGTCCCACAGAAACAGCTTCGCTCTGGATAGACCCCTCGAAATTCCATTGGTAGTATGACTATGTGTCTATGGAAGTCCGAATCAGGGTAGGTGTATTGGGTCTTAACCTGAGACTTACATCGCTAATACTTGCGACAATCAGTATATTTTGGTTTTGGTCGTCCAGGGCTTTAACAGGTTCTGTGTACACCTCTTCTGGGTATACTGAGAATCGTAGTGTATTGGGTGTGATGTCAAGATGGAAGTATCACTCCATTCATATGGAGATGATGATCACGCAGGATACGGAACTAGTACTCTTTAGTATTGTAGTCATCGGGATAATATGACTAGGTCATGATTATCCGATTATAGAGTCTAGTTTCCAGAGATCTGATATATGCTTCGTACGGGGCAGACACATTTCCAGCCCCAGGCCTAACATGTGACATTCGATATTGGATCGTAATACGCAATACTACGTATACTATGCCTGATACAGATTACATATTCCTTAAAAGAATATTTCTGGAGAATTGGGTAGGCACGGTACTTTGCTAGAAGCCAACCATGTCTTGTAAATCGGTAAGAATGTAGTACGAGGTACTCGCGTGTTCGGATAGTCCGACGACCGGATTTACTGCCAACTTATCCATGGATCTCATGGGTCGCTTCCCGAAGATTCAACGATGATGTATGATTCGAACATAATTAATCTAGGATTAATTACGGCGAGAATTTATCTGGGATAAAATTCTATTAGAAGAGAGAGAACGATTAATTTGAAATTAATCGATAAAATAAAATATTCGATATATAAACGAAATTAGATTTCGACGTGGAATTAAAATTGGATTTTAATTCGGGCGAACGAATTAATTTAGAATTAATTCCCAAGCGATGTGAATAGTAATTTTGCTAGGCATAATTATTTAATTAAATTTGATTTAATTACGTCGCAATGGAAAATTCGTTAATTCGGAATTAATGAACCCGAGCACGAAATGTGTTTGCGGGCCCACTCAGATTTTGAATTAAAGTGGGGCCCACAAGTCACATCGCGAGTCTCATCAAATGTCACTTTAGTGATGGAAGTATTGTCAACTTTTTGAGATTGACTTCTAGTCACTTTTTGGTGATGGGAGTTGTTGGGAACAATTAATGCAATTTTTCCCTCCAAATTGTTTTAGCCTTTTTGGAAAAGGATATACAAAATTTTGAGAGACTTTTTGTAAAATGGAATTAATTATTTTAGAAACAAATATACAAGACACAAAATTTCTTCTCATCTCTCTCCCTTGGCCGAAACTTGGCCATCTCTCTCCCTTGGATTTGGCTTGGCCGAATTCTTCACAAACCAAGAAAGAATTGTTGCAATTTTTTCTTAGAGCTAGCACTCACAAGGATTCATATAAGGTGATAGGGAAACATATCCATGAGTTTGGAATTCAAGGAGATGCTTGGAAGCTTTACATACATCAAAGGGGAGCTTGGAGCACAACACAAAGGCTTGGAATTTTTGTTATCTCCTACATCCAAAACCGTTCAAAGTGAGTATTTTCCGCATTCTTACTTTGTTGTATTCACATGATTTCTTGCTTAATTGATCTTGGTTTGAGCTAGAAAACCCAACAATACATGGATGGAAACATATAAATGTATACAGCTAGGCTTTTACAGAAAGGGTATCGTTAACAACATGGTGTCGATTACGACGAAACTTTTTAACTATTGCCATGATTAAATCCATTCGGATAATGCTTGCTAATGCTGCATATTATATTTATGAAATATGACAGCTGGACGCCAAATCTGCTTTCCTTAACGGAAACCTTTTGGAGGATGTAAAGAACATCCTGACGGTTTTGTCGTGCCAAAACATGCAAATAAGGTTTGCAAGTTAAACCGGTCCATTCATGGATTAAAGAAAGCATTGTGTTCTTGGAACCAGCGTTTTGATGTAATCATAATGGTATATGATTTCATTTAAAACGAAGATGATTCTTGTGTATATAAGAAGGTTAATAGGAGCGTACTGACAATGAATGTCCTATAAGTTGATGATGTATTGCTTCTTAGCAATAACATTCCCATAAAATAATCGGTGAAAGCATGGCTTTCATTAAACTTCTCCATGGGATACCTGGGAGAATCAGGCTTTATTCTAGGAATAAAGATCTACTGGATAGATCTAGAAAGCTGCTAACAACCCTCCCAGAGCTCGTATATTTTTGAAATTTATGTGATCTGATGTCTCATATACTTTGAGCATATGTAGACGCTATAAGACCAATCCAGATGATGGTCACTAGATTGATCTAAAGAACATCCTTGAGTGTCTTGGACGAACTAAGGATTTTTTCAGAAAATATGGGGAAATGAGAACTTGAGGTGACTAGGTTCACCGCTGCAAGTTTCCAAACCGATAAAGACGACCTTAAGTCACAATAAGGGTATATATTTAGTTTGAATAACGGAATAGTGAGATGGAAATCTTACAAGCAAGATATGGTTGCCGAATAAATAACAAAAATGGAACATTGCTGCAGCTGAGGCAGCAATAGAAGCATTTTGGATCTATATAATCCTAATTGGATTAGGAGTAGTTCTGTTAGCAGCTGAGCTAGGCTACAGCACAGGCTAAGGAACCACGGTCTCATCAATGATCCAAGTATATACTTCGACTAATTAATCTGATTCTTTCGATCATACATCATGGCGATATGATGATCGAATAAATTGCATTAGATGATAACCTTGGAAATCCACTGACGAAAGCTGTTTCTCAGCAGAAATTTGAGTAACCCGTACATAGTCAGGTGTTAGACACTTGAGTGATTGGCTATAGGCCAAGTGGGAGATTGTTGGACAATTATGACCCATAGCATCACTATTTGTACAGAACATGGCGTTGTTGTACAAATTAATGATGTGACAAAGGAAATTGCTCTTTTATCATTTGTAATTGGATTACCTGGATATATAAATAATAAAAGTCCATATGATTAGTACCTGATTAATAAGATATGAGAAAATATTAATCCACTAAGGTTTAATCATTAAATATCCCTAGTCGTAGTATTATCGAGACTGGACATCGATAATGCGGAATAGGCTAGTATTACACTTGTGCGTGTTATGAAAGTGTAACGGCATAGTTCTCATATATTTGGGTATTGGATACTCATGCAAATGTAATAGGAGGTTCTGTTTACCGATGGTACGGAAATAGCTTTGCTCTGGATAGACCCATCGGAATCCCATTGGTAGTATGACTATGTGTCTATGGGAATCCGAATCAGGGTAGGTGTACTTGGTCTTAACCTAAGACTTGCATCGCTAATACTTGCGACAATCAGTATACTTTGGTTTTGGTCGTCCGGGGCTTTAACAGGTTCTGTGTATGCCTCTTCTGGGTATACTGAGAATCGTATTTTATTGGATGTGATGTCAAGATGGAAGTATCACTTCAGTCATATGGAGATGATGATCACGCAGGATACAGAACTGGTACTCTTGTATGCTGCAGCTATCGGGATAATATGACAAAGTCATGATTATCCGATTATAGAGACTAGTTACCAGAGATCCGATATATGCTTCGTACATGGCAGACACAATTCCAGCCCCAGGCCTAGCATGTGACATTCGATAGTGGATCGTAATACGCAATACTACGTATACTACGCCTGACAAATATTACATATTCCTTTAAAGAATATTTTTGGAGAATTGGGTAGGCACGGTGCTTTGCTAGAAGCCAACCATGTCTTGTAAATCGGTGAGAACGTGGTACCGGGTATGCACGTATTCGGATAGTCCAATGACCGTATTTACTGCCAACATATCCAGGGAACTCTTGGGTCGCTTCCCGAAGATTCACCGTTGAGATTTGACTCGAACAGAAAATTAATCTGGAATTAATTATGAGAGATAAAATTAATCTGGGATTAATTACGAAAATAATTAATCTGGAAATTCATTATTAATGAAAGAATTAATCTGGGATTAATTGCGTCGAGAATTTATGTGGGATTAAATTCGTCGAGAAGAGAGAACGCGATTAATTTACAATTAATCGGTAAAGTAAATTTAATAGCGAAATTAGATTTTACTATTTAATTGGGCTAAAATAATATATTAGATATATTAAATGAAATTGGATTTTAAAGCGGAATTAAAATAAGATTTTAATTCAAGCGAACGAATTAATTTAGAATTAATTCGTAAGCGACTTACATAATAATATGGTGAAGCATTATTATTTAATTAAATTGGATTTAATTAAGTCGCAACGGTAATTCGCTTAATTCAAAATTAAGCGAACCCGGGCTCGAGTGAAGTTGCATGTTGGATTGTACGACTTAAATTTGGAATTTCAAGTGGGACCCACCAACTTACATCAAAGTGTTTGACACTTGATGGAATTTGGTAAGTGGTTGAGAATTTAATCTTGGATTGCTTTCTCTACACTCTAGCTTATTCCAACACACTTTGTCTTTAATTTTTTAAAAGACATATACCAACTTTGAAGTCAACTTGGAGATATGATTTTAGAAATCAAAAATAGACACTATTCCCCACTATTCTCATTCTCTCTCAATTGCCGAATACATTGCTTCTCTTGGAGAGCAATTTTTCTTTCAATTTGTTTCAAGCTAGCACTTAAAGGAGTGAATCAAGGTGATAGGGAAACTCACCCAAGTGTTGGAAACACTCAAGAAGGACTGGAGCTTCCACCGAAATGCATTAAACATTTTGAACTCATCCGATCAATGTGAGTATTTTCCGCAACTCTTTTGATTTTATTCACACACAAATCACTCTTAGAAGATCTTGGCATGTTCTAGGAACACTTACAGGAACGATTTGTTCGTAGATGAGTGCCAGTGCGCTAACTAGAGGTGCAACGCTTGGTGCACTACTATAAGGAAAAAATCAAGGAGGATATTCAAAAGGCTCAAGAAAGATAATAAGCACATCAAGGTAAGTTTTATTATTAGTAAATATTATTTATATTGATAAATTAAATTTATTGCATGTATGTTAAAATTAATAGAGATTAATTTAATAGTATATTGTTTACATCAACAACGATATAACCACGATCCTTAAAGTGGTTTTGGAAAAAAAATTAAATTTCAGTCACATGGATGCTTCTGCGCTAACCCCAAATCTTACAGTGGTATCATTAGCTTTGATGTTATGTCGTTTTGATGAAAAGAAATTAAAGCATGTATATGGGATCATATTGAGAGCTTTTCGGTTAAGCTATTATTTTATATTGATAAAATAGTTATTTTAAGCTGAATTATTTTGTGGAGACACTAGACATATGGATTAACGATTTTGTAAAATTTCAACTCAATCCGAATTCGAAAAGGTGGTCTGCTACGTGAAATAATATGATTGACAGAACCTAAAAATTCAGGTTGGCAGACTCTGCATGACCAATTTGTAAAATTCTGAAAGTTTTAGGGATTTATTGTAAAAACTCAAAACGATCAGAGATGAAAATTATAATTTTTGAAATTACAAATATTTTATAAATTTTTCAGAATTAAAATTTGAGTAAGATTAGAAATCCATTTTCCATTAAAATTGTTTTTGGAAAGAATTCTAATAGAATTTGGGTTGTTGCTAGTTTTGAAATAAATAACTTCTCATGAAGTTAAACCCAAATAAAATTTTAATTGGATTAAAATTAAATCACCACAAGAATCATAATACAACTCCGATTATATCTCTTAATTATTTAATATGATTATAACATTAATTGATAATCAAAGTGTAATCATGGAACACCTACAAGAGTTGTATGGTGAAAGTAGTGAAACTGCTAGATATGATGTAACTAGCAAGTTATTCAGGATAAAGACGAAGGATGGGACTCTAGTCTTCGATCATGTGCTCCAAATGATCAATTTGATTGATCAATTTGGTATATTTGATCTAGGACTACCGTTCAAGGTTCAGGTGGATTTGATCCTACAATCATTGACTTCCGCCTTCAAGGGCTTCATTTCCAACTTCAATATGAACAAGTTGATTAGATCAACTAAGTCACTTAGTGAGCTTCATGGCTCATTAAAGACCTATGAAAAAATTGAAAACATCTTGAAGGTTGAGGGAAATGATAAAAAGGCCGTTTTTTCTGTCTCTGGTCCTCACAAGAGCAAGAAAAAAGGAAAGGGCAAGAAACAAACCTCCAATAAATCTAAGCCCACTGGAGACATATCGAAGAAAAAGAAGAAAAATAAGGAAAATAAGGCCCAAGATAAGGCTTCTATTGCAAGAAGAATATACACTGGAAGAGGAAGTGTCCTTAGTACCTTGCGAGCTTAAAGAAGCAAAAAGAAGTATGTCGTTATTGAAATTGATCTTGGAATAAGTTTCATATCTCATTCATGGATTTTAAATTATGATGTTACCTCACATATCTGTTTGTCTCCGCAGATTCTAAGGAGTAAGAGGTTGCTTAAGGAATGAGAAATGGTCTTTAAAGTTGGATTGGAGAGGTTGTCTCTTTAACCACCTTAGGGACATGTCAACTTCTTGTGCCATAAGACATTTAATTTTATTAGATAAAGTCTTACATTTTCCTAGTGCAATAAGAAATATTATTTCCATTATAGTATTGATAAAATGTAATTATGAATTTCACTTTATCAATGAGAAATGTAATATTTATTATCTGAATAAATTTATTGGTGTTTCACTAAATGTAAATGGATTGTATGTCTTGTAAATGAATGGGAATCATAATAAAGAATTAAATACTATAACAACAAAATACCAAGAGATAATCCCAATTCAAGATTCATTTGACACTTAAGATTAGGTCATATTGGAGAGAAAAGAATTTCACAATTGGAGAAGGAAGGCTTACTTCCTTCATTAGGTTTAGAACCTTATCCAACTTGAGAATCATGTCTCAAAGGAAAAATGATCAAATTACCTTTTGTAGGACAAAATAAAAGAGCCAAAGAAACCTTGGAACTCGTACATACTGATGTATACGACCCACTTAGCATAGTGGCCAAAGGTTGTTTTCAATACTTTGTACTTTCACTGACGATTGTTCAAGATTTGGGTATTTGTACCTAATGAAATATAAGTTAGAAACTTTTGAAAAGTTCAAAGAGTATAAGAATGAAGTAGAAAACCAATTAGGAAAAAGTATTAAATATCTACGATCTGATCGTGGAGGAGAATACTTAAGTACCGAATTTTAATATTACCTCAATGAATATGGAATAGTGTCACAAGTAACACCTCCTTACACACCTCAGCATAACAGTGTCTCTGAAAGGAGAAATTGTTCCATATTAGATATGGTATGTTCCATGATGAGCTTTGTTGATGTACCAATGTCTTTTTGGGGATATGCTCTCCAAATTGCCTTGCATGTTCTAAATAGAATTCCGACTAAATCCGCTCCCAAAACCCTATATGAGATATGGTATGGGAAACGTCCTATTTTAGGATATTTGAAGATTTGGGGTAGTCCAGAGTATGTAAGGAAAATTTTTACGAAAAAGCTAGACTCAAGCTTTGAAAAATGTCAATTCATAGGATATCCCAAGGATTTGATGGGATATTACTTCTACATTCCCTCTGATCACGAGATAGTGGTTAGTCGGAATGCTACCTTCCTAGAGGACTATTTGGTTCCAGAATGAGGTACTGGGAAATAAGTGGACCTATATGAGGAAGTCTCTCAAGAATAGAATTCTGAAAAATGAATTGACTCACCTCATAAGGAACCAAAGCACCTCAAGAAACACAACCACTTCGTAGGTCACTTAGGGAATTTCGAATGTCATCGAGATATATCCTAATCAATCAACAAGATTTTGAATCTTTTATGATCGGTGAAGCGGTTCATATTGATGATCCAAGAAACTACGAAGAAGTAATGTCAGACATTGGCACTTCTAGATGGCTTGAAGCTATGAATTCAGAAATGGAATCCATGTATTCCAATCAAGTGTGGACATTTATTGATCCTCCTGAAGGAATTAGTCTTATTGGGTGTAAATGGGTCTTCAAGAGAAAGTTTGGAAATGATGGAAAAGTATAGACTTATAAAGCTAAACTAGTGGCAAAAGGATATACTCAGAAAAAATGAGTTTTTTATGAAGAGACTTTTTCGCCATTAACTATGCTAAAATCTATTAGAATTCTCTTAGCTATACCAGCTTACTTTGACTATGAGATTTAGCAAATGGATGTAAAAATAACATTTCTAAATGGATTTCTTAAGGAATAAATTTATATGAAATGGCCTGAAGGTTTTACATCTAAAAGTGATAGTCATAAATTATGTAAGTTGCAAAGATCTACATATGGTCTAAAGCAAGCATCTATGAGTTGGAATCTATGATTTGATGATACAATCAAAATGTTTGATTTCATCAAAAATATAGATGAGCTATGTGTTTACAAAAAGGTCAGTGGAAGGATCATAACATTTTTAATATTATATATGGATGACATATTACTATTGGGAAATGACGTCACTATGATGACTTCGGTCAAAGTTTAGTTATCCAAAATATTCTCAATGAAAAACTTTGGAGAAGCAACCTACATTCTTGGTATAAGAATCTATAGCGATATATAATTAAGAATGATTGGTTTATCCCAAAGTCTATACATAGAAAATATGCTCAAGAAGAAGTTTGGATAAAGAAGTACGTTACACAGCTAGGTGTGGTTCCAACAATTAAAGGAGCGTTCCCTTTGAACTGCGACAACAATGGGGCTATAGCACAGCCAAGGAACCAAGGTCACACCAGAAATCCAAACACATCCAAAGAAAGTATCACATATTAAGAGAATATATTGGAGATGGACAGATAGCCGTTCAAAAAACACCATCAGCTGAAAATGTAGCTGACCCACTCACAAAGTCAATGAGCCAATAACAAATGGAGCATCATCTTGAGAATATGGACAAAGGGTATCATAACAATTGGCTTTAGTGCAAGTGGGAGTTTGTTAGAGTGTATGCCCTAAAACCAGTTAGGATATAATGGTTTAAGGCATAATGTTTGTTATACAGTTTATTATTTAATTAATAAAAGACATTTATTAACTACATATTATTACATCCATATTTTATATGTATGTCCCAAGACATAATGTCAGATGAATATCGTTAATCCAAAAGACGTTTGTGATTATGAGTGTCAACGATATTTATATATGTCTTAAATTAAGTTCTTGGTAAAATGAGATTGTTATACAGGGCAATGATATATCAGTTGACCAATATTGTTGTGTGTCGCTTAGATTGACATATGATTTTAATAGAATGAATGATGAGTCTCATATCATAAAGACACAAACAATAGATATTTCATTGGTAGAATGAAATATCAAACACGACCACAAAAACGTAAGATCACATGATAATATTATCTAAGTTCATTGATCTTCATAATAATACATTAGTGTCGTCATATCCTCTGACCTGAGATCATATGATGATTGTGCGATAGTACTCTTGGTTCACTAGTATATCATCATTCGACTATCCAAGTCCTTTAAATAAATGCTAGATGGCCCTGAGCGATTAACTCAAAGTTGTGGATATAAGTCTTTGGCCAAAGCAGTCGATATCTTAGAGATATCAAATCCACAAGATATAGTTTAAGGATATGTCGAGTTATAAGGTTTGACCTTACCATGATCCCGGACTCGATAAGAAACATAAATACCGGAAAGAATAATATGACATATTCGAAGTGTATTCTAAATGATTCATATGTTTTCCCAGTTCATTCATCGACTAGGGGCCATGGCTTGCTGCTAGGCAATTACCCATGGTCTGTGGAATATCTCGTAGTGATGAAATATTAAAGAGTTAATATATTCTACTGCTACTCGATAATGAACTTAGGACGGTCGCACAATAGTTCTCGTCTATGTTACAAATTCAATTATGTTTATTAAAGTTAATAATGATTATTTTGGCGTTTCCTAATTGGATTAGGATATTCGAGGTATTTTGAAAAATATTAATTTGATTTGAAATATAAAATTAGATTTAATTATTTGAATAGATATCTGATATTTATATTAAATAAATTAATATAATTTTTAATTAAAATTAAGTAAGTTAAATTAATTAATTAATAGTAATTAATTATTGGGCCAAAATAATATTTAATCTATTGGGTTTTAATTTAGTGGGCTAGCACCCAAATTAATTCGAGTCTTATTTAAGATTAAATATGGAAGTTTTTATTTAATTATGATTCCTAAATTGATTAAGTATCATGTAACATCCCAGATTTTTGGGACTGTTCTAGAAGATTCCCGGAATGATATTATAGTCTCGGAGCATGATGATAACGAAGAATAAGAGTTCAAGTGATGTCATATGGGTTGGAATATTAGATTATGAATTTTCGTCGCGCAGTTGAGTTATGGTCCTGGGTGTAGAGCTCTATGTTGCCAGTTGAGTATTGGTCCTGGACGTAGGGTACCACCAGTTCTAGTGATGCCCAGTTGAGTGATGGTCCTCGGTATCGAGTACACCCAGTTGAGTGATGGTACTGGGTGCATAGCAGTTTTCAGTTTTAGATTTTCAGTACACAGTTTTCAGATTTTTAGTGCCTAGATTTCAGAAACCATATTACAGTATACGATTTTCAGAAACAGAGTTTAGAAACAGTTTTTCAGATTACAGTTTTCAGTTTTAAGATACAGTTTACAATTTCAAGATACAGCTGTCAGTTTTCTTTAGATACAGATCTCAGTTTTCAAGTGTAGTTATCAGTCTTCAGATACAGTTTTCCAGAAAGAGAAAGTAAAGTAAAGTTTTCAGCAAAGAAACTGTTAGATAATAGTTTTTCAGACAGAGTTTTCAAAGAGAATCTTCTAAAGACATAGCATGTTGAGTAAAGTATGATTTGCAATTAGTGCATATAAATCATGTATTCTAGTAAGTTATTTAAGATGCATATAGTTGATGATAATGCATTATAGCATGAGTACATTTAGATGCATATAGCTAACATTGATACATGGTATCATCATTATGTTTATATGTATTTGTTGATGATGTTGGTATGAGATGTAGGGCTATATGAGAGATTCTCCTTGTGAATGTTTAATGTGTGATAATATTTGAAGGAAATAACATGTTGAAATGATTACATGTGTATGTATGCATGATCAGTGATAGTAGGTTAAGTATCTGACAGAGATAATATTTTAATACAACCGACTTGATGATATTTCAAAGAAATTAAGAATAAGAGGTTTTAAATTAAAGGCCAGAACTAGATACAAAGTAAATATATAGAAAAGTGGAAAGATATTAAAGTAACGTAGTGGATACGTAATGAATCTTGGTACAATAGATGGATTTATAGAGCTAAATGATCATAGTATAGATGTTCAAAGTTAAGTATGAAACAAGATGTAAGGGTGTGTGAGTTAGAACATAAATCTTGTAATAAGTGGTATCATTTAAACTTGAATGAGAGTTTTGCAGTTAGCTTAGATTTGAGAATTACGTGAGACTACATAGACAATTTAAGTCAACAATGTATTAAGAAATAAACCTTGTATGATGTTTGTGTGTTTAATCTATGAGCATAATTACTTACTGAGTCATTATGACTCACACCACCACAGTTTGTAGTTTTGCAGGTCAGTAGCTGTTATATGGAACCAGCAGATGCTCGGTGAAGACTTTGAAGACGGTGGATCACCCCAATTGCAGTCAAGAGAATCCTGGGTCGAGTTATGGGTCCTCACGGCCCTTTATATGGTTTTGTATTTGCATATCATTTGTATAAGTCATGTAATGGTATAGTTTCATTTTGAGTTATGGCCGGAGGCCAAGTGGTTTATATTTTGTTCATTGAGTCCAAGCCTGAGGCCTTGTTGATGAATGCATTGATGTTGAGTTACCGGCCTGAGGCCGAGATTGTAGGTTCCTGCTGTATATGGATGCTGGCTACAGGCCAGGTTGCATGATGTTGCGAATACATCATGCCAAAATTTCGTTAGAATCAGAGGCTTTTGGAGGTGGGTTTAGCCTGTCTCCTGCCGGTAGCATCCTGGCCTAGGCGGGATGTTACATATCCTAATTTATTTTGGAAAGAATCTTTAAGAGACCAAATTTGATTTGAAGAGATATTAGATTGCTCTTATTGTATTGGGATACAATTAAAACAAATCCTATGCTAATATATATAAATAAGCATTGCATGTTATATTATATATATATATATATATAAGCAATTGATTATTAAACAAGAGGCAATTTATTGCTGAAGGCGTGTAACGACTCGAAATTTCATAACTCAATTTGACTAGTAATTTAGCAATTGGAGTTAAAATTTTCAAGCTGAGTGAAAAATAATTGAGGCGACATAAGGACTTAATTTTTGTGTAATGTTTATAGAATCATGGTTAATTTATTCGAGTTCAATAAGAATCATGAAATTTGGCCGGGTATTATATCTAAGAGATATATAACTTTCCTACACCCTTTTGACACATCATTCTTTCATTTTACATTTGGCAAGCTTAAAACAAAATAAATAAACATTTTATTCTCCATCTTCACACGTTTCTTCTTTCTTATTTTCTTCTTCTTCAACACTCAAGACTTCAAGGCTTTAGGGCAGTAAGTTCTCCTCCATTTCCACCTAAATTTTTGAACTCTAAAGTCACATGCAAGCTTGAAAAAGTGACAAGGGAGTTTAGAAGGCCCTATTGGTGTAAGGATATTTTGTTTCAAGATGATAAAAGCTTAACCACAATTCTTAAATTACTGATTTTGGTGTTTTGAAGTTTGAAAAGTATTGATAGCTTAAGATTAGTGGTGTGTGTATGGTTTTAGAGATGGAAAAGTTGAGGATTGTGAAACCCCTAATTTGTGTAATCCCTAAGTATGAAATTGAGTTGGGGATTATAAATGGTTATATGATGGTGTGAAAAGGGAAATTATGTTGTGAATTGTGGTATTTATGGTTTGTATTGTGTTGAAGATGTGGTAAGTACAAATAAAGAAGATTTTTGGCCCTGGAAACGGCCACGCGTCGCGACGCCCACTCCCTAGTGTTGCAACGCATTCTGGAAAATTTAGTTCTGGATTGATCTGGGCGTTGAGCATCGCAACACGACGCGAAGAACAGAGGAGACTCACTGTTTTAAAATTCACTACGCGTCGCGACGCCCAGAACAATTGATGGCTATTGGTTTCCCTTTAGGTTCGCGTCGGGATGCCCAACTATTTTACGTCGCGACACGAGACGCTATTCCAGGGCATAGTTTTAATCATTCAGGTTTATTCTTAGGATGTTTGGGGCCACTCTAAGGGATTCGTATAAATGTGTAAACACATGATAAGTCACACCATAAGCATAAACATCAACCATTGATTACATATATGTTTTCCATTTATCACAAGGAAAACTAACGATTTCTTTGACCTTAGATCCTCGTCCGAACACTCGTAGATCACCTACACCGAATACCGCACCTTTCTTGTCGTAGCACTGTGAGTGGAGTACTTATTTTAGAATTTATAAATATGGTTTCTGGTATGATTTTACATATTGTTAATTAATGATTTTACGTGAAATGATGATTTGATGCCAATGAGATACATGATTTAAGCCTTTGACAAATCTTAGTTTCAGATTTCAGTTTTGATAATGTAAATGATTTCAAAGGTATGATTTTATGTTTCTAGAGGCTTCAGATGTTACTTGATACATATATTGAATTGACGGATATTGATGTGTGCAGATGAGATACAAGACTAGAGATGACAGATGTCTCTAGATCCTGGGTATTGGGCTAGGGGGATGGCGAGACATAACGCCCCTAGACCCAAATTTCATAGATAGGTTGGTGGCATTGATAGCACCACTGTTTACTAGTTTAGTGGCTTGGGGGACGGCGTAACGCCCCAAGACCACGGGATTTGAACATGATGACAGATGATATTTCTGATGATGATACAGATGTTTTCATTAAAGTTTTACAAAAGCTTTGAAAGGAAAATTTATGGTTTATATGTTAAGAAATTCAAAAGTTGTTTCATGGCTTATGAATGTTTTCTAACGATGTTTGTTTTCCTGTTTTATAGCCCCACTCACTGAGTTCTTTAGGACTCATCCCCCCCCCCACTCTCCAGAGGATTTCTCTACTGGTGAGCTAAGACCATTTTTGGGAGACATGGATCAGGGACAGGAGCAGCATTGCAGTCACTAGTTTATGGGTTCATCATGTCATGTCTATATTCATATAGAATGTGGTCTCCTTTGGTTATTGTGATGTATGGTCTATGTAAATACATGTGGTTGTACAATAACTGGATTCTGTTTGAGTTATGTTTAATGGATCATACAGTTAGTGTATGTTGTTGTGAGTATTATTAAATGAATGGTTGATTTCTAGTTTCAGTCTGAGGCTTAGGTGGCAGTGGAATCTGTCATATGCCGGTAATATCCTCGGATTGGCAATGTTACAAGGCGTGCATAAGCATATGCGCATATATATATATATGATATATATATATATATATATATATATATATATATATATATATATATATATTATATTCAATTGAGGATTTTATTTCTAAAGATTTCAACATCCTAAAAAGAAAAAAAAGTTTTTCTTTGTTCTCAAAAGTTGGAACGATTTGTTCGTAAAGGAGTGTTGGTGTGCCAACTAGAGGTGCAACACTTGGTGCAATACTATAACGGAAAAATCAAAGAGGATATTCAAAAGGCTCAAAAAGATAATAAGCACATCAAGGTATGTTTTATTATTAGTAAATATTATTTATATTGATAAATGAAATTTATTACATGCATGTTAAAATTAATAGAGATTATTTTAATAGTATATTGTTTACATCAACAACGACATAACCACGATCCATAATATGATTTTGGAAAAGAAAAATTAAAATTCAGTCACGTGGATGCTTTCACGCTAACCCCAAAACCGTACATAAATGTCACAACCGATCCTCAACTAGCTTCGTCAGTGAGTACATTCATTGAATACATAGCAATTATATGAAGAAAAAGGGGAAAAAAATAATAAGAAGATATGGGAATAATAAGTGAATATTGAAGATATTGGAGATAAAATCTGCAGTCAAATTATTGGTATGAATTCTGATATCTTAAGTTCTTGTGCATGCATGACTGTAGTCATTTTCTTTTGTTTCAAAAAAAAAAAAAAAAAAAAAACTACTTTATCTTCTGACTCACATTCTTTGGGTCGTTTCATTTGACTGCATGCATGGTGCCAGCATGGAGACTTATGAGACGAGCCTTTTTGCAAAATTTCATGAACGATCATATTTATACAAAATGGTAATAAAATAATATCTAAATTTGGCTTGATCGTTGTTCGGTTTCGGAACCGAATCGGCGATTCTGGTTCCTGCTGAAGAAGAAATCGGAACCAAACCGTACAATCTATTTTTCGGTTCGGTTCTGATTCCCCTTTCTTTTAATTAAACAAATACATAGAATAATGATAATTCGTAATTTAGTAATTAGGTAATATTCATATAATCACAATACACAATATTTTGTTAAATGTTTTTGGAAAAATAATAACAATACCTTGATAAATTATATTTTTATTAATTAAAGTATAAATTAATAAATATTAATTTAAATATTATCTTGATTAATTAATAAATTTTTTCGGTTCTGCGAATCAGTTCCGTGGTTTGGTTTGGCAATTCAGTTCAAAAGGTTCGATTTCGATTTGGTTCAACCATCGGTTCCAGTTCGGTTCAAGGTTCAGTTCCTCAATTTGGAAGAAGCAGAACCGAACCGATTCTTCGGCGGTTCCGGTTCGGTTCGAAACCTTCAAACTATTGACTGCTTCAATTCGAATCCTGACCCGATTTGGTTCCGGTCTGATTCGCGATTCGGAACCGAATCGCAGTCAGGCCTATCTAAAACCATGTAATTTCAATTAATTTTTTTTAAAAAAAAAATCTCAAAAATTAAAATTATTTAGTTTTGAAAGTTATTTTATCACATTTTTATACTCTTTTGTACAAATATCATTTTCCAACTTCTTATAATAAGTGTTTTCAGAACCGGACTTGTGATCGAACAGGTGATCCAAAAGTTCAATGAGCTAGTGGTTTGACCGGTTGAATCGTTCCGAAAAAATCAGCAAAACCGGCCTACGTCATAAATAGTTTTATTTAATTAAAAATTATAAAAAAATATTAAATTTTAACTCTTTTATTTTAATAATTAAAAAATGGAACCGGTCTGGTCCGATTCACTGATTTTGATTGATTTTAATCTATTTTTTTCTGGACCGATTTTTACGTAGACACAACACTGGTTCCTAATTCGACCAGCTGATTCAATCGGATTTTAAAAATTATGCTTATAATTTCTCAGTTTATATTCTATCCTTTGCTAGTGCCTCCAGTTTCTCAAAATATGCTGTGGGTGCCGTATGACAATTTTTAAATTTTTTGCTTCCATTCCCTTGCATCATTTGTTTCCATTCATTGATATGATATTTTGTTTTGTCATAAAGCTCCTACATAACAATATGGGTCTCGATCTCATCCTTGTAACAACTCTAATAAGAGACACGACACTTGTATATTGAGAAATTCTGTATTTTATTAAATGCGGCCAAAATATTATAGTACTGATATTTAGTTTCAAAATAATTTTAAAAAAGAAAAAGAAAATACAAACCCCAATGCAACGTTATTGTCTTTGTAATAGATTGCAGTTGCACTACAAGAAAAAAAGACCTTTAATGTCAAAAGATTTCGTCGCTAAAAGTAAAAATTTCAACGCTAAAGTTCTTATGCGTCGAAATAAAATTTCAACTCAAAAGCTTCATCGAGGAAGATATTTAGCGTCAAAAATTGATTTCGATGCTAAAAATATATCTTCAGCGACAAAATGTTTTGTCGCTAAAAATATTAATTTTTAGCGTCGAAAATCATTTTTGACGCTAAATACCTTCATCGACCAAGCTTTCGCGTCAAAATTTTATTTCGACGCAGAAGACCTTTAGTGACGAAATGTTTTGACGTTAAAGGTCAAAATAGTAAAAATACAAATACAAATACAAAATTTATTATAATTAATTTTAAAAATTAATTATAACAAAATTGACATTACAAATTAATTTCATACTAAATTTCATTATAAAAATAATTAAATTTTTAGAAAACATAAAAATATTATTATAAATTTGTTATAGAAAATTATAACAAGGATATCTTTATTGATATATAAAATATATAAAATTTATCACAATAAAAAAATATAAAAAACAATTTTTTTTTATATATTTTCTTCTTCTTCACTTTCATTTGTTTTTCATTTTCTTCACCATCTTGAAGCGAAATGTTTACCTTCTAACGTCAAAATTAAAATTCGACGCTAAATGGTTTATTAGCGTTGATAAATATTTCGACGCTAAATGTCCATTTTCTTGTAGTGTTGGTTAAGTTAGCTGAATTTCACATTATATATACATACATACATATACATATACATATACATATACATATACATATACATACATACATATATATATATATATATATATATATATATATATAATATATATATATATATGGCGATTTGTAATTATTGGATAATAATTTAAATGTAATTGAATCTTAATTGTGTATTGTTATTAAAATACGTGTTAAAATATGCACTAGATTCAAATCCGAGTAAATATCATTTATATGCCTATATTTTAGCTTTAAATCCCATTACATCTTTATATTTAGTTTGCAAAATACCTCAACACATCCCTCTAACTTAATTATTAACTGAATTTCACCTTTTTACCCATATTCATTTGAGATAATTAACATTATAAAAATATATAAACAAAAAAAAATGTGAATTATATAAATTTTTAACAAAAATCAAATTTATTTGTAAGAATTTAAAATATATAACAACTATGCTCTATTGAAGATTTTAATTTTTTTATTGCATATGTAATTGTTAATTTTTTATTTCTTTAAATTAATTTTTTTGTATGTTTATATATAATCACCACTAAATTCAAATAAATGAAAATACATGAAGTATTTTCTTAATTAAATTATAAATGTTAAAAAGTAATCGTAATACTCTAATTTAATATTTGAATATCTGCTGTCATATGAAATATATTTTACATGATTAATAATTACAATGTTAATTAAAATAATAATAATTAAATAATTAAATTAATAGTTAATTCTTTTTAATTTAAATAATTTTTATTTATTTTCAAAAAAAGTTTTATTTAGTTTGACAAAATTAAATCCTTCTTAATTTAAATAATTTTCATTTTTTGTTAAAAAGAAAGTTTTTATCATTTATTTTAATTATTTAAAATTTTCAAGGATAAAATTGATGGTATTTTGAGGTATTTTTAAATTATAAGGATGTTATGAAAAATTGAAAAAACAAATATAAAAATATGATGGACATTTAGATTGCGTTTGGTAAAGCGACGGACGAACGTTAACGCTAGCGTTTCAACGCTCTGCCAAACACTTACTTTAACTCTAGCGTTAACGCTTACAAAATCATAATCTCATAATATGAGTTTATTTTTTGACATTAGTTTATACTCTAGCGTTTGTTCTCTATTTTATAAAATAACTTATACTTTTTGATAATATTCTCTACCAAACATACTATTACCCTTCAAATTATTTACAATATCTCCGACCTTTATATATGAAAAGTTTGCCAAAGAGAGTCTTAAGGTTGACGTACATGTTTATTGTTACAAGAAATGGACATGCAACAAATTATTATTGGAATATTAAATCTCTAAAATGATAAATAGAAAATAGAGTTATACAAAATCCGAGGATTAATTTTATGAAACAGTGAGTGATTTGATATTATTAATTAATTATATTAAATATAATTATTAATAATTTTTTAATTTTTTAATATGTGATATTATTATTATATTATAGATTTAAAAAAAAATACAAATTATATTCACCGTTAAAACCAAATATTGTATTTTATATCGATCATAATCGATTTGACGACCCACATACCACGTGGGCTGGTCTCTGTACCCAATTGGACTGAACTTCATTACCTATTATTCATTTAAAGACATAAATGCCCTCCTCTCTCTCTCTCTCTGATGTTTTATTGATTAATATATTTTATAATATTAATTTCAGAAAAAAGACAAGTTCTGTAGCAGTGGCATCAAAAGAAGAAAGCGGCGACTCCTCATACTTGCTTGCTTTGTCTTCCTCGATCCCGACGTCAAACTACAAGGCTATTTTGGTCTTTAATGTCTCTAAATGTTCTTTAAAGAATAATTTTTATTTTAAAATTATTTAGACTTTTTTACCGAAGCTTCAAAATCAAGTAACAAATTAAAAAGAATTATGATTGATAATGAAACGAGACATAATGTGATTTATCAATTTTGATCTCATCTCGTTTATGAAATATGTATTAAATCTCATTTCAAACGAGACGAGATCTTATTAAAATTTGATGAGAGATAATCTCTAAATAAATTTACCTCTTCGAGAACAATTAAATAGACTATCTAAATCTCATTATTAATTATAATAAAGCTTCTGAAAAATCACCTCCAGACTATATTATGAAAAAAGAGAGTTTTAAGGGTGCTACCGCATGTATTGATGATGCCACTTATATCCAACAACAAATTAAACAATTTTATAGATTGTGTCAAATAGTATTATCGTATCTTGAGTGAAATAGAGGAAGGTTTAAGTTGATATAAACATAACTTATAAAAATATACATAATTTTTTTGTAGTTTAATGAAATTAAATAGACTTTTTTTAACCCAAACTACAAACTCATGTGGCAAGTTAAATAAACTTAGGATTGATAATGAAACGAGAAGTGACGTGATTTATCAATCTCAATCATATCTCGTTTATGAGTGATAAGTGTGGTTTATACCCACTTATTCTCACATATTTATCCTATTATTTTGTTATATTTCGAGATATTTAATGTCATTTATAATTTGTTTTCTGTTTTTATTTGTAGGAGTATTAATACATGGATCATGGGACAATTGCACGTGTTTTGGGGACCATACGGGAGAACCAATGAAGATATTATCACAGGCGCCATAGCGCTCGTAGCAGATACAAGATCCAGCCAAAAGGCCGAGAGAATGGCGCCATGGCGCCACCAATTCCAGCTATTCATGGCGCCAACCAAGCCCATCACAAATGGCGCCAAGGCGCCTGTTGAAAGGAAGAGAAGTGGCGCCAACAAAGGGAATGTTAAATGGCGCCATGGCGCCTGTTGAAGAAATAAAGTTGGCGCCATGGCGCCTCAAGCCTGACATAATTTCATACAAAATCCAGAGAAGCAGGCGCCAATTAGTTGAGCTGAGGCGCTGCGATCCTTAAACCTACGCGCTTCAGGATTCAGTTTTTAGGGTTTCCTAATGATACCCAATGACTCCCAACCTCCACTATAAATATAACAGTTCGTCCAAGACTAAAAGGGGAGGCTAATACACAGTACAAAACACCAAATACATATTTTTAGAGATCCAATGAGGAGGATTGAAGAGCAACAAGAGGAGACGAAGGCGGTGACATCCGAAGAGTAAGAGATTTAATTCAGGTTTTATCATCTTATTTCTTTCTTAGAACTCTAATGATTTCCATTAGATCCATGACTTATTTATCATTGTTTTTATTTTTTGTCATGAACTAAACTCCTTAATTCTGGAGAATGATGTAACTGATGCTTGAACCTTTATTTTAATTGTTGATTTTGTTATGAAGTTTTATTATTTATATATATTCTTTTGAGTTTAATGCTTTGTGTTTGCTGGCCACAAATATGATGATATATGTTTAGAATCTATCACTCGAGAGAGAAGATTTTGAATAGATCTAGAGAATATAACTTAGGATTTTATAGAGTTCGAGAGAATCTGTAGTTCCTTTGAAGTCGTTAATATAGAATCACAAAGCGTAATGAGTTGTTAACTACTGGATTTTTATAGAGATATCGAAGTCTGTAGTTGATGATATTTTCACTCAGCACTCGAGAGATGAAGTGGATATTTTCAGAGTTTTGACTTATAAACAATATAGCTGAACAATGATTAATTGGCATGACAAATATATGGGTGACATCTAGGTTAAATCAGGATCCAGAATCTCTATCGTATTAGTTCCTCCAATATAATTATTTTTATATTTATTTATTAAAATCTTTATTACTTGCTTTCTAAATAAAGTTAGGATTATCAATTGTAATATTTAGTGCGAGTTAATGCAATCTTTGTGGGTTCGTCACTCTAAACTCATTTATACTAAAACTTGACACCGTACACTTGCAGTACGATATAAAATATCACAACAATGAGATATGTCTCAAATTTCATTTCAAACGAGATGAGATCTTATTGAGGCTGGATGAGATAAGAACAATATCATTTCTAAATAAAAGTTACTTAAAAATCACAATGCCAGAATCTTGTTGTTTGATATCAAAAGATTCATCTAACCAAGCTCGTCAAATGGAAAAAGACTTAATTGGTTTGATTTGGTGTGCCTATATATCTAATCATTTATATTCTATGAAGAAAATTGTCTAATTAACCATCTAATCAATAATTAGCAATCTTATACAAAAGCGGCCATTAATTTCATATTGTGACTATTCCCTCGAAGTGATTTAAAATTAAATGTTTTTGTTTCTCTTATCGACTGTTTTTACTCCCTGAAAGGGAAAGTTCTTTAAACCGGGGCTCCATTCGTTTCCAGAACCGCAAGAATATATTTGGTAAAGATTTGTGGGTTCTGTTGTACACAACACAACACCACATCTTGTCCTGAAAATTCACTGGGCTTGATGAAATGTAACCATCAAAATCAAGCAAAAATACTTGTACGGTGATTTATTTCTTCATTATTTTGGCCTAGTGATTAGCTGGTGTAAAAAAAATGCATGGCTTAATCCTTACCGTTCATCAACTTTTTACTGTGTAATCATATAATTATTATATTATGGGAAATTATCATTTTTCCATCTAAAAATAAGCAAAGCTTCAGTCAAACTCAAAGACTTTTAAAGCGTATAATTATTTTCACAAATCAATAGTAGAAGAATAATAATTTTTCTAAACTTCGAGGGAAAATTGATAGACGTCGGATGGAAATTGATACGCAACTGATAATTTTATGTGGAAATTAATACACTTTAGAAGTCAATGAATTTGATTAAATTTTCGCCTATTTTAGGTGGAAAAAAAAATGATAATTTTCCAATATCATTATTAATATTAAAAATTAGGTCATTTACGACAAATTTTATTTTTTTTACTTTTAACCATGCACGTGACCTCACAGAATCAACTAACCCATTTAAATATTACCATGCACGTTGATCACGAGTTTTCAACAAGCGTAGAACTCAACGAGTTCATCTAAAGACTCGGGCTGGGGATCGGCGTTTTGGAGCATCCAAAGCAAGTGTTCGAACAAGACGACCTCGCAGGACACGTGTACGGCGTCTGATGAGTCGCTGGATCGTTCGGCGAGTTCTTTGAAGAGTGGGTGGTCGATGATGTCGGAGCTGATGAGGTATCGTCTCCAGGACTTTCCCACGTAAACGGGGCGAAGGTCACCTGAGTAGTTGATGACGGAGGAGGAATCCTCTGCGGAGGCCACTATAGAGCTCATGCTGGGACTGCAACTGCTGCCGCCGCTTTGTTTGCTGAATGAGTTGAGTTTCTTTAGAACTGACTTGAGCTTCATCAGCTTGCCACCTTTTGCCATTTGGGGCCAAAATAAAAAAATAGTTACAAGAATGAAGTGTTTGTGAGAGAGAGGAAGATGGGTGCATGTGTTTGGGGGCTGAGAAAGAGGAGTGAAGGTTCTAATATAAAGGAAAGTGAGAGGGGTGAAATGGGAAATTCGAGCTTTTTCCTGTTACAATTGTGGGGCCTAGTGTTTTGTAATGATTTTTTACGGTAGTTAATGATCTATCATTTATAAGTATAACGGACAGTTATGATTTTACCTATTCTATTTAAATTCAGATCGGGTATTTTGGTGTCTTGATTTCTAATATTTTCAATAAAAAAAAAATATACCGGTTAGAAAATCATGAATTTATTAGGATTTGAGATTTCATATCGCTATGAATGATTTTTAGTTCCAAACAATAAATTGAGTTAGAATTCGGGATTTCAAATAATTCGATCTGAAATATGAGATAATTTTTTATTATAATTTAAAATTAGTATGTGATTCTGATAATTTTTACACAAATATATAATCGGGACGGATCAAAATTGACAAATTCTGACCCATCAAATTGATTACCGACTCAAATGGCAAGCGATAAAACTTAAAAACTATTATAAATCAAAATTCCGATATTTGGCTGTGGTGAAAATTATTTTCTATCATAAAGAGGATAAGTACGAGTTTTATAACTTATTTACCCTTTTGAAGCTATATAAATGGACACAGAGAATAGAGTTTTATGATTTATTTTTCCTTTTCAAGCTATATACTCAATGGACTCAGAGACTAGGTTTGGAACTTATTTTCCCTTTTCAAGCTTATACTCAATGTCCAGTAAGGATTGCAATCAGACGTACCGTGACGATCGAGTCTTATTCTATCTCGATTATTATTTGAGATTAAGAAATCATCTCGAATCCCGATCGGTAATTTAAATCGAGACTAAAAATCATCTCGAATCTTGTATTGATTGGTGTGAGATCCCGAATTTTGATCGAGATTTTAAAATTCAAGATTCGGGACCAAAAACAGTTCTAAATCTTGACCCAATTTTTTATTCAAATGACAAATCATCCCAAATCCAGACCAAAATTTTTATTCGAAATGAAAAATCATTCCAAATTCCAAACAAAATGAGACGAGATCCCGATCGAAATTCGGGATTCAGGATTTTCTTCCAACCCCCTCTCTCTCGATGACTAAATTATAATCGTATGGATTTAGATTTTTTATAAATCTTTTAATAATTGAAACTTTAGTATATTATAATATAAATAAAAAAAGGTCAAAAAAAGGTCAAAAAAAAAAAAAAACTAAGTGGGCAGTAATATGAAACAAGAAATTGTTAACGGTTTTGTCAACATTTGTCCTCATTCACGTAGCTACTAGAAAGTTGGTGGTGGTCTCGTCGATTCCTCTATCTTTAGAACTGATTAAATGATCTAATTTTATACTACTTTTTAAAAATCATCTCAAATCTTAATCGATATTTTGAATCAGAAAGAAAAATCATTTCGAATATCGGTTCGAATGGTGCAGAATTCCGAATTCTGAATTCCTATCAGGATTTGAGACTTTTTAAACTAAAATTCGAGATCAAAAATCGTTCTAAATCCTGACCCTATTTTTTATTCGGATGACATTTCATCCCAAATCCCGATTGAAATTTTTAATCGAGATTGAAAATCATTTCGAATCCTAGACTGAACGGGACGGATTTTCAATCAAGATTCAGGATTCAAGATTTTCTTCCAACTTGATCACGATTTTATACCGCATATAAGTGCACGTATCACTCAAGTAATATAGTGATTATTAGTCGGATATCATATTCCCAGTGACTTATTATTTCTCCTATTAATACCAAAACTAACATACTTAACTTAAACTAAACTATTGGTTGAGAAATGAATATTTATTCTGAAATTAAATGAAAATAAATGAATGGCAAACAATAATTTTGGAGATAAATTTTATATGCGAGAATAACCTAAGGTTGTAACTTAACCTAAGCACGCAAACAATGAGTTCATGCATTTTTTCATTCAATTGGGTTGTTACGAATTATTAACCTAAAACACTAAATTATCTATAAGTCTCTTTCGATGGTCAGACAAATATATTCAACTTAAACCAATTAACTATATGTTTATGTTAATTAATTTAAACCAAATTTATTAAGGTCGGGTTCTAATAGTGGTTACGGATGTCCTGTAGGAATATTTCTATCCTATAAGGAAATCTATTCATAAGAACTAAATCACGTGCTATTATTCTCACGGTTAATCCAAATTCCCTCCGTCGAGTTCCTAACGATTTACCAAGACTATTCTATTGTTGGTCAAATAAATAAAATATACATCAAAGCACAGAGAATAATAAATAATCAATAACAAACCCAAGAGAATAAAAATATGCAAATCAATTAATAAACATATGTTTGGGATCCATTACAACCCTAGATTACTGATTTAGCTACTCATGATATTCAATAAACTCATGCTAATCATTATTGATACAAAACAATGACTCATAAAAGATAAACTAGAGAGAAAATGGAACAAAGAACTCTCGTTTGCAGTCTTCGCCTTCAAACTCCAACACTAGTTGAATCACTCGTCATTGCCTTGTTCTAGGAGTTCTTTTATACGCTGGGACTCCAAAATTATGTTATGAGGCTTCTTTTAGGTTTTGGAATGAACTTATTCTTATATAAGAGGTCCGGGGGGGGGGGGTCTTTCCTGATCATAAAATGAGTCCGGATGAAATATGGGCGTATCTCCACTGTTGCGATGCGCGTGGAGCGCGTCACAATGCGCTTGCTTTTGATTGGCGCATCGCTACGTGCCCAGTAATCATGATTTTATACCACACACAAGTACATGTATCACTCAAGTAGTACAGTGACAGAATGTCAGATATCGTACCCACATGTACTTAATATTTATCTTTTTAATATCAAAACTAACCTATTTAATTAAGACTAAATAATTGATTGCAAAAGAGAGAGTGATTAATCTAAATAACTGAAAGAAAATAAAGAGCAAACAATAAATTTAGAGATAAACTTTATATGCGAGAAGAACTTAGGATTTTAACTTCAAGCATGCATGTGATTAGTTCATGCACTTATCATTCAATTGGGTTGTTACGAATTATTAACCTAGAACAATAACTATCTACAAGCCTCTTTCGATGGTCAGGTAGAAATATTCAACTTAAACTGCCGTTAAAAATCGGATGCAGGGCGAAATTGGGGCTGAAATTTCGAGTTGCGACGTGCGTCACCCCTTGCGACATTGCAAAATCTCATTTCGCATGTCGCGACTTTGCATGCTATGTGTTTCAACACCGTTAATGTTCTTCAGTTGTTCTTCTAAATGCTTTTTACGTTATTCATGCTTTAAATATGAAACTCTGCGTGAATTTTTCTTCAAGTTGCATGTTATGCGCATCACAACTCAATGAAACAGGAGTCGCCATGCCCTACTTAAATAGATATCTGGTCAATTTTTGTTCTTTATAGCGTTGAGACGCTCTGAATTTGGCCCAATTTGACTATGTATTTCTACCATTTTCATTTCAAGTTAAATCCCTTAAGTCGTGATATTATTTCAACCTACGAAACATACCTAAAACACATCAATTCGCTCATAAAACTCGATATCACCAATAAAATATTAAGATAAAGAGACGGGAAATATGTGTATTTTAATCGCTCATCACACCCCCAAACTTAACATTTTCCTAGTCCTCGAGCAAAATAAAAAGAAATAAAATAAATAAACAAACTAAAAATAAATTAAATAAACCTAAGCCACATTCGTAGGGATCCCGATTACTTTTAGCGTATGCAATAAGTATTTAAACCCCTAGACGACCCTAGTGGATGAGTTAAATCTTATGAGGGCTTACAACGACGACACCCAAAAACATCATTATCACACACATGCAATCACACACAAAATGCAAAAATCCAAATAAAAATAACTAACAAAACAAAACCATCCTGGGAGTTACACATAATATCGTCTTGAGAGAATGGCCAGTGACGAAACCGGAGAACCTTCAAAGTACTCAATGACACTCAAATCCAAGTTATTGAATAAAACATCTAAGTCAGTCACAGCTCGATTTGTAAGTAAGCAACTAGTAATTTCGTCTAAAAATTAGCATCTGATGGGTCAATCCAACCTAGATATCTCAAAAAGTATTATGTATTTTCCTATTAAATTGGCATTGGATGGGTCACCTAAACATGCACGTGATGGGTTAATGTACTTGTCATTCATTTGGGTTATTACGAATTATTAACCTAGAACACTAAACTATTTACAAGCCTTTTTCGATTTTCAGGTAGAAATATTCAACTTAAACCAATTAACTATATGTCTATGTTAATTAATTTAAACCGAGTTCATTAAAGTAAGGTTCTAAAACTGGATACGCATGCCCTGCATATATATGTCTATCCTGCACAGAAATCTATTCAATAGAATTAGATCACGTGCTATTATTCTCATAGCTAATCAAAATTCCCTCTTTTGAGTTCCTAAGGATTTACCAAGATAATTCTATTGTTTGCCAGATAAATAAAATAAGCATTAAAGCATAGGAAATAATAAATAATCCAACAACACCCCCAAAAGAATAAGAAGATGTAAAATTAATTACATATTGTGTTTGGATCCATTACAACCATAGAGTAAAGATTTAGCTGCTAATAGTATTCAACAAGCTAATCATTATACAAAACAAGAACTCATAATACATAAATTAGAGAGAAAATAGAAGAAATAACTTTCGTTTGCAGTTTTCATCTTCAATCTCCAACGCCGGTTGAAACATTTATTTTTATCTTGCTATAGGTGTTCTTCTATATCTTGAGGCTCCAAAATTATGTTATGAGACTTCTCAATAGGTTTTGGGAGAAACTTGTGCTTATATATGAGGTTTTGGGGGTCTTTTCTAATTGTAAATCGAATACATGACGAAATTGGGGCTGAAATTTCGGGTTGTGACGATCGTCACGTGTCGCAACATTGTAAAATAGTATTTCACGCATTGTGAATTTGCATGCTTTGTGTCTCTACGCGGTTAATTTTCTTCAGTTGCGGCTCTGCATGCTTTTTCCGTTATTCATGCTTTGACTTTGAAACTCTACATGAATTCTTCTTCAATTTACGCGTTATGCACGTCACAACTCCATAAAATGGAAGTCGCGACGTGCTACTTAAATAGATCTTTAGTTAGTTTTTGCTATTTGGCGCGTTGGGATGCGTTGGATTTGCCCCAATTTGACTCTGTATTTTTCCGTTTTCATTTCCAGTTAAATCCTTT